>RJWH01002230.1:158257-254887 GCA_004363575.1 Solenodon paradoxus
GGCGGCTGCGGGGGGACAGGGAAGGGGGGCTGCTGGGGGGGGCGGGGAGGGAGGGGGTCTGCTGGGGGGGGGGGCAATGGCGGGGTTGGGGGGTCGCTCAGGAGCCTGACCCCGCTGAGGAGCTTAGCGAAAACCAGAATTTAAGAAGGGGGGCTAGGGACAGGGACACTGCTTTGAATTAAGCCTTTGAAAAGGGCATGGCACCTGGACCAAACTACTCCCACCAAGGGGCAGCTCTGCTGATGAGACAGGATGAGTGTTTCTTCTCCCTGTGACTCTATGCACCCCCACACACCGGTGAGTGTGCCCCTCCCCCACATCATCACACACACACACACACACACACACACACACACACACACACACACACACACACACACCGTGACAGTGCGCCCCTCCCTGTCAGCCTGCATCTCTCTGGTGTGTGCTGAGCACTCCAGCAGCAGTGGGGCAATGGGGAGAAAGGAGATCTCAATAGAAAGAGCGGCCGGAGCAATTCCAGGTCAGAGGACTACAGACTTGGGAAGGCATCTCATTCATAAAAACAGTACGTTCTTTTCCCAGCTTTGGGAATTTTTGCTAGTTTTGTCAGCTCTTTAAAACTTGCGGCACTTGGGATTTCTCTGCTAGTTCTCATTAAACTCACATTTGTTCCTACTTACATCCGTGTCCTGTTTCTTTTTCCAAGAGGACTCCCCCAAAGCCTGGCTCGGGGAAGACAAAGAGAAAGAAAAGACGGAAGGTGGAAGATGCAGGGTGGATGGAGACTGTCCCCCCTGTCGCCCCCTGAATGTATAGACTGAGGACTGGCTATGGGATCTGTGTCATCTGTCCTCATATTTGTCACACAAAACTCAGTCCTGTGGCTCTGTGTTTAGACCCAGGTCCTCACTTTCCACACCTCTTTCACTTCCAGAAACTCTCTCTTCAGTTGCTGAAGGACACATGCTTGTTCGAAGGCATCCAATCCCATCCATGATGTCTCCCAATCCCCCCAATCCTTAACAAACCCCCGAGAGCTTCCCTGTTCCAGGTCCTGGGGCTGACCCTCGACATCCATGTCCAGGCCCCGAGGGCCACTCCACACTGACCAGCTTGCTGACACAACCCGTCCAGGCTGAAGTTTTTGGACAGTGGCTAGGAGCCCAGCACCAGGCTGTGATGTCGGAACGCAGGCAAAGGCCTAGACTCCTGGAAAGACAGCCCAGCAGGTCGTGTTTTCAGGGTGGTGAAGCCACTAGATGTGTTCTAGACTTGTCCTTCTGCTGCTTGTTTCCGTGTGGTTGGTAGAAGTGGTGACATAGCCTCGATCAGTGTTTTAACCTTGTTACTTGACACTGGGGGCAGACATGCTCATTTGGGGCTGTCCCGGGTGAACAGGGAGGGAGGGGTGCTTAGTGGAACCTGGGCTTCTGTCCACTGGGTGGCGGCACCTCACCGGTTGTGACAATCGGATTTGTCGAGTCACATCAAATGTTCCTTTGGGGAACCCCCTATCCAGGTGAACACCAGCCCAAGTCACCCTGGTAGATGCCCCAATAAGTTCAGACCCACACATGCTCACGGGAGCTCTGTGCTTCTGAGGAAGCGAGTGCAACCTGCAGAAGTCTGGCCAGCCTCCAGGAGGGCCTGCGTGGAACAGCTACCTATCGGCATGGGGGGAAATGGAGGGAAGACACAGCACTGACGGCTTCTGGATGTCTATGCCTGCCTGGAAGAGTCACAGACCAAACCCCTGTCCCCAGCAGCATGAGGGCTCTGGAGTCAGTTTGCCTCCCTTCAAACCCTGGGGCTGTGTAAATGGAGATTGTCGCCTAGCCTCTCTGCCTTTCAATATTTATCTCATAGCTTGTCCGCTGATGATTCTGTATGTCCACTTGTCTGGGTGAAAGGAGGCCCAGTGAGTGGTGAAACATCGATCTCTGCAGGTGTCTGTGAGGGAGTTTAGGGAAGTGATTGTAGTTGTCAGTGTAAGTAACTTACCGGGGCAGGTGGGCTTCCACCATCCACCAAGACCCAAAGAGAACCAAGGGCAGAGCAGATCAATGTGCTCCTGGGAAGCCTACCTTCCCTGCCCGTGGGTTCAGGCTCTGGTCCCTGGGTCTTGGATGGAGACTTGTCTCCTGGGCTCTGGTTCTCAGGCCTGTGGACTTGGACGGGAAAGACATCACACACTCTCCTGGGCCTCCAGCCTGCGGGCAGCAGACTCCAGGTCCCTCCACAGAGAAAAGTCCATACTGTGGCGGGTTATACCTTCCTGATCGCACAGGCCAGTCCCACTGCCCCATCCCTTTTAATGTATTCGTACACATCCTATTGGCTGTTTCCCACAGAGTTCCACAAACAAAATGCTGAGAATATAATCGAATGAATACAAATAATCATTAATGCAAATGAAGTACTTAGACACCTGCCTTGGAAGTTTAGTAAGACTTTAAGAAATGTCATGTTTCATCATTACCGACGTAATATTTTGCATCCATAGTAACAAGTACTATGCGTAACTTACTGAGATGTTGAACTTACTCGATTGTGCCAAAGCAGTGGTTATCTGAGGACCAGATTCATGATGGACTTGCAATAAATGAAGGCCTATGTTCAACTCCAAAAGAGTGAAGCATGTGGGACAGGGGTCTAAAAGCCAGAAAGCAGGGGCAACTTCTGAAACAGTTCTCACGTGTTGCTACATCCAAAAGTCAAAGGCCCCGTTAGCTAGCAAGAGATGCTGCAACAGAAGCTTGCGGCAGGATGACTGGGGATAAGAGGCCAGAGCAGCCGGGTTAGATAGGGGCACTTGCCTGCAGCTGCCCTCGGGAAGGAGGGAGGAGGCGGGGTCTGGCGAGCACACAGCCTTAGTGCTCTGGATGAGCCAGACCAGTTACCAGTTACACTTCACACTTTCTCCTTCCGAACCGACTCTGCTTTATCAGAACATGGGGTTAGCCCAGGGGGACCCAACCTGCTCCAAAGAACTTCAAAGGGACTGCAGGAGAGGGGGCGCTGTAGCAGATGCCAGGTCACCAAGGTCATGAGCACCTCGAGGACCAGGCTGTACTCAGTGTTGAAGCCTGACCACCCTGAGCTCACATCTGCTCTTTCACATGCAATAGGTAATTATGCCTGTCGTCTCCTCCTCATGGCCTCCTCCCACCCACCAGGCTTTACATTTTCGTTCCTACGGCTCACGCAGCTTCTCCCTCTTGCTGGCTCCCTCAGATGACTTTGGACTAAAAAGGTCACTTCGAAAGGAGGAGATAAATAAGTACAGTCACTCAGGCTAATCTAGGAACAAGGGGTCCAGGGCGGGCAGGTTGGGTGGAGGAGATGAAGCGGACAGGAGAGGGGCGGCCAGGAGCGCAGGCATAGCTCACAAGTCGAACCCCTTTAGCAGCTTCAGGGCGACTGCTGGTGGAAATCTGAGTTACTGCTTAATCACCATGGTCAACGTTTCTTGAACAAGATCATGTACCCAACTCTCCCGTGGTGGGGTCCTGACGCAGTGACTGAACGATGACTTTGATGGAGACATCGGCGCATTACCCAGGGGAGGTGCCCAGGAAGGCTGAAAAGAAGCTGCATGAAATGTACTGGGTGTCACACCAACTTCCAGGTGTCCATCTACCAAGCATGCAAAGCAAGCGAAGGGGATCATTGAAGGGAGAGAAACGTTAAACCCAGCAGCATTAGACGGGTTGAGACTCACGCTTGAAAACAGCAAAGGAGGAGTGAATTTTGTTGAGGCAACCAGGAAAGGGTTGGTTGACCACAAAAATAGGAAAGCTAGTCTTCAGAAAGGATTCTATAATCTATTCACAGGCTGAAGAAGAAAGATGGATTAAGGATACTAACACAGACTGCAAAATGCAGTCCCAGACAGCATACAAATTCGGGGTATCAAGATGGTGGCTTAGTCTGCTGACAGGATTGCCTAGTAATTCAGATAGATTGATTGGCTGATTATTTTCCTTATCGTGAATATATTTACTGTGTAAATATAGTTGACAAAACTGTGATTCACCTTGCTAGCAATTCTATATTTTAGAAGATAGAGGAAGCACCTTTAAAGAAAGCTACTATCTGATTCAATTCTGAGAAGACGAAGCAGTTGGCTGTGTGTCCAGATACCGGTGACACAGTAACTGTGTTTATCTGGAGTTTCTCAGACACTGAAGCGGACCTTTCCTGTAGACACCTATATGTCTTGTCTGTTGAAAGCAAAATTAAAATGTGAAAAAGTCAGATCGAGGTGATCATCTCATGCCAAGAGTCTACCCAGGAAAAAGGTAGAGGTTCTAATAAAGAATTTCTGATTCCTCTGAAAACAATTCATATTTAGGAAAACTCTTAAGGAGGCAAAGAGGTGTTTTTAAAGAAACTGATGAGTTCCCTCAGGACTCTGATGAGATCAACCATCGACTAAACCTGTACAAGTCTCAAGGGAATGATTTATGTTGGCCAACAAGATGAATCTGTGGGAAACAGGAAGTCTAATCAGTCTGTGAGTCAAGGACTAAAGGGAAAATGAGGAATAAGAGCCCTCAAAGTTAACTGTTCTTTTAAGTCCCTTCTGTGTGAATGTGAGGGCCCTGTGTCCAGGGGTATGAAAGATAAGGGGATTTTTTATTTTAGATTTTTTAAGGAGGAGAAAGATAGAAGTTGGTCAGATCAAGGGAAAGAGTCTGTGGGGGGCGTCATGGCAGGGAAAGATGGTGTCTGAGGGGACTGGGTTAGGGGTCAGAGCTGGATCACAGACAAAACTCTCAGTGGGAGGGCAGAAGTCACATTTTCTGTGGGGAGAGAGAAGGCGGAAGTAACAGTCATAGTGGAGAGAAGATTGTGGTTTGGAGATGTTGGCCAAGAGGTTGAGGGGCTTTCTGCCTTAATGAATTCTAGTATCCACATAAGTGAAATGAGGGACAGTGCTTGCTGAGAGGACAGAGGACCGAAGTAAGAGGTCTCAGAGACAAGTGAACATTTGAAATAGCCACTGTGAGAAATGGGAGAAAGACTCTCTCAGGGCCAGTAAGGCTACACTGAGGTCCCAACCCGACTGAGACAAAGACTCGTAACCCAGCCTTCCCTCCCTCATTACCCATCTACCCAGCCAGTCATCTACCCATCTATTCATCCCTCCATCCAGCCATCCAACCGTTTATCTATCCATTCACCCACCCATCCATCTATCCATACATTTGTACATCAATTTATCTACTCACTCATCTGGTAAATGTATAGTAAGCACTTACTATGAACTAGACTCCATGCTAGTCACAGGCATATAATAAGTAGATACAGCTCCTCCCCTTAAGGCAGCTCCATTCCAGTGGGAACAATGAATCAAATGATTCCACTCTTGGTGATCAACGTTAGGACAAAGAAAATACCGAAAACTAGCGGGACCTGCATATCGCTTGAATTTGGGGGTCAAGGATGGCTTTCATGGGAAGTGGAAGGAGGAATTAGTATAAAGTCGAAATTAGCTAGGGAGAGTTGAGAACTGGGGATATGGAGTGTTCTAACCAGAGGGAAAGAAAACAAGGTTTTGAGGGCCCATAGACAACAAATGTAAGGACTCATTTAAGGAAGTGGAAGTTGCTGGATTGGTGAGGTCTCGGGAGGGCAGGACAGGAAATGTGAGTGTCGCCATGTTAGAGAAAGTATACCGCTAGCAGTCTGTGGCATGGACTGCACAGGAGAGTGAAAAGAGCAGTTAGGACAAGAGACTATGGCAGTGACTGAATAAAAGAAAATGGTACTTGATGTCGGGAAGATGTTTTGATCTGGCAGAAGACGGGATTCGATATATTTCAGAGGTATTTTGAAGGTAGAATTAATAGGACTTATTCCTGGGTCAAGGATGTCCCTAGAATTCTGGCTGAGCAATTAAACAGAAAGAGATGCCATTTACTGAGGCCAGAAACAAGGAAGGAAGGAAGGGCAGCTGATAATCACTTTTTAAGTCTGCAAAGTTTTCCCAGACATCAAGAGGTGGCATCTAGGTCCCCTCCCCTTGAGACTGCTCACTGAATGGAATGGGTAGAGATGTGATCTGCACAGCTGGGTTAGAAAGGATGCACTATTGGCCTATTTCTCCTGGGATCTTCTCCCTGGGGATTTCAATTGCTGGACAGAAGCCTGGTCACCCAGCAGGCTCAGGCTGTGGGTGTGAAGCAGCCTCACACATGAGTCCCGGTCCCACCACGCCTGACTAAAAGGATGAAAGCGCCCCCTCGATTCCGGCCTGGTGCTGAGACAGAGACACCCGGATTCTGGGTAGAAAAACGATCGCTCATATTTTGAGTCACAGTGTTGTGGTGGCTTGTTAACCAGCAACAAGGAGCCAGAATAAAGAGAGTGATGAGATTTGGGACCAGCGTTTGAAAAGTCTATAGATGTTTAAAAAGCAGGTAGACATCAGGCCTGGGGCTCAGGAGGGAATGTTAGCTTTGGAGTTTTGCATTTTCTGGCCAGGCCCTTCTCTGTCAGACTAGGTATCACAATGCCAGATTCTTTGTTTCATCTGATCTCAATAACAGCCCTTTGAAGAAATAGGGGGCATATTGTTATACCCATTACAGAGTTGGGAAAGCTGAGGCTCAGTCAGCTTTTTTGATTCTTAGAAGATCCAACAGCATGAGATACAGACAGAACATAGGTCTCTGACTCCCAGGACATGCAGGCTTCATGCGGTCCGGAAAGCGCTGTGGAGAGATGGGGGTGAAGCCTAGTTGGCAAGTCCCTAGAGTCAGAGCTGGGAACTCCACTGAGAAGGGATGAAGGAGGAGCTTCAATAGCACTTCTCAAATTGGCCCTTGCCCTGGAGGAGAGGACAACTGTACCTGGAAGATCTAGATATAGGAACCAAGGGACTTCTTTGGTGACATTCATGATGAGTGTAGGAAAAGAAGGGCACCTCAGCGACAATGTAGCTGGATTGCAGATACAGAAGCGGGAGATTGGCCCAGTCTCAGACATGCTAAAAACCAGCCAGTACCAACCAAGTAGGCTAAGATCAACATAGCCCCAGGCATAGTGGGACAGATACTTTCTTAGTTCGTAGCCCCACCCCTAACAACCCTGCCTAAACACAGGCATGCTGGGAGGAGGCTGGCAGGAAATCGCCATGCCCTTAGTTACACCCACCAAGAGAAGAATCCCATCCCCTGGGATATAGGGATCCCTCAGACTTGCGCTTTTTCTACAGCTTTCTGACTTGCAGAGCGTGTGGTCTCTCTGCGCTACTTCTAAAAAGCTTGCCACATGGTGCCATCACATGCTGCCATGACATGTCCTCATGTACTGTTATGACGTGTCCTCACCTGCTGTCATCACAATGCATCATGTGCTGTCATCATGTGTCTCCTTGCATCCTTTCCTGGACGAACTAGACTCTTCATGGAGATCTGAGCCCACTTGCATCAATCCATTTGTCTATTTTACAGGATTTATTGTGAGGCACTGAGCAAAGTTCAGCAGGACTCAGGCCCTGTCCTCATACAGTTTGTAGGCCCAGTGAAGTAGGGTGTGACCCTAAACCTAGGCCACATCCTTACAATCCCCTCCCAAGGTCAGGCACCAATGAGAATATCTTTCAAGTCTCCATGCCCCAGAGCATAGGGCAGGCCTTTTCCTAAAGAGAGCACCCGGGGGACACCTGGGTTCTGCAGCCAGCCCACATGATCTTTCCTGAAGGGCTACACTCTGTTGTAATCTAAACTTGGGAATTAATGGTTCATCATCAGCACTGATGTAATAACCAATACAATCACTGTATTGCTCACCGCCATTTTGGTGGAGTCTCCTCATTTACCAGCTGCTCATCGAGTCTGCTGATAAGTTCATGCCTCCTATTGCTAGATCTCTGAGCGGTTTCTGTGGGATCAGAACGCATTCTGCTCACGCCCGAGCAGCTTGGGCCTGCGACAACACACAGCTCAAGAAGACAGTCTAAAATGCTGTTCACCACTGTGGTCTAGAGCCTGCAGTCCAGGAGTCTGCAGGAAAACGAGCACTGAGGGAAAGAGAAGGTGATGAGGTGTGGGCAGTCCACACCTCCAAAGAGCTGGGGTGGGGAAAAAGCACCTCCTACAAGGGATCGACAAGCTGAAGGTGGCTTTGATCTTCGGGGCTGTGACAAAACTACTTTAACTGGTATGTGTTTCTGTGTGGGGAGCATATTTTCCAGAGTGGCTGGCCAATGCTGAAAATTACTTTTGTTAGTGTGTTTTTCTTCCATGAAAGAAAAGGCTTAAAATGCAAACTCTACCCGGTAGGGAATGGACCAGGGCGGTGGGGTGGTGGTGGAGGGGAGGACAGATCGTGGCAGAGCGCACTGGACAATTTTGAAGAACACTTGGTGATTTGGTGGAGGGCAGGGTGTGTGGACATTTGTATGAAGAATATGGAAGCTATACATATGAGTTTATTACAATGTGTAAAATTTTTTTAAATTTTAAAAATGCAAATGCTTGGGGAAAAGACAACATAAAACCTTAAATACATATTAACATGCAATGACTGAAGCTACAGTCTTTTCTGAGATGTGTATTTTTCTGAGAGAAAGAGGAAGAGAGTCAGAAAAATAATCATCACATGGGTTGGGGAGACCTCGCTCTAAGGGAAAATTGGAAGGGCTCCATGTTTGGGGCTCAGAAGGCCATCTGTGAGCCTGGTGTATGCAAAGACTGAGACAAATTGACCTCATTCCTCAGACTGCCAGTCTCCTCGGTCACTACATCTCCCAAAGGTGGCCAATGCCCTGTCTCTGTCTATCCCACGGCCAGAACAGCATCCTGTGACCGAGTCAGTCCATGGCACCCAGACAGATGGGTCCCTGAAGACATGGTCTCCTGACAGGACAATCATGACCCAGATGGAAGTGCTGTCCCCAAGAGGCCTGTATGCACTTCCTCTGCGCCTTGCTCCCCCGCGTCCCTGTGCCACTCAGCCTGCGACACATAAGTAGTACCACGTGTGTTCAGATTCGCTCATTTTCCACAGAGGGGACTGATGTGGGAACAGCATACCTTAAAACCTACAAAACAGTTATGCAGATGTCTAAAATAACTGGCCAACACTAAGGCATGCTTAACCAGCCACCCCAGAAAAATGAGGAAGCACTTACAGCAAAACCCCCTCCCTTGGTAACCGAAGTCACGCCCCTTGACAACAGCATATCTCAGGAGAACTCAGGTGGACTGATCCTAACTCGTGGCCACCCACCAAGTTACACCCCTGAAAGGGGGAGTTCCATCCTCCAGAGATATACAGGAGATCACCCTGCCTCTGCACACAGAGTGCATATAACACACATGGCATGATGCCCATGGCCTGGCACACACGTGTGTGTGTGCTCCCTTCTTAATGCAACGTTCCAGCCTTGGGGAGCTTAAACTCGCTGTTACTACTGCAATAAACCTGCCGTGTAATCCTGGTCATGCAGCTCTCCGTGAATCCTTTCTCTGTGTCTTTTGGGGGTACCCAGCTCACCCCCAGCATTTAACTGGGTGCCCATGATGGGACAGAATGCCTGTGACCAGAATCACCGGTAAGTTCATTTTCTTTCTTTTTTTCCTACAAGGTCCAGTTGCTATACGCCAGCTCTGGAGAGCAAGGCTACTCCCCTCGCTCTTCCTCTTTCCGGCGACTTGACTAGAAAACTACGCTTTTCCAGAGAAATCTGTGGCACTCATTTAGGGACTGAGGGACCCAGAAATGCCTTTTGGCCAGAATAGCATCAGGCCAAATGCGGGCTTCTTTCATGAAGATGGCTTCCCCAGATCTCTCCTCACTCTCTTTCTCTCCCTTGCCCTCTCATGTCCTCTGCTTCCGTTTGTTTGTGCTCTCCTTGGACTCAAAGAGAGTGGTTTGGGGGCTAGGACTCCTCTTTCCTGTGCACACTCCCCTCCCTTCACCAGAACTGGCTTCCCTCAGGGGAGCGTTTTCTCTGCCTGCCTTAGCCCCACGGCCCATTGGAAGCAGCTGGATGATGATTGTTTGCAGCCACTGGCTGGTCCCATAAGCACGCGCCATGCTGCTGTGGGCCCAGAGCAGGAACCAGAGGTGCCACAACAGCCTGGGCTCTGTGGGCACAAGGGAACCTCGCAGGTCCATGATGCTGCTGCGGTATGGTGCCCTCCCCCCCGGAACCCAGTTCCACAGATTCCAGCACCTTGGCTGTGTGTCTGCATTTGCTGGGCGGGGTCCTCGTGACTCCTACGTGGACATCAGTGTGATGCTCTCCGCCCCACACCGGAACAGCTCATCCCTACTGGGGGACCACAGCTCCACTGTGCCCCAGCGAATTATGAAGGGGTCTCCTGCGGCGCCCAGGGATCTGGCCAGCCGGCCCAGCTTCTGCTCCTGCAGCCTGCCTACTAAACCACGCTCACTCCAAACTACTTCTGCTGGCAATCCAGGTGAAACCAAATTCCTCCTACCACAACAATGCCACTGCTCCCACCCTTTCTCCCTTTTAAATCTATGAAATAATATGAACCTTTTTTTTTTTTTTACAGCTTTCCCTTACACGGATACCTTTACCTTTCGTATCAAATGTTGTGAAAACTCAGTTTATTTCAATCTCCCCGCTATCTTGTGAGACTCCCATTAGACCAACTGCATCCTCAGACTAACAGAGGAAGCAGGCTGGAAGACAGGCATTGAAATGTTTAATCCAAATTGTCTTCTCCATGGGATGACGTATTCCTAAGGGCCTTCCTTCACAAGAAAAAATTTGCCAGGTTGTAGTTCGCCACTTAAAAAGTGGACCCAGATATCAAGGCACCAGGAACAAAGGAACAAGATACTTGCTGTGAAAGGCTGAGGTCTGGACTACCTATAAGAAAGGCATTTCTCTTCAGCACTGCCTGATCACAGTTTAACTAGAGAATAAGAAAAGTTGATCCAAAGGAGCTTCTTTAAATCTGTACTTTTCCCTACATGTGGGCTTTCATAGCCCATAGCCCAAATCCAGCATCCCCAAATGCATCTAACAAAACACCAAAACTATAAAATGTGCCTAGTTAAATTCTAGATTCCCCTCCTCTCCCCTCCTCTTTGAAGGCCACCCCCAGGGAGGAAACAGAATTTCCTCAGCACCAAATTTCAGTGTAAAGTTGCCCCAGAAACCTCAGAATTGATACTACCATGTAAATGATCCATACGTATGTCATCAAATTTGAACCTTTTGTTAATCTGGCTCCTAATGTTAATTTATCCAGCCTGTGAAGATCTAGGAGAAATGGGAAAACTAGCTGCTTGAATGTGTATGACTTATTTTGGTTTAAAGACATCGATCTTAATTTTGAGTCATTCTGTAATTAAGACATAGAATTTCTTTGATGAATCTGCTTTTTCTTCTGTGTTTCTTTTAGTGGACTTTCATCTTAAAATGTTTATTTTGATTTCATGGTTTTCTCTTTTACATTTCCCCCTTGGGAAATGTGTCTCATATTTGCCTGTTTGTATGTGTTAATCAATAATGTATGTTACTACTGGAATTTATTCATATGTCACTAGCTCATGGAAGACTCCTTCATAAGTTGCTAAATTCAGAAGATAACTCATCTAAAAGTTTCTTTATGTTCAAATAATTAGGGAAATTTTTGGTAGCTAAGACTGGTTTTTAAATGAATTGTTTGGTTTGATCTACTCAAGCAGTCTTCAGAATACTTAAATATAAATGGGATTATATTTTACTCTAGAGAAATTATATCTGCATGCAAAGAAACTAATGTGTGCGAGGAAATAAATTTTTAAATGAAACAGGTTATTTCAAAATTTAGTTGGAATGGATAAAACAAAATTCTAAATAAAAAAAAAAGTTTTTTAAAGAAAAATATGGGAAATCTTATAGTGCTCCTAAGATATACCATGTGAAGAAATTATTTTCTCTTTGTGAAAAGAGAGATATTAAACCAATTAGGCTCATTTGATATGGTGAAATATTTTGGGGTGCACTATCAAAATAAAAAGTAAAGCTCAACCATCTTAAAATATATTTATGTGGGAGTCTAATAATTTATGTCTGGTATAAAAGTTATATGAAATTCCTAAAAGGTCTAATATATTTACTTACTATCCTATTCACTATTTTAAAACACTGTACACTGCAAAATCAGACAAACTTTATCAATTGTGTTAACTATGGTCATTTTTAAAGTCTTACTATTTACAGAAATTATTGTTTATTGAAGTTCTCATATCAGAGAGAGTTATGGAAAGGACTTTAGCAAGTTTATCATAAAACTGAAGGGTAAGAAAGTATAGAAATTGTAAAAAAACAACAACAACAACAACTAAATTCATAAAACTGCTAGCAGAGACCAATATCAAAATTAAATGGGACAAAATAAACTCATGAAAAATGAACATTTCTTTGACTTTTAAACTTAAAACATGACAGCGTTTTTTAGCTTTGCCCTCTCTTCCTATTACATTTGAGGAATAATATTAACCTGGCTTTCTCTTTTAGTTTCTCCTAAGAGGAGTGCTTTTGCCTTTCTTACTGAATTTTATAACTATTTCAATCCTTAATGCCTTTAAAAGTCCTTAATAGCCAAAATGTGGCAGATAGGATAAAAAGGGGAAGGAGGACTGAGGAACAAAACAGGCTCATTTTTTTTTTAACTTCCTCTATGTCAGTGCCCGACCTATCCCAGCCACGAAGACTATGTCACTAACTGGAGCAGGATGAAAAGCCCCAGCTATCATCATGGCCAAGTCAGCCACTTTAGCAAAAAGTCCCCTCAAACCAGAAACCCACCTGGGTTATGCTCTGCTGCTAACAGGAGGGCGATATGAGAAAGGAGTGTTCCTGCTCCAGCGTGAGAAGGAACCATCTCTGCACCATCCAGCCGTACAAGGGCCAAAGACCAATGAATGGGGCCCAAGGAGCAATCTGGCTCCCAACTTTTCACCTCAGTGGTAGAGCCTCAGAGATGCTGAATGTTGGAAATAAAAATATTAGCTTTCTTACTAATAAGAAAGCCATTTTGTCTTCACTCAGCACTCTAAACCAGTTTACTTTTTGTATCAGGCTATGGACGTTAATGGAGAGTTAGTCTAACTGAGTTGCTTGTTTCTTGTTCTCCCTTCTGTAATTTTCTTAGCATTAGTAATGCCTGAATCCCAAGAATTCCTTAAATTTTCTTTTAAGTATTTGGACCAAGAGAAGTTCATGCTCCCTGTAACATTGTATGACCCATGAACATGTTAAATTCAGGTGAAAGGTGACCCTTTTCCTAAGACTCACTGTTCTGTTAGTTACTGCCCAGCTTTCATCAAAATGGCGTCTAAGCCTTTAACCTAAGACTTAAACGGACAACTGTAACCCTTATTACCGCCTCTTTAGTTAATCATTTAAGCCTCCTCGCATTCAAAGGGAAACCTTCAGGGACACAAACCAGGGCCTGCTCCCGAGCCCAGGTCCCCTCAGGAAAAGATGGCCCCCTTCTTCAAAGCCAAGGTGGGCTTGCTGGCTGGAACCCACGCTCCTCTTCCAGGGAGGAGCCCCTCCACCTACCTGCCCCTGGACAGTTATAGGGAGTACCTGAAAGACTGGAAGCCAGGAAGGAGCAGGCCAGCAGCAGCAGTTTCAGGGCCAGGCGAGGACCCCGCTGTCCAAGCTCCATGCAGCTGTCCCTGGTCCCCAGATGCAGATTCTGTCCCCAGATTCTATTCTCCAGAATCAGCCAGTTACCGAAGAGCACTTATGCTCAAGGGTGGAGCCTAGAGAAGAGAAACAGGAAGCAACATGGGTAAAGAAATGAGATGAAAAATTTGGTGAGATGAGAGACTTCAGCGACTGCAAGAATCAGGGAGCCCTGGGGCCTTGTGAAGAGGACACCCCCCGATTTCCTGGGATGGGGGGCCTGCTGGTCTATCTGGAGGCATCTGCTGGGGTCTCCCCAACATCCAGAAGGAAAGCAGAAGTGAGGGGTTGACATAGGAAGAGGAGGAGGATCAGCTGGTTAAAAGTAAGATTCTCAGAGAAAGTAACCTTTCAGCAAATGAGAGCAAGAACTCAAGACTGTAACCGATAAGCAAAAGCGTGTCCACTTCTATCTAGTCATTGTGTGGCCACTAATAACCTTGACCAGGTGAGAGCCATTTTAGCAGAGGCGAAGTCCTGTAGTCAAGCTCTGCTTCCTCCTCCCTCCCTGTGCCTTTTGTCTTCCGTTTGAGCTACATCTGAGGTGACTGTTGAAAGCTACATCCTGCCTGTTCCTCAGCTGGTGGCCTCACAGAGAAAATGGAGGACCAAAGTCTGAGAAGGTGTTTGTAAATGGGGAGGTAAAGGGTCACCTTGAAAGGCCTCCTAAAGGTCTGTAGTGAGAGAAAGTTGCTTAGAGGCAGTGAGTAGGTATGGCTCCTGAGAGGACAATGGGGAGCTGTGACAGAGTGGTGGAGCATGACTGACACCGGAAATGTAGAGAACTTGGCTACTCAGGACACTGGTGTGTTTTAGCATGTCTAAGATAAAGACAAGACTGGAAAGGAAGCCAGGTCTAGATCACTAAGGTCTAACTGTGCATGAGCAGCAGTGTGGATTTTATCCTGGAGTGTTTTAAGGCGGGTAAGTACAGGGTTTCGAGCAAGGTTTTGAGTGATATACTTCAGTTCACAGGTGAGAAGGAAAACTGAGGAGAATGAGGAGAGAAGCAAGGAGACATTGGGGGCTGTTGGGAGAACCCAATAATGAAGTAATAGAGGCCTTGGCTAGCCAGGGTTGGGGATGAGGGAAGAAGTCAGAATCAGCACACTGATACCCGGAATTATATGGGCACTGGGAGGGATAATTAGAACTTGGCCGCTGACTTGGTGACGGATCAGTGATGTTGGCTCGTGAGAGATGGCACTCTCCCTTTTGAAGATTCAAGGCTAGAGACACAGTTGAATATCTGGGGATCCAGGGGCAGCTGAGTGGAATGTCAGATCTAGTTGTGGTTTAGGTCCCACCATGTTCAAGGACGAGTGCTCTGAAAGAATAGCAAAGCGAAAGGCAGTTGAGGAGGTTGTGTCTTTAGAACAGAGATGCCATCCATGGGGTGACTCAATGAACATGTCCTCCTCACCTTCCTGGAGTCTGGAAGTCCACACAGATTGTTTTGGTAAGAGCCCCTGGCTACACTGAGACTTCCCATGGCTCTAGGGAGGAGGGAGTGCCCTGGGGCTCTTTTTTAAGGACTAAGTCCGTTGTGTGGGCTTCACCCTAATCACCCATCCAAAGCCCCACTCTCGGACACTTTAGGGATTAGTATTAACTTGCGCGCACACCTGCCAGCAGGGGGCAGCAGAGTCTGACTGACGGAGGGATCCGCAGGCAGGAGCTGGGCAGGTGACCTGATCAAGCCGGGGAGCTCCAGCCCTCTTGCAAACACTGGCCTGGGACCCCACCTACTCATGCCTCAGCCCCAGGTCTGACCCTGGAGCTTCACTAGAAGCTGTTTGCAATGACTTAATTAAAATGAAAGCTAGGTTCACTGCGTATTTCGGAGGCGTGTTCACTACGGTCTCATGCAGATTGTCTCATTCAATATGTGAATCATGTGGACTAAAAACGATACTTATCCCCACATCCCAGATGGGGGGAGCAAGTCACACATATGACCGTCAGTGTGCCCACGGGGAGCCAAGACCCAGTCCAGGCTACATAGGGGCACAGCTGTGATCTTAGCTCCTTGAGGCAGCGAGGACGGGCAGGCAGAGGGAGTCAGATGCGGGCGACATGGCCATTGGAGGACAGGGACTTCTTCGCCCCCGTCTAGGTTCCATGTTCTCAGAGGGGTTCATGGAGAGAAGCTGACATTGTTTTCTTCTCCAACCAAATCCAAAGTTCTGTGTTCAAGTGGAGCAGTGGAGCCTGGGCCAGACACCTGTCCAGGGGCCACGGGGTTCCTGCTCTCCTGCCTCCTTCCCGCTTTCACATTTCCAAAGTGCCGTGACTGGCCAGGACCAGCTCTAACCTCGGAGTCAGATGGGTCCCAAGGTGCCCCAGGTGCCTGCCCCCTGCCACTAGCCTGCCCTGAAGGGAAGGGAGCCCACACCCTGTACAGTGCTGTCCCTGCCCACAGGCACAGCTGTGTGCCCCTTCCCTGTGAAGGGACCAGCCTAAGAGTGACCCCTCTCTGGAGGGGAGCGGGAGACGGGGAGGGGGAGGACTGAGCTGCTGCTCCACCCTGGAGCAAGAAGGTACTGCATCCCCTTTTTGCTTGGTTTAAGGAAGTCCAAGTGGAGAGTCTGGACTTTTACAACTCTCACAACTACTACCCATAATGAGGTCACCCACTCACGAGCAAGATGGATGTCACCAGCCATGACAAGAAGCTGGAAGTATCCACTTGAAGGTGAAATCCAGACATCCTCAAGTGAAGGAAAATGAACCATTAGTCAGCAACAGACTCATCCTAAAAGAATGACTGAAGTACTATCTTAAAACAGAAAGAAATGGTAAAAGAAGAAAACTTAGAACATTAGAAACTAAGAAAACACAATGTAAAAATGATAAGAACTAGAGTAAAAATATAGATAAGTCAATATACTCTTTTTCCTCTTGAGTTTTCTAAGTGATGTTTGACAATTGAAACTCGTCCAACATGGTAGCACTACCTGTCAATAATTATAACATTAGCTTATGGTCCTCAGTGGGTGGAGAAGATAAGTCTCAGACAGGTTATTAAGGAGTGATGGGGAAGGAATGTAATACAGGTAAGTTTCTACACTTCAGTTGACCTGATAAAATGTCAACACCAGTAAACCATAGTTACATATGAATAATATAAATATCTAGAGCAATCATTTAAAAATCCATTCAAAGAGATGCACTATAGATAACTAAAAATGGAATTATTACAAATACATATATAAGTAAACTACAAGGTGATCTTCCCTGAAGGCGAATAAAGCAGAAGAAAAGAAAGAAAGCATATGAAAATACTAATTTGAAGAAATAGATGTGCCCCCAAGTTCATTGCAACATAATTCACAATCTCTAAGAACAGGAATCAAGTTCTCATTTACAGATGATTGGATGGGGGCGATGTGGTACATATATGCAATGAAACACTATTAACTATAGAAACAATGGAATCCTGCCATTTGCAACAGCATGGATGAACCTAGAGGTCATTATGCTCACTGAGATGTCAGATGGAGAATGGAACACTGATCTCACTCACAGGTGGAAGATTAAAAAAAACAAAACTAACAATCAAAACAAAAACTCTTAGATTATAAGAAAACGACAGTTACCAGAAGGGAGATGGGAAGTGAAAGTGGGAAAATCAGATGAAATGGCCAACTATCTGGTGATGGGTGGACGCTAGACTTTCGATGCTGATCCTGGTGGAGTCTCTACAGATGCTGATTTTTAAAGTCCTGTAACTGAAACCTATATGGTGCTACAAACCGAATAGTCCATAGAGCTTGCTAAAAAGAAAGAAAATGGTAGGCTTAACCCTCATAGATCAAGAATTACTTTACATACACCAACAGAAAGGAATATATTACCCAGAATATACTCATACAAGCTTGACCAACTGAATCTTTACAAAGATACAAAGCAATTCAGTACTGGAAGGAACATCTTTGCAACAAATGGTACTTGAACAATTGGCTAGTCACCGCTTTATTTCTTTATATTCAACATATGAATGAGATCATCAGGTATTTGTCTTTCTCTTTCTGACATTTCACTGAGCATAATCTCTCATTTGATCTATGACAGAATTTCAGCCTTTTTAGGGCTGTGTAGTATTCCATTGTATATATGTACCGCATCTTCTATATCCATTCATCTGACAAGGGACACCTAGATAGTTCCATTATTTACTACTGTAAATAATGCTGTAGTAAAATGAGGGGTACAAGTACTCTGTAAATTAGTGTTTTGTGTTTAGGGCATAAATACCCAGATGTGGTATGACAAAATCATATGGGATTTCCATTCTCAATTTTTTGAGAAAACTCGATAAAGTATTCTAATTCTTGTTGCGTTATTTTTCTAGTGGTTTTCCTTATTTGCCATTTGGGTTTTTTAATGACGTGTCTATTCAAGTCTTTCGTCCCTTGGGTTCTATACCTAATTCATATTGACATACGAATATGTCTTAATAGATGTCAGACTTTTGTGCAATAAATATTATAGGTATCTTCTTCCAACATATGGTTTGCCTTTTTACTCTCATAACTATTTCTTTTGATTAAAAGAATATCTTAGTTTTGCTATAAGGTACTCCAAGCCTTTGTTTCACCATCTGAAGTAGAGTTACAACAGCGTCTCAGTGTTCTTCTGAGGAAGAAATAGAAGAGTACTTCTGCACCTGTTGGTCCTCAGTAAAATAGCATTATCACCCTTCTCCTCTCTAACCTTCTGCTTCCTTTCCTTCCCTCTGTTCTGACGGTCCAATGGCTTGGCACACAGTCTCACCAATTCCTAGCCTCTCTGAGTCTGTGATTGTGTACTGTAAAATGGATTTTATCACCTTCGGGGTCTGTCACCGTCTGTTTTTGACATTTACCTGGTAGCAGCCATTGAAGATGACGCATTCTCTCCTTTCATGTAAATCTGTTTCCTCTTCTTAAACTCTGTGTGAGAAGGAAGTAAGTTCATATCAGAAAAGGGAGCCAAGGAACAAGATGCTCTGTTGCCCTGCACATGCCATTCTCCTCACTCTCCTCTGCCAGCTCACAGGTGAGTGCAGACAAACCCCCTGGTCTTGAGATATAGGGTCAGGGACCTGGGGCCACTGAGATGTTCTGCTCCCTCCTCTTTTCGTGACTCTGGTGTCACTGTGGGTAGGAAGAGACTGGAGGGAGAAGAGGTACAAGTCAGCCTCTTCCAGGGAAAGTGGGGTTAAAAGAGGGTTTGCTACCAGGAGATCTGTATTCCTATCTAGACTCTGCCCCAAATTAGATGAGTGTGGCGTCTTCCCTGCACCTCAGCCCCTTCCTGTGGGGGCAACTTTAAAAACAGCGTGAGACCATACAGGTGTATCTGTGTTTATTTATTTATAAATGAACATTTAAGAGATTATATTTGACAGTGTATATAAATATATCATATAAGAATTTCTCATATTTCTACAAGTATTTAGAAATAAATGTTTTAAAACCTTTATAAAAATGTATTTTTAATGATTAGGTATAGTAATGATGTTGATAGAAGGAAACATTTGAATTTTCTTTCTTAACCCAAGTCCAGAAAGTGTCTACTTGGAAAACCAGTCCCTATCAAGGGCACTTTCTTGGAGTGATGCCCGCTCCTGTCACAGGAATATTTGTCTTTGGAGAGTTTCCCGGGGCTCTCAGAAAGGACTGGGGGCCCCGCCTGGTTAGGTTAGGTTAAGTGGGGACCATCGCTGTGGTTACCAAACACAGGGAACCACTGAGCGGTGTCCCTGGGGGACCTGGCGGTGGCTCACCAGTTCTTCACTGTCCCCTCCCTCCGCCACCGCCACTTGACTCCTGGCCTGCCCTGCACCAGCAGCTGGCCCTGGGCTTCACCAGAAGTCGGCCTGTTTAGAAAGCACCTGGGATAAAACCACTTGCTGAACGGAAGCATAACCAGAAATAGAACTTGGGGCAGGGGGAAGGGGGGCACAGTTAGGACTTTCAAAAGCCAGGTGTCCAACTCCCCAAACGAGCCTGAGATGGCTCTGGGGCCTTCAGTGGGCAGTGTGGTGGAAGCCTGTGGCACTGATCGAGGACTCCTGGACCGGATGTGGTACCTGCGCATTGTGAGGCCAGATCTCAGCCTCTCCACCTGGGTGACCTGCGTAGCAGCACCCGGGCCTTAACTCGCAGAACCAGCGTGAGGACTTAAGTGATCTGTCAGACATAAAGAAAGAAGAATGATTCACCCTCTGCTGAGCTCCAGGAAGGCCCGGCTGCTTTTCGTGCAGTGTCCTCACAAGTCCACGAGGTACATCGAATGAGTGTCCTGTTTACCCATGAGGAAGCTTGGGCACAGAGAGGTTGGTGTCTTGGAAAAGATGACAGTGTGATCGGGGGTAGAGTGGAGATGTGTTTCCAGAGCCAGCACTCTCTTCCTCACCGACACCGCCCAGAGGGAGGCTATGAGCATGACCTTTGCTGAGATCCCAGAGGTCATTGGGATTCGTACCTGTCCAGGGGCCTGAGGCCAAGGGAGGGAGGGAAATGCCCCAGAAGAGCAGCTAGTTCTGTTTCTGAAGCCTGCCGAAGTTCAGAGGGGCCGCGGAGCAGGCGCAGCTGCCTCCGTATTCCTCAGGAACATGGGCACAATAACCTGACCCCCCTCACAGACCCGACAAGGGTGAAGTGGAGGGGTGGGTCCCGCCTAGCCTGGACTTCCTCTCAGCCCCCAGAAGTGCACGGAGGTCAGGCCCAGGGGAGGGCACGACAGGGACACACTGCCTGTGAACCCTGGCCCCTCGCCGGCCCTCCTGGCTTGGGGTAGGCCCGAGTGGTCTGTCCCCGAGTTTCCACCAGCTCTGAGTTCTCAGGCTTCTTTCCATGAGCGGGGTGTCATGTCCTGAGAGAGGGGCTTGGGGACCAGGCTGGCCAGCAGGGGTGTGCCTCGTCTGTCACCAGTGCTGGCTGCACTGATATCTTTCACCCTGGGTCTTTCCCTCAACTTTTGAGCCCTGAGGGGATGGGTTAGGGGAGGAGCTGCCACCCAGAGCAAAGGGAAGCACCAAAGGGGAGGCTGCTGGTCTTTTCTGTTGGGAGGCCTCTCAGGGTACTAACTCCTGATGCCCCAAACATATCCAAACTTTTCCAGGGCCGAGGGTCCTGCTCATTGCCCCTGCCAGGCAGGGGGCCACTGTTTAGCATGATGGGCAGGGGCCGACCTGTGGGTGGAGGCTCTGGATTCCTGCCGAAAAACCAGCTGCGGCGTGGCCATCGGACAAGTGTGGGGTGTCTTGGGAGACAGGAGATGAGAGGGGTCAAACAGTCAGTGCAGCAGCACCCAGGGTGGCCCAAAGCAGGCCTGTGCCTCTAACAGGAACTGCCTTTCCCTCCTGCCTCAAGCCACCTGTGCATGGCTCTGCTCAAAATGCTCTCAAGTCCTGTCACCATCAGCCTCCCACAGCGCTGCTAATTTCAGGTCCTTAACTTCTGTGAGATGTGAGCAGCAAAACTCAGGGTGCAGGTGTGAGTGTGGGGTTGGGGGCATGTGGGAAGTAAGAACTGAGACAGAGGAACCAATCACTTGCCCCATCCACAGTCCATTTCCCAGTTTGGAGCCCAGGAAGATGACCATATCTGGAGTTGTTTCTCGTGTCTCCTGCAGCCCAGAGATCTGACCCAGCAAGCAGGTCCAGTGACAGGGTTGAACTCGTACGCTGCAGTCACATCCCCACTGGGGCTGCTGTGCCAGAGAAACCAGAATGAGCCCCAGGTCTGCTGGACCTCTTAGGTCTTCCTCCTGCCCCATTCCCACCCATCCTGGGGGCCCAGACCCTCTGGCCATCTGGTGCGAGGGTCTTTGGCCCGTAGCACTGTTTCTGCAGAGGGTCTAGTCGCTGGGAATGTCCTGTGGGACGGGGGTAGGAAGTGACAGGCCATCAATGGTGGCTTCAGGGTTGGGAAGGACTGTGAATGAGGCTTTGGGGGTCTTGAATGGATAGACAGAGAGTTAAAGGGACCCAGCGAAGGGGGAGGCATGGCTGCTCATCGGGGGACAGTGAGTGGAGAACATCCCAGTGCCCTGCTTTCCCACCTGTGGTCGCTGAGCAGTCTGGGGCTTCTCAGACATAGACCGCTAGGCATGCATGGCCCCACTCTTGCCACTAAGGGCAGGGGGTTGCCACTGAGCGGCACCAGAGTGCCTGGTTGCCCCAGGAGCGTGGGACCCCACTGTGGCTGTCCCCACCTCAGCACTGCATAGGGAAACATGTGTCAGGGTCCAGACCTCCGGGGCCTGCGGCTGTCAGCAGCCACTCACTCTGTGACCCCAGACATAATGGGCCCTGCACCCCCAGCACTTGTCACTTCCCTGTCATAGCTTGTGTGGTCGCTAAGGCTGTGAGTACCCGGACCCTGGGTGCAGGCTCAGTGCTGACACCCCCACCAAAAAGATGAAAGCGAGCACATTCGTGCTGTGGAAGAAGTGACCACAGGGAGCGTGACCTCCAGGTCACTGTTGGGGTGAACAGTGGGGGCGCGCCATAGCAGAGGGGAGCTGCAGCCCAGCTGGCAGCTCTTGGAAGAGAAGCCGATCTTTTTGGTCAGCAGTAGGGGAAGCAAAACTGCCCCGTTGTCCTAACCCCACCCCTTGTGCTCTGGACACACCTGGGAGTAGGGAATTGCTGCTCTCACCCACCCTGAGGCTACAGATGACTCATACCAGACTCCATCTAGGCTCACAGTGGCCCTCTGTGGTCCTCCCACCTCATCTAATGGGAGAGGTGAGAATGAGACCCTGCTTTTCTCCCCACACAGCCCACCCTTCCGAAAGTTACCCTCAGCAGCAGCAGCACATGTGTGAACAGTGGGACACGGTAATTGCTCAAGGTGTCTGTGCATACAGCAGAGTTGAAAGCCACTTCCTTGCTTTTTTGTCACCTCCCCTCTCTATCACCCCCAAAAACTCATGTTAAAACGAAATTGTCACCTGCAAAAATGAAATTGCTAAATGCAGAAATCGCACCTACTGAGTGCAAGTGATACCCATTATTTAAGTGCATACTAGTCATTCCATCCCTCTTGAGGCTGAAGTAAAAGAATGAATGCCTTTCCAGACCAATGCAAATTTTAAAACAAAGTGGATCTTGCCTGTGACATTTACTAGTACCGTTTTGATACTCATGAGACAGTCAAAGAGAACAGAGGAGAGTCATTTCATCGTCGTATGAGGGGCCGGGGGACAGCGGCATTGGGGAAAATGCAATTACCGACAGGACAATGTAATGAAGACTGAAGGGAGCAAAGTATGCAAAGTATGGGGCAGACATGTGAAAGCAGGAGTCGGCTCCTTAAAGGCATGTGTTTGGGAAGAGAATCCAGTACTTGGGAGATTGAGCTAAAATGTTCACCATAACCCCAGACCTGAGACCAAAGATGTAGGTTGAATTTGGGATAGTGGTTTCCTTACTCAGGAATTCGGTGCTTGAAGGAAGGTTGCTGAAGGACAAGAAAGGGGAAATCGGGATTCCGTGAGGAGCAAGGACTTCACCGTTGACCAATGAGCCCTCGAGGGGGCTGGAGAAGGGGTGTAAGGCAGAGGGGTAAGGCTGGTCCAGGTGCTGGGGGTTTACACTGAGCGTGGGAATGACTTCAGGCCCCAGAGCTGGAGTAACATTGGGTAAAACCCTAAAATCACCACATATCAGCTGTGAGTCCTGGACAAATTATTTGGGGTTGTTTTTGTTTAATCTCAGTTTTCTCATCAAATCAGAAGTTAATAAATTTTTGCTGCCAAGGGCCAGGTAGTAAGTATTTCAGGCTTTGCAGGTAATATGGTCTTTGCAACACTATTCGACTCAGACTCTAAAGCATAATCAACCACAGGCAATATGTACATGGGAGAACATGACTGGGTTCCAGTAAAACTTTATTTACATGGACAGAAAGCAGGCAAGATTTGGGCATGGGCTGCTGATCTCAGTGCAAAAGGATCAAAATCCCTAATTTTTAGGATTGCTTTTAGAATCAGGCATGATCTTTACAAAATGTGGAGCATGGTATAAACCTGCAATACACAGTAGCTATGATTATTGGAGAACTCTTGCCATGGCTTTAGCAGGGACTAAGGAAATAAATTCCTCATGAAGAAACATTAGATAGCAAGGCAGGCCAGCACAGGAATGTGCCTTTTGCTAGACGAGGCATGAGTTATATCAAAGTGGACTGGTGGCGACGACAACATAGTAAGAGACAACTGTGAAAGGAGAGCCTGGATGCTTGTTCAGTCACTCAAGACCTTTCAGCTCTGGGCCTGGGGCCCACATGGCTTTCATTTATTTTGAAACAAGAAGAAAATGAATATAGTAACAGTAATGAATGATATGGACTAATCTAGCTGGTATTACATTCATTTTTATACCAACACTGTCTAAAATAGAATTTTCACTATTTTTTGTGGAGGAGGGACCACCTAACGCCAAGTGTCAGGATGTAGCCCTGTGTGCTGTCTGGAGCTCCGAGCTTTGTTAGGTTAGGTGACATTTTCTTTGTTTCCTTCTTTTCATGTTTTCCCTTCTGGGCCGAATAGAATTTCCTTTGGAAAGTTCAGCTTAACCCATGATTTTGACCGGCTATAGAGAAAAATGACTTTGGGCTGGAAAAACTTAAGAAGGTGCGAGTTCTGGTTTCCATTTTTCTGCTCTTTCTGAGCCTTGAATAAGTAAGTTCTTTGAGTCTCTGATATTTTAGTTACCCCCATGTGTAAAATATACCTTAGAAGACCTCAACCCTGGACTTAGTAGGGGACTCTGCCTTGTACTGACTATGAAATTTGAGTAAGTCCTTTAACTTCAGTATAGTTCCATTTCTGATCTTAAATTATATTTTAAAAAAAATCCTTTCAGTAAGCACAGGTGATTTTAGGTTGCTAGCCCCTACCCAGATGCCCTCACCTCACTGGCTTATGCTCTGAGCCTGTGCCTCAGATCTTAATAGGTAGAGAGAGAAAGGTTTATTCCTCATACCATGGTGGCTTGGGAGGGACACTGGTCTAGTTCATGGTTCTCTGTGTCTTCAGGGCCAACTGATCACTTTTGGAAATTTTCAAGAGTCATTTTGAATTGTAACCACTGTTAGTTACTTTCAAGTTGTGCTCTTTGGATACAATAAGATTGTGGTGAAATGAAGTTTTTGCGGGGGAGCAGAGCCCTCCCACAGTTCCTAATAATTTGGGCTGGGCACCTGGGTTTCCTGGGGTGCAATGCAGCACTCACCCTTTCTTCCTGCTCCAGAAGGACATAGTACTTCAAATGAATGAGAACCTTGTGTGGGGATGACCTTGAGTCCACTCTAGTCTACCAGCAGAGGATAGATCATCCTCGAATTTCCAGGCTAACACTTTCACAGGGGCTCACAGCTCACTTCCCTCATCCTGATTTGGTCTACAACCCACCACCCCCACGCCAGACAAGCTGCTGCCATCTTTATCTGCTCCCTGATCAGCTCCCGCGGGAACAGCCTGGGGTCCTTGTGGGGCTTGGTCATCCCCAGGGAATTTATCCAGGGTGCTTCTGGGCCTTATGTTCTACCTCAGAGTTGGGTCTTCTGAGCCACAGGTCTCTGGGAAGGGGCGTCTGCCTGCCATCACCCCTTCCAGGCAGAGCTCTTAGGAAGCTCCAGTGTCTCCACCAGGATGCTGGTTGGACTGGACTGAGATGGTTTCTCAGGACTGTCCCAGGACCCACAGTGGTGAGCACTTGGTGGCTTGGGAGGGACACTGGTCTAGTTCATGGTTCTCTGTGTCTGCAGGGCCAGCAGCCTCCAGAGACCTGGAGCTACTGGTGGGGAGCCTCGGTGGGTCTGTGACCTTCCCTGTGACGCTCTCCGTGGGCCAGATCGACAGCGTTGTCTGGTACTTCAACACAACCACTTTGGTCACCATCCAGCCAAATGTCACCATCATCGTGACCCAGAGTCGTAACAAGGAGAGGGTGGCCTGCCATCAGGAAGACCACTCCCTGCAGCTCAGCAAGCTGAAAAAATCTGACTCTGGAGTCTACCGCGTGCAGATACACAGCAAGGCCCACCCAGATGCGGCCACCCAGGACTTCCAGCTGCATGTATATGGTGAGCAGGGGAGCAGCACTGGCAGGGTGGCCCTGGGGAAGCGCAGGGGTCATGGGTAGCAGAGGCCTGTGCAACCACATGGGGTGGGGTTTCCTGCACGGGCAAAGCAGATGAAGTGACTCCTTCTGAAGGAGGCACTGTGGTGTAAGGTAAACGACATGGGCATGCCAGTCACACAATCACATGCAGCTTCTCCAGCTGCAAGTTGCATGGTCTCAGCCAAGTCTCCTGATGTCTGTGAACCTTCGTTTCCATGCGTGTAAGGGGAGGAAAGTGATTCCTAGCTTAGAAGGATCATCGGCATAGACTTCAGCCACACCTCTGTCCCTACAGATCCTGCTGAGAAACAGGCACAGAGTCAGAAGAAATAAACATATCAGCCTTGTTTATTCTGGTAAAACACTTTCGCAGAAATATGTTCCCCAAATCTAGACCTTGGAGCCCAATTAGGGAAGATGAGTTTACAAATCAATTACTCTGTCAGCTACAAGAATAAAGCTGCCTCCCTCACTGAACTGTAATGCTGGCCGCAGAGGAGGTGGTCTCCAGATCGGTCCTGACCTGGGTCCAGGTGCAGCAGGTAGACCCTGCTCCTGGGTCCATTTTCTGTCAGGTAGGCTGTACACCTGAGTCCAGGTGTGCTCTCCATATAAATAGAATTGACGGGAACAGAAGCCATGCCATCTACAGGAAAAGTGGCTGGGTGAGGGCTGGCCACATTTAAACAGCCATTGTAACGGCTCCCCTGTGAGTCGAGGCACATCAGTGGCAGGGATCAGACTGCCATGAACCAGCTACTCCTCCGGAGGGAGGAGAGCACAGGTGGAGGGGCCTAAAGTGTCTCTGCTGTGCTGTCCTGTGCTGAGTACAATGAAGTCTCCACAAGGACGCTGAGGCCACAGGAGCCTCTAAAGCATACATTAGCCAACGTCTAAGGTACCATGGACGGTGTGGCCGTGCGGCGCCCAGTTGGGGTCCGACCTGCTGCTGTTATCTTGCCGTCTTCCTCGTGGGCTCTCTCCCAGTGAGGAGGGGAGTCCCAACAGCCACAGCCCTAGGATGGAGACTTGCTCAGAAAAGGGAGTGGCGGGCAGGCTCTACCCTTGTCCTTGTCCCCTGCAGAGCACCTGCCACAGCCCCAGGTGAGCCTGGGCCTCCAGAGCCACAGCAATGGCACCTGCATGACCAACCTGACCTGCTTTGTGGGCCAGGGAGCAGAGGACGTGACCTACAGCTGGATGTCCCTGGGGAAGGCAGCCAACGCATCCCACAGTGGCTCTCTCCTCCCCGTATCCTGGGGGCCAGGGGAGACGGACACGACCTTCATCTGCGTGGCCAGAAATCCCGTCAGCAGCAGCTCTTCAAGCCCCATCTTTGCCTGGATGCTCTGTGAAGGTGACGGTCCCTCCCCAGGACCCTGCCCTTCCTTTCGCTCTGGGTCCCCATGGGGACAGACCTGAAAGAAGAGTGGGCCCTGGGAGTCCCCTGAAAGGGAGGAATGGGCAGCGGCTCCAAATATTGGGCTGGTTAACAAGCTGACCGCTGTCTTCCTTGAGCATCCCTGCTCTTTTTAAAGGTACCGCCAGCTATTCAGCGTCCCTTGCCATCCTGCTCGTCCTCCCGGGAATTTTTCTGCTTGTGTTCCTCATACTGATATGGAGAAGAGTGAGAGGTGGGCTTGAACTAACTTTGTCTCTAGAATCACTCATGCCTTTAATCCTCCCTCACTCACGGCACCCACTGGGCCTCACGAGGGCCCTGGGGGCGGAAATGCAGCCATCTCCAGAGCTACTGGGGCAGACAGGATGTGATTCCTTAACTTGTCCCCTAAGACCAGGGTCCAGCTCTCCTTCCCTGGCGAATTACTGGTGTGGCCTCTGTGGACACAGGCTCACTCTGCCCCCTGACCTGACTCTGAGGTCGCAGCCCCTATCAGGGCCCCAGCAGCCCAGACATCCTGGCCCAGCTGAGTCTGGTACATGCAGAGGCCTTGCTCTGCCTCTGTCCATGCTGCGCTCCAATCTCCACATCCCACAAAGTGCTGCCTTGTCTTCTCCAGATCCAAAAGTTGCTCTGTGGGTGGGCAGGGACCCGAATCACTGTTGGAAGGACTCCCGGCCGCCGAGTCCTCAGAGCACCTTTTCTGCCTCACTTCCCCTTTCAGAGTGAAGTGAGCCAGCTGCCCTTCCCCTGGGCTCTGTGCTTAGTACGGAAAGTCCCATTTCCCAGAAAACTTGTCAGTGAGGGGAAAGCCAGGGTGACCATCACCTGCAGACTCATCAGATGGGATGGAGGCCACTGTGGACAGAAGGGGAATGCTGACTCTCCTCACTGGGTTTCAGAGTCCACCAAGGAAAAGAAGGGACCAAGAGATACAAGGGAAGCACATGACCGCAACACCTCTTCTACAAAAGAGACCTGGATATATGACTCCATCCCTACCATCAGTGTGAGTCCTCCCATCTCTCTGGGGGTTGGTCCCTGGACAGAGGACTTTTCTCCCTGAGGGTTTTCCACTGGGCAACATGGCGGGTATGGCCTGTGAAGTCAGAAAACTACACCCCACCCCAGTCGCTCAACTTCTCTTGCGGGGGCTGGCGGCCTCTCAGTGCTCGTTCTAACCCGAAGTCCCACTGCGGTCTGCAGGCCAGAGCTGCCCCAGGTCCTGTGTGAGGGACAGTGGCAAAAGACCTGGTTTGATCGGTGCCTGAGTTCCAGGGTTGGAAGCTGGTGCAGGCAATAGCGATGTCTTTCCTTCTGAGGCCCCGGTGGCTCAGGGTCCAGGTCAAGGGTCCCCAGTGTAGGTCACTGAACTGAAGTGAATAAACACGGTTAATTCCAAAAAAAACCTCTGTGAAAAGAAAATCAGAAGAGTCAAGGTTATAGAAACCCAACAGCAGAAGCCAGTCCAAGTCAACATCACAGACACCTGGAACTCAGGCCCAATAGGCTCCTCAGAGGTCTGAACATCTCTCTGGCTCCTGGTGGGTAATGATTTCTTTTGTTTTTTTAAAGGTTGCTGTTCCAGATGTGAATCTTAAACATACCTTTTACTCCACCGTGCAAATACCCAGAAAGGTGAGAAGTGGCAGAGCTGAGCTTCCTCTTCTTGTCCTATTTCTTTTCTGTCTTAGCCTAAAGCTTCGAGGCCCAGGAGTAACATATTCCCTGGCACTGAGAGGTGCCCATTTTCTTTGCTCGGGTAACACAGATGCAGGGCTTGAATGAGTGTGTTAGGGAATGGAGCAGACTGTCAGAGGGAGGGAAGGAGGAAGGACAGGGAAGTAGTAGGACCCACCTGGGGTAGCGGGTGGGGACCAGCCTCTGGCTGAGCCTGGGAACAGAGTGGGCTGACTGGAAGTGACTACAGCCTGCTTCTGAGTACCCAAAGGTGGGAAAGAGTGATGTCTCTTTGACAGGGTCCAGCTCCCTTATGTCTGGTTTTCCTACTCGCTTGGTGAAATTACGAATGCAGCCAGCTGGAACACGTGTTCCTAGACAGACCATGCTTGGCCTCTGTCCCCAACCGGGTCGGAGATGGGAGTGGCAAAATTGGCTCGATAGTAGGAGATGAATTCCATATGGTTAACCCTAAGGACCTTTCTCTAATGGGCTGATTTGACACTGGCAGCAGGCATGGAAGGAGGCTTGGGTTCAGTGATCTTGGTCATGAAGAGTGTCTGGGAAACAGGGTCTTGGAGAGGGGTTGTCCAGAGCCTTCCCACATGAGTGTATCTGCATATTCCCCCTGCCCAGATGGATCGTCTCCCCTCCCAGTCGACAATGCCAAGCACACCGCAGTCTGTTGCCTGAGAACATCGTCTGAATCATGTCTTCCTTGTATCAGAATTCTCAGACTGAGAACACCACTTTCCATTTAGAACTCTTTCTGCAACTTTAATGGGAGACTTTCCAATCCTGCTCACTGCTAAGAAACCTCCTTATCCCAGAACGCATAAAGCGCCCTCCCTGGCCTGACGCTGGACTCAGCTGCTGATGCGCCAAGGCTGTGTCCCATCCATGATGACATGCCAGGCCTGGATGTAATACACGCCGGGGCCAGGCTGCTAAGGGCAAAGGCAAGAGCTCAGAAGAGAGGCATTGCAGAAGCATCTGGAAGTGGGTGCAGTCATTGCCTTCCCATGTGCTGACCCTGAGGACCTGTAGAAGAGAGGAAGCCGCACCCCAGTTTCTAGCAGCTGGGGACCAACCGTGGCCACCCAGACACCAGGCACCTGAAAGTCTAGACTGGCTGGAAGCTACTGACTAGATAAAAAGGGACCCGTTTCTGAGAAGGAAACCCTATGTGCATTTACAGTTATGTAAATCCTGTGTGTTATCCATGTGAGGAATTCACAAATGAATAACTGAATTCCATTTGTAATTCCCACTCTAACTCACACCTTTCCCTCTCCCTCACCAATAAAAGTGTATCCCAAAAGTGTTTTGGGGCTCGGATTCTACATCTGGCCCGCGTGTAATAAAGCTGTCTTCGCTGCTTTTTAAAAGAGCACCGTTTGGATTTGTCGGTTGAGAGACAGCTGTAACATTTTGGTTCCCTTGACCAGGAACCCCAAATGCATTGGCTTTTGGGGGCCAACGGCTTTGGGAGCTGTCTCAGGGCCAGTGTGACGCAAAAAGACTCCAAGGGAAGGCGCCCTGCCACAGTTTTTGACAGCCCGTGGATCAGATCCCTCTCGCCGGCCCTGAGCGGTACACTCTGCTGGGCTCTGAGAAGGAAGTGAGCACAGGAACTGCTGCTGGATCAGGTAACACCCCGGGATAAAAAAGGACCCAGCTCAGGCCTGCCCACTGGCAGAAGGAAAGTCTGATCAACTTTCATTTAAGAGATTACTGGAAATATTATTACTGGGATCTCTCAGTCAGGGAAGTTCTGGGGAGGTAATGTGATAACTTCTGTGTGAGTGGAGTGTGAATGATTCATTGTCCCCCGGCGCGAGCTACAGGACATGCGTGAGCCAATCCCTGTGGTTCCGTCGCAGTCATATGGCATAAAGGCGACTCGCGTACATATCTGATATCTGCGCGACCTGGTCCAGGGTCTAAACAGACGCACCTATAGCTAAGACTGCTCGGCCAGGATGGTGACTGAATGGGCCGCTTTTGAATAAAGGCGACCCCCCCCCCCCCCGCAATCCTTTTGTTCATCTTAGGCCATTGCTCAAGGGTGGGGATGGGAGGGAATCAGAGTAAGCCGACAGTCTTAAACTGTAGTTGAGGAATTTTAAGAAAGGCTTTTCAGAGGATTACGGTATAAAACTGACACCAAGAAAGCTAAAAACCTTATGTGAAGTAGATTGGCCCGCCTTTGGAACCAGCTGGCCAACAGAAGGTACTTTAGCAGTCCCAGTAGGCCAAGATAGTGGCAGGTGACCCTGGCATCCAGATCAATTCCCGTACATAGATTCTTGGTTAAGAGTCGCCCAAACAATACCCTCGTGGGTACGATTCAGCTCAAGTAGGAAAGGTGAGGCTAGGATTCTTTTGGCATCATCAAGAGGCTCCCAAGAGCCACAGAAGGCTCCAAAACGCTCCCTAAAAGGCACCCTAGAGCCCCCAGCAGACCATAAACCCATCCTCCAGGGCAACCTTGGAGAGGAGCTACTGCCTCCCCCTTATATTTCTCTAGCACAGCCCAGGAGGAGATCCAAATACTCCACCACCATCCATCTCCCCACGAGAGCCAACTCAAGATCCACCTTCTCCCAACCAGGGCAGGCGCCTACACCCCAGAAATCAAAATCTTGCCCTCCAGATGCCCATTTGGGAAACGTGGGGACCGGATCAAATAGAGGGAGACAGCACTGGCCGTCCCAGACACCCCATGATTTATTATCAGCCTTTTTTGACTACAGACCTTTTAAATTGGAAACATCATACTCTCCCCTACTCAGAAAAACACCAGGCTATGATAGACCTTGAAACTATTTTCTGAATGCACCGTCCCACTAGGGAGGATGGCCAGCAGTTACTCCGCGCGCTCTTTAACACAGAAGAAAGGCGGCGTATCATGGCAGAGGCTCGTTCTTACCTAGAAGCCAATGCTCCTACCAGAGTGGCTGACATAGTCGCCTGGGCTGGAACAATAGCTCTGGAGGGACGACCCGACTGGGACTTCAATACAGAGGAAGGATGGGCCAATATCCAACAATACCAGGCAGCCATTTTGCAGGAGGTGTGAGCTGGGGCCCGAAAACCCACCAATATGTCCAAAACTACCGCCGTTACCCAGTGGCCCGATGAGCCACCAGGAGACTATTACGAACGGTAATGCGAGGCATTCCAAATTTACACCGCGTTTGACCCAGAGGCTCCAGATAATCAGAGGATGATAAATGCCACCTTGTGGCCCAATCAGCCGCAGACATCCGTAGGAAGCTCCAGAAGCTGGACGGTTTCGCTGGAATGAACATCAGCCAGCTCTTAGAAGTAGCTAGCAAGGTCTTTATGAATTGGGAAGTAGTAGCCAAGAAGGAAGCTTACCGTAAATTTAGGGAAAAAAACCACACTATTAGCTGCAGCCCTTCAGGAAAGATGGCCGCCAGAGGGCGGAAGGGGTGGAGACTGCAGAGCCGGAGGGAAGGCGGCCCCGGCTTAGAAACGACCAGTGTGCTTACTGCAAGGAATTTGATCATGGGAGAATGAATGCCCGTGAAGGGACTGCCAATAGGCTGGACCCACGCGAAAGACGGCACGAAAGAGAAGGGCGGGGCTCGAACTTGGAATGGCGGAGGCCGATGTGGACTGAGACAGACCGGGCTCCTTGAATTTAGGTTCCCTGGAGCCTATGGTCAGATTGAAAGTAGGGGGCCAACTTATGGTAGATACCGGAACAGAGCATTTAGTTGTAACAACCCCAGTGGGCCCGCTCGGAACCAAGATGGTCACTATAATGGGGGTCACGGGGGATCAGGCAACTTGCCAGCCCTTCTTCAAAGCCCAAACTTGCGAGCTCAGGGGCCACGTGGTAAAACACGAGTTCCTGTACATGCCAGGCTGTCCCATACCCCTGCTTGGTGGAGACCTGCTAGCTAAACTTGGGGCCCAAATTTCAATTAGTCAGGAGCAAACAGCAACTCTGCATGTGAAACCTGAAACCACAGGGCTTGTTCTACCCATCACCACGCCCGGAGAAGAGGAGTGGCATATTACAGCTCTCAGGGAATGGAGGAAACCTGCCAGTTTTTCTCTGCTTTTCTGTTGGCTTGGGCAGAAGGCAATCCACCAGGATTGGCGAAGAGAAGACCTCCGGTCATAGTTGAACTAAGACTGGGGGCCCTGCCCCAATGCCTGCGCCAATATCCTATCCCCCCCGAGAGGCGAGACTAGGGATACAAGCACATTTAGACAGATTAAAGGAAGCAGGTATTCTCAAAGAGTGTCAGTCGCCCTGGAAAATGCCTCTGTTACCAGTTAAGAAGCCTGGGGGAGGCTACCAGCCAGTACAGGATTTAAGAGCTATTAACAAAGTAGTTGTTTCATTGCATCTAGTGGTCCCAAATCCATACACTTTACTGAGCCAATTATCTCTGAGGCTGATTGGTTTACATGCCTAGATCTGAAAGATGCATTCTTCTGCATCAGGCTGGCCCCCCAGAGTCAGCCCTTATTTGCATTTGAATGGACAGATCCTAACACAGTAGGCAGATGCAGTTGACATGGACAAGATTACCTCAAGGTTACAAAAATTCTCCGACATAGTTTGGGGAAGCTTTGGCTGTAGACTTAGCGAATTTTCCCCGTGAAAGATTTCATCGCACTCTCCTCCAATACGTGGACGACCTCCTCTTAGCTGGTGCAACCGAGGAAGACTGTCTCGCAGGCACCTGTGCCCTTCTTGAGCATCTCGCTGAATCAGGGAATCGAGCCTCATGGAAAAAGGCTCAAATCTGCAGGAAGGAAGTACATTATCTAGGCTTTGACATTTCCTAAGGGCATCGGGCACTCGGGGCTGAAAGAAAAGAAGTCATTTTAACTCTACCCCGACCTAAGACCAGGAGAAAACTTCGTGAATTCTTAGGAGCCACGGGATTCTGCCAAATCTGGATCCCCGGCTTCTCAGCCTTGGCAAAGCCTCTATACGCATCTCTGACTGGCCCGGAGTGCGACTGTCTCCTCTGGGAGAAGGAGCAAGGGAGAGAGTTTCAGGGAATTAAGAAATTCTGGGACAGGCCCTGGCACTTGGCTCCCAGATGTAGAAAAGCCATTCAGCCTCTTTGTTCATGAAGAAGATGGAGTGGCATTGGAAGTGCTTACTCAGACAGTTGGTCCGTGGCAATGACGAGTGGCCTACCTGTCTAAAAAGTCTGATTCAGTAGCGATGGGATGGCCTTCTTGCTTGAGATCGCTGGCTGCCACCGTTCTTCTTGTCTGGGAGTCAGATTAGTTCACTCTTGGCCAGGAAATAAATGTGAAAGTGCCTCATGCAGTAATGACTCTGATGAATAATCAGGGACACAGATGGCTGTCTAACGCCCGGCTTGCCCAGTACCAAGGGCTACTCTGTGAAAATCCTTGGTTGACTCTAGAGACCATGCAGACTCTAAACCCCACCACATTTCTACCCTCAGAGGCGGGTACTCCAGAGCAGAGCTGTGCTGAAGTGCTAGATGAGGTGCATGCCAGCCGCCCAGACCTGCGAGGCTCCCCATTGCAGAATCCTGAGCTCACTCTCTTCATGGATGGAAGCAGCTATAGGAAGGAAGGGGAAAGGTGGGCTGGCTACACTGTAACCACAGAAACTTCTGTAATTGAAGCCAAAGTGCTCCCCCAGCACTGGTCAGCACAGCAGGCTGAACTTCAGGCTTTGATTAGAGCCCTAACACTAGCAGAAGGGAAAAGAGTTAATATTTATACTGACTCCCGATATGCCTTTGCTACTGTGCACATACACGGAGCCATCTACAAAGAAAGAGGACTTTTAACCGCTGGAGGCAAAGACATTAAAAACAAAGAGGAGATTCTGAAACTACTAGAAGCTGTTTGGCTTCCAGCAGAAGTCGCAATCCTACATTGCATGGACATCAAAGAAATATGAATTTAATATCAAATGGTAATAATTTAGCTGATAAAATTGCAAAGTCAGTAGCAGAAGGCAGAGGTGGGGACTCAGCCTGCCTTCTGGTCTCAGTCCAAAGACCAACAAAACCTCAATATGCCCTACAAGAAGAAGAATGGACCAAATCAGAAGGAGCCATCAGAATACCAGGGGAGTGGTGGCAGCTTCTAGATGGCAGAATATATGTTCCCCGCACACTTGAGATCCAGTTTGTCACGGACTATCGCAGCTAACCCACCTTGGGAAGACATCTTTGGAAATGCATCTTCAAAAGCAGTTTTACATCATTAAGCACTCTGCCCTCTGTAGGACTGTCACAGAATGGTGCGTCACGTGTGCTAGAAACAATGCCAACAATGCCCCACATCCACCCCCAGGGGAGCAGCAGATGGGCAATGCCCCCTTCAAGGACATTGAAGTAGACTTCACTGAGCTGCCCCAGCCTCAAGGGTACCAGTATCTCCTCTTCTTGATCTGCACCTATTCAAACTGGACAGAGGCAGTCCCTACCAAAACCAAAAACAGTAGGGAAGTCGCAAAAGTGTTCCTCAGAGAAATAATTCCCAGGTATGGCAGACCCCTAACCATCCATAGTAACAATGGACCAGCATTTGTAGCTGATCTAGTCCAGACAGTTACAAAGGGACTAGGAGTGACATGGAAAATGTTAGGCTGGCCCAGAAGGACAAAATGGCGGCTCAGAAGGACAAAATGGCGGCCATACCCGGGAAAAAGGAAGCTGACGAAACCACACCTGGAATCACAGGACCAATCCCCAATCGCCATGTATGAAGCCCGCGAAATTCTTTTATATAAAGATCGCGCTTGCCTTTGTTGGGGCGCGACTTCCCCGGCCCTTGTTCTGCGGACCGGAGAACCTCGCCCGGGTGCGCAAACCACAATAAAGCCCTGGCTATTCGACTTTTTGTCTAATTGACTTTCTTTCCTCGTGAAGCTCAGAAAAAACCTTTCAGAAACTACATACTGCCTACCGGCCACAGAGCTCAGGGAAAGTTGAGTGAATGAATCGTACCCTCAAGAGTACGTTGGAAAAACTAGTTCAAGAAACAGGTCGTACTTGGGTGGACCTTCTGCCCTTAGCTGTCTTCCGGGTAAGATGCACCCCCGGAAAACATGGGTTCTCTCCGTTTGAGATTCTGTACGGAAGGCCCCCACCAATCCTGGGCGGCATCTCCAGGAGCCTTTCTCAACTGGGGGGACAAACATCTGTGGGAACAAGTCCAGGCTCTAGGTGCCACCTTTCAGGCTATAAACAGGTATGTACTAGAGAGAGACCCGGTTTCACTGGGAACCCCAGTTCATCCGTATGAACCTGGGAATCAAGTTTGGGTCAAAGACTGGAAGAAGGAACCACTGAAACCTCAGTGGACAGGTCCACATACTGTCGTGCTTGTTACTCCAACTGCTCTGAAAGTGTCAGGTCTAGCTCCGTGGGTGCTCTACTCACGAGTGAAAACAGCTCATCAGAGCAGCGAATCACCCAACCAGGAGAGAGAGACCCCGCTGGCTACAGCTCCGCCTGGACTGCCCAGCAGCTGTCTCCCACCCGTCTCAAGCTGACCCGCAATTCATCAGAGACTTAGAGGAGCTGATGACACGCCAGGAGACTCCGTGTTTATCTCTGTTCGCTGCTCTATTCATACTCTGTTCTTTGCTTCTTCCAGTTTCCCTTGTCAGTGAGTCCTGCGGACACTTCCGTGGATTGCTGCCTGTCAGCATATGTAGATCATTGGAAAGGCCAACCTTTCTTGAATACCATTCTGGAATATTGTTCCAGTTTTACTGCATCCCTTAAACCATGAACTAGCGTACACTCCGTTCGAGGTGTTCGTTCACCCATCATGGACCACCCCAATAACAGATCAACATGCACCTATCCGCTTCTTGCAGCAGCCCAGGCTGTAACAACCACTTTAATTTATCCAGCTGCTGGGTATGTGGTGGGCCAGGGCCAGAAACAAACTGGCCCTGGGTCACCACCCCCTTCGCCTTGAGTGGATTCTGAGTAACCTCTTTGAGGTCCATCATGGGACAGGATGGTGGAACCCAGAGATAAACCATGATTGGCTATTGTGAGAAACCTCCCCTGGAATGTTTTGTCTAAAACAGACCACTGCAAGGTCAGAAGTCTTCCTTGGCCACAGTCATTGTAATTGGACATATGCCAGGAAGGCAGTTCCCCTAGACTGTGCACCTGCAGAAGGGAAATGGGACAAATCTGGCATCTTGATTAATGGCATCTGGACTCCATGCCAGGTGACAGATCCTAAAAATAAGTAAACTTTTTGTAGCGAAATGGTTGGGAGGAAATGATTTTATAACACCAATACTCAAACGTTTTTTCTTGAAACAGTATTACCCTGAAAACGGTGCAGTGAAACAGGCATCAGCCCTTGTATATCTTACCAATGGGCTTGGAGCAACTCCAGTGGTGAGGATAGTCCTGGATTCACTAGGTATTGAAGTCTAACCCGCCAGTATAAGAACTGTACTTGGCATCATAGCTCTAACCTATGGAACTGTTCATATGGCACCTATAGGGGATCACCGATTCTGGGGTCCCCTTTGGGGTATAGAAGGGAGGAAGCCGCACCCCAATTTCTAGCCGCTGAGGACCAACAGTGGCCACCCAGCCACCAGGCACCTGAAAGTCTAGACTGGCTGGAAGCTACTGACTAGATAAAAAGGGACCCCTTTCTGGGAATGAAACCCTATGTACATTTACAATTATGTGAATCCTGTGTGTTATCCATGTGAGGAATTCACAAATGAATAACTGAATTCCGTTTGTAATTCCCGTTCTAATTCACACCTTCCCCTCTTCCTCACCAAGAAAAGTGTATCCCAAAAGTGTTTTGGGGCTCGGATTCTACATCTGGCCCGCGCGTAATGAAGTTGTCTTCACTACTTCTGAAAGAGCACCGTTTGGATTTGTCGGTTGAGAGACAGCTGTAACAGACCAATTGGGGTCCACTGTACTCCCTGCTCCTCTGAGGCAACCCCTCGGGAGAGCAGGCCAGTCACACTGTTAGGGGAAGTTGTTTTCAACATTTAACTTTCAAAATCAGCATGGGCCTAAACAGATATGGAAGATGGAAAGTTGCTGACAGGATGGAACCGCAAGAGGGCATGGAATGACTTTTGGCACCAGTGGCTTTTAGAACTGAACTGAGGAATGTTTCTCTTCCTGTTTCACGTGGAACCACCTGCAGCCATGTCCTGGGCTTTGATGTTAAAAGCACTCCCTCCTTATCAATAGCCATTCCTTAGGCTAAATGAAGAGTATAAATTTAGGAATCTCATAGCAATTGGGACATCCCTCCTTCTCCTGCTTTTGCTTTCTTTCTCCTCCATTTTCGCTAATAAGTTTATAAAACTACACTTTATGAACCATCCATCGCTGGACTCCAGAGGCCCCTGCATATTCCTTGGCGCCGGACATGGGGCTCTTTGAGGTAAAAGATGTGCACGAAATTGGTGCTGTGGTGCAGTTCTGACTTCATTTTGGTGAATTTTTTAAAAATTCATTATGATGAATCTTAACTTCATTCTCATGCTTTCTCTCAATTTCTGGGATCCTCAACTTGGCAAGTAGAGTCTGTTCAGAAAGTACTTTTGGCAGTTGCTCAGGAAAGTAGGGCCATCGGTCATGGCCCTCCTTGATATGCCCCAAACCGTGTCTCCTGTCCAGGCATCAAGTACCATGGCTGATAGGGTGAATGGACGGAATACTGCTGAGACTCCACCTTTGTTCTTCCCTTTTAGTGTGTGTGTAAGTATCAGGCACAGGACAGTCACTTAAGAGCCAGAGGGTGACTGCTGACCTTTAAATCTCCTGTGAAAGTGTAGGAGAAAAACTGGCCACTATTTTGCTGCTGCCATTTTCCTGCTGCCATTCTCCCGCCACCATGCTGCCATTTACCTCTGCCATGAAAATCATGGGAATGGAGAAAGAGGAGGGACCTGTCCACCATTCTAGTAGCCATGACAACTGTGGAGCCAATAGGAACAAACTTCTCTAATTATTTGCAAGCGGAGCTTATGTATATTCCGTCTATGTGGAGAGCTTACAATTAACTTTGAGTTCCTGCTTGTCACTCCCACCTTAATTTGCACCCCTTTGTCTCTTGAAATGCACAGACAGCTGATAAGATACAAACTTCCCTAATTATTTGCAACTGAAATCTTATGTATATTACAATTAATTTGGGTTCCTGCTTGTCACTCCCACTTTAATTTGCACCTTTTTGTCTCCCTAAACCTATAAAAGTGTACCCCCATGTTCATTCCGGGCTCAGATTTTTTAGAGAGAATTCCAACTGAGCCCCCGCGTGTAATAAAACTGCCTTCACTACTTCTAAAAGAGCGCTCACTTGGCTTTTGTTGGCAAGGATAGCTGTAACAAAGGGACTTGCTCAAATTGAACTCTGAGTGATCCCTCTTGGGATGTCAACCTCAGGAGGAGTCTGGCTGTGTGAAATCCCAGCATGGGACCAGCCCAGGACAGTATTCTTCTCATTCCTTCCCTATGGAACTGAAGACCATCTTCAAGGGACAAGGTCCTGTACAGGACTTTAAGAGAATATCGCCAAAGGGAGGATTGGGCTTCCATCTTTAAAAGTGTCCACTGTCTCCTTCACTGTACTTAAAAACTGGGTGGATTTTAATAGGCAAACAAAAGGTCAGGCACTTTCCACTGAGGCTGCACTATGGCTGGCTGCACTAAGTTCCTCAGCCCTGGGCATCTTTGCCCCTGCATGGGTTGCCTGGGACCCCCCTCCCCACTGCTGCATGAGGTTGAGTACTAAGACCCAGAGGGGCCCACACAGCTGGTCCTCAGGCAGCAGCTTCTAACCAACTAGCCAGGTGACAAAGGCCAAGTCCTCAGGCCACAGTGTAGCTCTTGGATGGATGCTCCTAACTCCTTGGCTCTGGCAATAATACCAAAATTACGACTTGGTGCCTGGGTTGTGTCTCATGGAGCTTAAAGGATAAACTTGTGGGTCAAAGAGGTAAGCAAGAGTGGAGGAATGTTTCTTGGAGAAGGTAAAGACTCCCTACATGGGAAGGGGTCCCAAGGGAGCGTTGCCACTCTGGTTCAAGTGGCTAGGAGCTTTTATCTTCTTTTAAAATTTTGTGAGGGCTTTGAATTGGAGCAAACCCAAACCTAGTATGTTAATGATGCATTCAGGAGTCCCATTGGCCCCTTCTTATGCTAATAAGGCATCTGGAACTACACTACAGATTTGCTGTTTTTACTCAGTGGGGCAGCTACTCCCTTTGTCTAGTCTCAGGGTCTTTCTCTCTAGGGGGTGGGGCTGCTTTAGTAACAGGCTGGCCTCAGACTTGGTCACCCACACACTTCCTCCTTCCGTGCCCCTACCCTACCTGCATAAGATCCCTCTAAACCCCTCTCAGCAGCTCATATGGAGCCGAAGAGCCCAAGTAATAGCAAAGGGCCAGGAGCAGGTATGAGCTTATGAAGGCGGGGGGAAAAAATGGAGAAAAACCAGGTGACCCTCAACTCTAGGAACATCCTTTCTCACTTTCAAAAGTCACTTTTCTGTATTGATGCAGCACTTGCTGGAATCGGATTACAGCAGGGTGGTGAAGGGAAGCTGGTATCCCTTCGGAGGTATTAAGTTCTTTAGACCTAAGTTCTTTAGACCGCAGGGTGGTCTTTTATCCACCTAGTGCAACAGGAGGAAGAGGGCGAGGGAGCCAGACCACTACCTGTTTGTGGAGTCCTTTAGGCTAAGCTCTCAATTCAGGATGCTTTATTGGGGGCAACTTAGGGTTGGGGGCGGTCGGTCATAGACATTTTTGTCCAAATAGTTAACTGATAAAATTGGCTTTAAATCCAATTCCAACAAAGAAGGGGGCGGGGGGGGTGTAAATAACTGGTTTTAAAATGAAGAAACTTTAAAAATCATCACCCATGTCTCTCCACACTGAAAATGGAACTGAAGACTGTTTGCATTTTCACAGATCCAGGTCTTTGGTAATGCAAATACAAAGCAGCTAAAAATGAAACCTCTATAAGCTAACCTGAGTAAGCTCCTCTGTGATCTTGGATCAAAAGATAGGACTCTATTTTCTTTGTAATGAAAATCTAAGAATCACATCAAATTATTATAAACATCAATTGTGAAGGAAAGCATGGGGTAAATATTTTTTGACTTTGGCTTCTGGTTTCTTTGAAAATCTCTTACTCTGAAGAATATAAACAAATTAGTTGTCTTTATAGTCCTCTGCAGGATACATGGAGAGGCTGGCTTCATGGATGTGTGTGACTCATTTTGGTTTGATCTTGGGTAATGTGTCAGGACCCCCACACAGGCAAGCCTTAGGCCAGGGATCAAAGTTCAGGATATCAGGGCAGTGGTGAATTGTCCCTGGCGCCACCCAGTGAGCAAAGGTATGCAATTATCCAGATCGATAAGGAAAGCCCATGGACAAGTCTGACATGTAGGCTGTGTCCCACTTGTAGTACGTGACCAGGATGGACTCTCTGCATAAAGGAACAAAAGAATGGTGATGGTTGAAGAAGCCCACCCATAACTTCAAAGGACAATGTCACCTTGTCCAATCAGGAACTGAAACCTGGCCTGACGACTCTCTCTCCAGCCTCCTTCCTCACCATGTGAGTTTTTCCATTAAAACCCCAGGCTGTCAGCACAGTGGGCCAGGTCTAGACCTCTCTTTGTTGGCTCCATTCCTTTACCATCTACTTAAATCTCTGCTTGCTCACTCTCCTAACTCTGTTGCAGGTACTTTGAGCTACATGAGACCCACAATATGTCATTAAGAACTGGAGTTTCTTTGGATCTGTGTTTTTCTGTGCATCATGGTATTTGTAAGGTTTTTCTGGGCTCCGCGAGGAGAAAATTTCAATCAGACAGAAAGCAGAATAGTTAGGGCTTTATTGGACTTTGCGCTCCCGGGCGAAACTCCCAAGTCCGCAAAACGGGCCTGGGGAAGTCACGCGCAGAACAAAGGGGGACCGGCTCTTTAAGCAGAGGAATTTCGCGGGCTTCCCATATCACGATTGGGGATTGGCCCCGTGAATCCAGGTGTGGGGGTCGCATCCCTTATTCTGACGTCATCCACCTTTTTCCCGGGCTTGGCCGCCGGGCATGTCCGCTGTCCCGTCTTTCTGAGCCCGCCTAACAGTATTTTTGTCTGATGGACCTTCAGCCTGACATTCTGGTGTCCTCAGTGTGGGCCACATGGGATCTGGTCATACGTCTGTCTTGCTTTTGGACGTGTTTATTGCTGGAAGTGTAGAAGAAAAGAGCCACACCCCCAGTTTCTAGCCGCCATGGGCCAGCTGTGAAGGCCACCAAGCGATCAGGCGCCCTGTAGTCTGGACTGGCTGGACGCTACAGGCCAGATAAAAGGACTTTTCTTTATCACCTGAGAATGGAGCCCTATGTGCATTTGGCAATTATGCGTTTAGTAAACTGAATTCTGTGTGTTGCCCATGTGAGGAATTCACAAATGGCTAACTTGGGTTCCATTTGTATTTCCTATTCTAATTTACACCTCCCCCTCTCCTTCTATAAGATTGTACCCCAAACTTGCTTGGGTGCTCAGATTATGATTTCTGGGCCCGTGCATAATAAAGCTGCCTTCACCACTTCTAAAAGAGCACACACTTGGCTTTGTCAGTAGAGAGAGCTGTAACAATATTTGTAAAAGTTGTACATCACCAGATTAAGCCGTTTCAGTTTAAATCATCAATCATATTAAAATTGCATCTTTAACCATGGTAATTTTAACCATGTAAGAACTTATAAACTTATAAGAAAGCAGAATTTAAACAGAACAGAAATTAAAGTTATTAAATACAACTTAAAGCAAGAAATAAACTTTAGGTCTGAGAAAGAACATATGGACCCTCTTTCCAGAGTTTATGTGAAAGTATGCAGGCGCTCTGTTCCAAGGTTAAAAGATGGACATTTTAATTTATTGATAAGAAAAGTAATCAAGTTAGGGTCTGAAATAAATCCTAAAAAATAAAATATTCATGATTGAATGGTACCAATTAATGCCTAAAATAATTAACACACAATTGTTGTTTATACTGTGCTATTAAATAATGAGTCTATAATATTAATTTTGGTATAATTTTGGTTGAAAGTTTAACAGCAGAGTAATAAATACTTTTTGGTAAATATCAGTTTCTCTTTTTTAAGACTATATTTAGATAAAGAGGCCTATAAACTAGCCCCCTTGAGAAGCCACATCCCTTATTATTGCTATTAAACAGCATATCCAAATAGCCTTGATATTGCTATATTTTACTGAACTAAGGAAGTTTCTGGATTAACTTACACCTAAGGTACTCTGGTAAATTACACATTTTTGCAAGTGGGACTGAAATGTATTTTTCTCTCCTCCTGTCAACTTAATAGGCATCCTTATTTTTCATGGCAAAATGTTTATTTGTATAACTACCATAAGACATTTTCCTCTATAACAAGGCACTGTAGGAGACATGGCTGTTGGCAAGCTTTGCCTGCAATGTCATATTTAAGGAATAACAGATGATGTTCAGAGACTAAGACTGACCTTACAGAGCAAATGAGAAATCAGCACAATACCTTACTGGCAGGGTCTTGTGGTTCAGCAAGTGGTAAGGAAGGTCACTGCTTGGCAAGTCAAGTCACCCCAGGATATATGGGGAACCTCATGGAATGAGGAGGTACCCAAACTTGCTATTGCTGCAATGGGGGCCCAAGGACCCTGGCATGGCTCCTTGGCCCTGAAGGGCTGTCAAGTCTCAGCTGATGTCCTTCTGTGAAACTCGAGCAAAGCAAACTAAAAATGGCTATATAATTATCCTTACAGTGTTTATGCAAAACAGGCCAAAGTTATTAAAACTTTGCAATTATTGGTAAAATCAGAATACGAGAGAAAATAGATGATTCAGTAATGCATCTTCTTGAGAACATCAAGATTTCAGTGCAGTGTTTCCGTCCTACACATTGACTTCTGAAAGTCTCAACTTTGTGACTATTCAGTGTATTTCTAGACTTTCCCTATTGGTGGTTATCATCACCACGTCAGCCCAGGGGAAGGCTGGGATGCCTCACCACACACTAAGTAAAATAACAGAATTTCTACTACAAAGCTTTGCAACTCACATGTGTTAGACTTCATTGCTTTCAGTTTCCTCCTGATGTCTTAAAATAAGTTTATCAGTCAGACCCACCCAAATGCTGTTCGTGCAAAGCTGCCTTAGCTCGCGCTGCCACCCCTGTGCTCTGGCACTAAATGTTCTCCTGTTCACCATAGTGCACAGCTGTTACATGAACTCTCCAGGAGAAATTGAGGACATTTTTTGTTAAAAATAGCTGTTTAATTGGATCTAGCCCTAGTTCACCTGTCTAACACCAGTTCTGTGCTGCTGTTCTTACTAGGCCGTTGTTTTCTTGTCAACAACATTTGTTTCCGTTCGCCTGCAGAAAACACACCTGCTGAACACTGTGTGTCAGCAATGACAGCCCTTGTCAACTGTTGAAATTACCTTCTAGTGAGGGCCTCTCGACTGTCTAGCCCCGATAACCCCACCTGCAGAATAGCAAGGAAAGTGACCCTGACCGCCCCGCAGCCCACACGGCTGCAAAAAGCAGCCAGAGCTGGTCATCGTCCAATCTCCCTGCATGATTTCAGGGCCACAAACTCCTTGAGGGGGGATTTGTTAGGTAGGTTAGCTTGGGGGGTGGGGGGCTCGAACAGCAGAGGCGCCCAAAGAATGTCAGATAAGGCACTGACATAGACCAGACACCAAAGGGCCCAGGCTAATACAAAGAAAGTTTCTCACCCAGGCACCGAAGAGTCCAGGAAACAATGCATTTCTAATACAAAGAAAGCCTCAAAATGGCTAAATGAGGTGCTACCTCGCTGCAGATGCCCTCACCGCCCAATCTAGCTGGCAACACAAGGGCAGCCGTTCAGATTTACCTACACTCTACCTCATTATAAGAAACTTAACCTAAGATTGCATCTGGACTTACTCATCAGGCTTACATAATAGCCTATCGCCTGGAGACCCCCACCCAGAAATACCCTTAGAGTGCAGTGGGGAGGGGGAGCAGGGCAAAGGCCCCTCATAAATGTGTGCACCCTTAGCAGAATGTGTGTGGACTTCACTTGCGCCCCACCGGCTTCTCCTCTCTTGAGAAGTGTCCTTTCCTTTCGTCCACCTGCCGCCCTTCTCGTTGCTACAAATAAAAACTTTTCTGCAGTGACTCGTACTCACGGGAGACACAAGAAACTACTCAGATGGTGCACTGACAACACCTCCAACACCTGGCAGGTCAGCTGGGCAGCCGCGGTCTTTGGGGTCAAAGTATCAAGGACAGAGACCCAGCCCTGGGCTGGACCATGACAAGGACATGGCCCAGCATCCTGGACACTCCTGCCCAAGACGAGAAGCCCAGGTCCTTGTGGGGCCCATGCTGTGCAGGCGCAGAACCTGAGGACACACGTCCAGCCTGACAGGAGACTTGCAGCCACTGCCTTGCAAACCTGAAAGTCACTAACTCGCTCACCAATTGTTCTGGTGTGTGCCCACCAGGGCTGGCCCCCTGCGCCCACTCGCTTTTCACACAGAGAAAAGGGGTGTGTGTGGTTGCTCTCCAGGTCCCCTCCTGGATACATCCAAGTGGTAATGGTGGGAGAGGCCCACTGGCCCCGGAAAGTGGAAAAGGTGTGAAAATGTGTTTGAAAAGAGGCGATGTCTAGAAACACACCTTAACCTAGAAGACGGTCCAGGTAAGAGATGAGGACCCTTCGAGAGACAGGTCTGAGACGAGGAGGAAGGGAAGGTGGAGGCAGGCGAGTGCTGGCTCATTCCTGAGGGTCGCGGAGCTGGTCCTTCACACAGTGGACAATCTAAGCACCTATATTTATTACTACCATTTTCTGAGTGGAAAGCCAATAAAATTCCTCTTTTAAATAAAATCAGTATGTCTGGAGGAGGAGGTGACAGTCCCAGCTCTCACCAAGGTGGCAGTTGGGTCTAGGGTGGTGCGGGGCAGAATGATGGCCGTGGGAGCCGGGACCTGGGCTTGTGCCACGCTGGATGCCAGCTGAGAACCTGGCTTTCTTCATCTTCCACAAGTTCTTTTATGAGAAGTGCACATTACACATGGAGGGGAAGAAGTTTAAAATAAATATGCAGTGCGAAGGAAGAGGTGTAAGGGGCTGAGGGAAAGTCTGAGGCACAGGCAGCTGTGATGGGTGAAAGTGGAAAGCCCCCCCTGTGCAAAGCGCAGGGGCTGAGATTAAAGGAAAGGTGGCATCTGCATGGGCGGTGAGGTTGGAGCTCAGGGTGGGGAAGGTGGGGAGAGTGCTGCACCCCGTCTCTCTGCTCTGAGCCAGTTAGAGTCATCACTTTTTTTAACAAGTGACAAAATTGGGCCTGGGGACAGCAAGAGGTTGCAATCTGGGCCACTAAGAAGACCGCCTGGCCCTGATCTCGGCAGAGAAATGCTTGTTCCTTGGTGGGAATGGCCTCCTTATCAGGTCCCCAGAGCTGCATGATTTCAGGCTGGCCTGGTGCGAAGCCTCAGACACTGACACGTGGTGTCCACATACCTCAGGCGGGCGCACATTCAGGCAGGAGCCGCGGTCACTCAGCCAGTGGGCCACAAACCCAGCACCATGCATGTGCTGGACACAGTGGGGTGACCCCCCTCCTGGGCTCACATTCCATGAGACCTCTGGACTCTGTGGCAGAACAGTTTTCTGCTTCCCCGCACACAGTCCTAAGGGAAGGGGGTCTTCTGTAGAAGATGAGATGGTAGACTGGGGACCTGAGGGAACAGGGGGCTGGAGGAGAAGAGAGACCGACAGCCAGCTCTGGGTGTCACATGCTGTCCCTCCCTAGACCCTGAGACGGGGCACCATGAGCAAGATGCTCACTATTCTGAACCTCAGTCCTTATGTATATGGGGTGGGGGCAGTTTCTACCTCATTGATGATACCGTGAGGTTAAAGGTCAAAGGAAATCACACATGTGGGGTTAACAGGTTATTTAGACATAGCAACCATTCAACAAGAGCAGGCTGGTCCTGGCAACCACAGCCTGTTCATCTGTGCTCCACTCAGAACAGAGTCTCTGGAACCTCACGGACAGAGAACCTCCCACTAAAGCTGGAAACGCTCTTAGCAGATCCTTCAAGCTTTGGGGCACTTAGGAAGGGCTCTGCTCAGTGCTCACAGCCCCTGAGACCCTGTCTCACTCCTGCATTCACACCCCTGCAGGGGCACCAGAGTGAATGCAGTCCCCGGCCCCCGGCACTCACCTTGTCGTGCGTGTGTGCCCCCGCCCCAGCCTGGAACTGAGCACCTCGGGACTGTGTATCTCCCGTCTACTCAGAGCAGACTCAGGTGTCCCCTCCCCAAGACATCCAGAAATGCCTCCCAGGACATGTCACTCTGGCATGTGGATTATTTTAAAATGAGGTCAGTCGAGGCCCTGCAGGCTCATAAGAAGCTTTTCTACTCTCTTAACTACTTAAAAGAATGGAAATCGGGAGTTTTAACCAAAATTAGGATTTTTACCAGGAATAACATTTCCATCAGGCAAAGTTACCTATTTTTCAGGGCAAACATCTAAGCATAGAGCATCAGGTCTTTGTAAAATGAGTCCCTCGTCTGTCCTTGAAGCTCATGCCCCCATCCCATTCCTTAGATCAGGATCTACACCCCCATTTTCCCCATGTGCATTAGAATCTACGTCCATGTAGATTCTCCATCGTATATAATTGAATCTGCTCTTTTCTCCATTAACCTGTGGGATGTGAATTTGTCAGATGAGAGCCCAGGGGCGGGACCTCCCCGCACCCACACTAGCCGCCCTGAGCTTCAGCATCGCACTCGTGTAGCTGGTGGGGGGTCTTGCAGAAACACTTAGATAAGTGTGAGTCACAAGAAAGCGAGGTCTGTCTTTCCTAAACTGCTCCCCTTTCTCTATTTTCTCTTTCTGTGGATAATTTAGAGGGTTCCTGGGCTGATTCTTTAACTTCTTTTTTGTTTTCATCTCTTGACCTTTTGTTCTGCTGAGTTTTCTAACTTAATTTGTCAAAATGCTTATTGATTTAAAGCTATCTCTGTTCTATGTCTTTCTTTTTGTCGAGTTTTTATTTTCAGTTTTCTGGACTCATTTCTCGTTTTTAAATGCATTGTCTTCTCATGCCTCTAAGAACACTGGTTGATTTATTTTTCTCTTGCTCCTGTGCTCTTTCTCTCCCTTTCTTTTCTGTTCCTTTAGTGATTCCATGTGTTTGTTTTGTTTTATTTTGCTGTTAGAAGCTGTTCTCAAGCACCCTGTGATTTCAGCTGTGTCTTTACATTACGCTACTAGAGGACTTTGCATGTGTTCATGGACTTCGTCATCCCTGACTGTGAGATGAGTGAGGAGAGGGGGCGGAGGTTTAAGGGTTCTCTTTCACCCCAGTCTTGCTTTGCTTTCTGGTGTTTGCTTGAAAAGGGATGCTTGAGGCGGACTGAACATATCCCTCCTGTACTGAGACCCCATCTTCCTGAACTGTTAACTCCAAGTCAGAAAAAACTACTCACTTGCCAGCAAGAACTGGCTTTCATCTGGACAAGGCCTCTGGGAAGCTGTACAAAACCGTTTCTCTCGCTTATCTCCCATTGACCAAGTATGGATGTCTACATATCCTTCAGCAGCCTACACAGGCCTGTCCTCTTTGCCCCTTTCATCCTTTAAACTCGAATCAAACAGCCCAGAAGATGCAACCAGGCTGATTTCTGAGTGTGTGTGTGTATGTGTGTGTGTGTGTGTGTGTGCGCGCGCGCTCCCCCCGCTGCTCCCCCGCCCCACCCCCGTCGCGCCCCCCCACCCTCAATTTACAAAACTAAGACCCCTTGGTGCGCCCTGGTGACCTAACGGGTTAAATCAGCACAGTGCAGTCCACATACAACCCAAGGTCCCCAGTTCAAGATCTCTGGCTGGGGAAACAATTAATGATGAACAACTGAATAAAGTAAAAAAAGTAAATAAATGTTTTTCCTTGTCTCTCCTCCTGCCTGCCTGCCCACTTGCCTTCATTCCTGCCTATACCTTAAAAAAAAATTAAAATAATAAAACCAAAACCCCAAGTAAATATCATTTTAAAATTTCAGTCTCATGTTTTTCTTGATCAACATTTGTCCATGGGTCAAACTCACTAACATGAATTGACCAACTGCCAAAACCTCAAATTTATGTTAGTTTCTCTCTGCAGTTAGCTGCTCAAGTCCATGTGTATTTTCTTATTTTAGTTTCTTATTTTTATTTATTTTAGTTTCTCTCCAGTTAGCTGCTCAATGTCCATAAGCATTTTCAGATAAAGATTTCATTCTTGAAGGAGGAAGGAAGCAGAAAGGGGAAAAACACAATGGTCGAGGTCTCCACTTTTTATGAAACCTCCCATCTTCAGATCTTAAGAAAAAATGTCCTGATTCATCTAGTAATTCATTTGTTCAAAAAGAAACAACATGGCTGCCCAGGGCCACACCCTCTGTTACCCCTGGGTGCATAGCTACAATGAAAAGGAAGCAGGGGATGAAAACAGAAACAGAGGTGAACTTGTAGAGGAAACAATCAATAAGAAGCAAACTGACAAATAAACAAAGTTAATAATCCCGATGATTCGTCCAAGTTGAACCAGGTACAGCGATTCTGCACCAGCGGGAGCACCTCCGACAGCTAGGTGATCCAAAGGTGCTCCGCAGAGGAGAATCCGGTCCGAGCTGTGCGGCTAGGCACATTCTTAAATGTCCACAGCAAATTTTTAGCCTTGTGTTTCAAACCATTCCACGTTCCTCTCTTCTTTCTGAATGCTTTAAAACACACGCAAACAAGGAGATTATTCGCAACAGAAGGTGTCTAACAATTTTTTGGTAACTTTGAACTCACTTTGCAAATAAAACAGGTTTACACCGTAATCATGTCCACACGCTCATACCAGGAGCTCCACAGACACATCTGTCATCATGTCTCGAAGGGTCAGCCCCTTCTCACAGCTTCCTTGGACCTCTCCACAGGCAAGTTCAGATGCCTTTGATCCCCAGAACACCCAGGATCAAAAGCAGAAGAAATTCTTTCCTCGGGCAGGGTGGGGCAGGGCTGGAGGGAGGCTGAAGGAACCAGGACCCTGTTTAGGGGCCGGAGGAGGAGGAGGAAAGAAACGGGCAACAGGCTGGCTGGGGACAGTGGAAGTGCCCTTTGGATCACAGAGGAGAGGATGCTCGTGTCTGAAGCCAAGGACCATGCTCCTGTGCCCATCACACAGCCAGGATGCTCCAGGACACAGGTCAGAGATGCAAGTATGTGCTAGAGATGTGGAGAGAGGACAGAACAGCTTCACTCGGGAGAAGACACACACATCTAAAGGCCCTAGACGACACTGGGACATGGTGCCAGAGAGGGAAAGGCCAGCGGCCAGTCGGGCAGATGGTGAGGTGGTAATGCAGCTCCTGAGGGTGGGGCTTTAGTGGCCTCTCCCTCCCTGACTCTTCAGTGACTGGAGTGCAGGGAACAGGAAAATGGCCATCAAGTCCCAGAGGCTCCGAGAATGGCGATGCCTGGAGAGTTTGTGCCTGGATCCCGGGCAGGTGTGTGGGGTGCAGAGCAGAGATGGGCACAGCTTTTCCTTAGAATGACCCCGGAGAGGCCAGGAGGAGGATGGGAAGCATAAGGCATGGCATGTAGAGGGGTAGACCATGGGAAGGGTCCTGTGGGCTCCCAGCTTCCTGCTGTGGGCAACAGAAGGAAACAGGGGCAGTGGAGAGTGCCTGGGCTTGGAGTGACTTCCGTCCTGAGGATGGGGACCAGAGAAGGGCCCAGAGAGCATCCAGTGACTGAGTTGGGCAGCAGGGGAACAGATTGAGATGTCCTGAATTTAGTGATTGGAGACCAGTCGCAGCGTGTTCAAGGCTGAATTGTGGCCAGAACAAGAGACGGAGCAGAGGCCAGCTGAGGGTGGACGGGAGCTGCAGGAAGGTACTGGAAAGTAGAGACGGCCTAGCCACCGAGGCGATGGCCAGGGTCAGGGCAGCTAGGGAGGTTTGAGGTTTCTGGACCACACAGCCAAGAGCTCTGCGGCCCTACAGGGCTGAGAAGCTCCCTCCCCTAGGGGTGAGGGTTGTTAGAGTCTGCACGAGGCCAGATGTGCCTCGTGCAGTCTCCTCATCTCCACCCCTCATGGACCTGTGGGAGGCGGCTGTCTGTCTGGGAGGCCTTATCTATACAGAGTTGCTTAGTGCAGAAGGTGCTGGAGCCTTGACTGATGGGCTTGCTGGCTGGAAGCTGTCACGGCCCCCAGACAGCAGGAGAAACTGAGAGTGGTTCCCCCGTGGGATACCTTGGCCCAGGGCCTCCCAGCTGTAGCAAACATCCTGCCCAGTTTGCTCCAGGGAGCAGGTCAGTGTGACAGAGCAGGTCCATCCTGTAGGAGCCGGGACTCGCTGTGATGCTGGGCTCCTGCAGCAGCTCTGTGTAGAGAAGGGAGAGACACCTCCAAGGAGGCTGCAGTCTGGCCGCGTAGGGGAGGGGAAGGCCAGGTGCACACATGGGCCTGTGCCCTCACCACAGACATGCAGCGTGAAGTCCTGGGTGACGCCGCTGGGGGCAGAGTGCAGAGATATCCAGGCTTGGTAGCAGCCAGAGTCCTTCAGCTTCAGGGGGCTGATCCAAAGGGCGTAGGTGTGGTCGGGGATACTCAGTCATCGTGGAAAGATCCCAGAGTCCCAGCAAGCAGGATGAGTGTGCCTGCCTGACCTGGTCACAAGAGAGCAAGGAGCCCTCGAGAGCTCCGGGTCACATTGGTGACCTCCTGTCCATCCGGGACCTCCAGGGGCAGAGTGGCCCGCTCCCCATGGGTACCGACCACAGTCTCCCCCATGGAGTCTCCTCCCGAGACTCGTGGTCCTGCAGAAGAGAGAAGCCAGTGTCCGCCTCGGACACTGCTGGGAGTAGCCACAGGTTCCCTGCCCGAGCCCCCAGCCTCCCTCTGTCCACACTGACCCCCTACTCCACTCTCTCAAGGCCGTGTCCCCTCCGCAGGCCTGAAGGACAGGACCACTCCATCGCCCAGAGCTGCAGGCGTGCCCTCAGGTACCTGTGCTCACGGCCGCACCAAGACAGGGAGGGAGCTGCTGTGACAGGGCTCCTGGCCACCAGGTAAAGGTCACGGTGCTGCCCGCAGGCCTCACAGAGGAGCTGAGCACAGACCCTCCATGACGCAATGGCCATTACGTCAGTCCAGCTGTAGCTCATGCGCCCTCTGCCCATGGCCACACACATGATGGCGGTGCAGCCTCCGTCCTCCCTGATCCTGGAGCTCAGCGTGATATGGGGCCGAGACAGATATCTGTGTGCAAAAGGGACCACGGAAGCCGCCCCTGGGGAGAGGACCCTGGTGCCAAGCCCCTGCATCTGTCATCCCGATGGCCAAGGGACAGCAGAGGCAGGCGCCCTCTCTTCCAGAGCCCGGCCCTCAGCAGGCCCTTTGCCTAGAGCACAGACTGTGAGGTTCAGGGAGCTTAGAGCCTCGTCCACGTGAGGAATCCAAGGCCCAGATCAGTGGCCCTGACCCCAAAGCCGGGGCTAGGCTGAAATTGCATCCTTTCCACAGGGGCACTGAACAAGGTTGGGGGTGCTGACCACGCCTGCAGCCCTCTGGCCTCCAGTCTCCCTTAGTCCCCAGGGTCATTCCCAGGGTCTCCTGAAGGCATCCATGCTGCCAGAGCCAGGAGGGGCGAGGAGGCTGCAGGACAGCCACATGGCCACAGGTGGGGGAAGGCTGCTTTTTGTGGGACCTCAGCCACTGGACAGCACCCCAGGACAGTCAGCTGTGCAATGTACAGCACACAGCCCAGCATGTCCAGGAGAAGCTGGGCGTCCACCGCGGGGCCTTCCCGATGCCTTGCCTGGTTCCGCCCTTGGGCCCTGTGTCCTCAGCCCTCCCCACTCAGAAGGGTCCTGGGAATGCAGGAGCAGGTGTAGGCTGTGCCTCAGGGACCTGGGTCCACCCCACTCCGTGCTTTCCTTGTCATAGCTGTGTCAGTGCTCCCCTCTGACACTCACTCCCCCAGGTCTCTGCTGACAGGAGACTCAGGGACCTGGGAGACCCAGAGGGGTAAAGCCTGGCCTGGTGCCATCCTGCTGTCCCCAGAGCATCAGCCCCAAGACCCCTGCACTTAAGCACAGCCCGTACTCTGGTCTGCACTCCTGAGGTTCTCTTTATACCTGGCCCACCCTCATGAGCCTCCCTGCCCTGTTCTCTGCAATAAATTAGTCTCATTGTAAATAGAAAGAAAAGAATAGATGTTCCTAAAAGAGAAGTGAAAAAGGCTGTGGAAATGGCCGAGAGACCAGTGCCCTCCCACCTAGCTGGACACTCACCACAGACCTGCAGCCTGTGCTCCCAGGCCTGGGTGAGCCAGGAGCCCACAGGTGGACGTGGGCTCAGTAAGACCCTGTGTCCTCCCGACTCAGGCTCCTGACCTGCAGGGAGTGGCCTGGACGCACCACGCAGATGCGACCCGGTACCAGGTCTCCTGGTGAAAGATGTCTGCTGCTCCAGCGCCCCCCCGGGTCAGGGTGGCCGTCACCTTGGGGATGGAATGGGACTCCCAGGAGATGTTCCCTGCCTCCTTGCTGTCCAGGCAGCAGCTGCAGCTGCAGGGGAAGAGCAACAGAGCCCCCCAGAATCCCAGCTACCAACAGAGGGGTCTGATCCTCTCAGGACTCTCCTGGCCCTGCAGACAGAACAGAGTGGGGAAGAAGAAATATTCCCATTATAAGAGGAAGAAAGAGAGACCCAGGGGACTCCAGTGAATGCAGAGTTCGTGATGGTGCTGCTATGAGCCAGGAATCAGCCAGCATATAAAGCAGTCACCGGGATGCTGCCCTAAGGGACAGATGTGACAAGAGTTAGAAGCTAAAGGAATTCTAGGGGTGTCCACGCCCAAAGACCATGCCAGATGGCAACCTGGTGGAGCGAGACTCACGCCCTCCCCACTGAGCAACTAGAAACTCACCTAGTTTCCAGAAACAAACACCGAGGAAAAGCAGGCAGAGGCTGTAGAGACACAGCAGTCACGACTGCGAAGGGCAGGCAAAAAACGTCGGGTTCAGAGCTACGCAAGACTCGAATCAGGATTCCGGCCGCCGTGGAGGGGGTAAAATGTGGGAAGAACCGGCCCTCCCAGGAACTGCAAATGCAGCAGAGAGGCCGCTATTGGGACCTGGACACGGAGGGTCTAGGGGCAGGGTGGAAGAGGCGTAAGTGCCCCTGTTGTTTGAACAGAAGGCCCAGCGAGAAAATTACACTGGGCAGTGCCATAACCAGAAGGCAGTGTGGGGAATTGCCCACACCAGCCCCTCATATTGTTCTGGAAATACCGCCAACTGGAAATTCAGCTAAGTGGGACTCCCACCCTCAGGCTTAAAAGGAGAAGAGTATCCCGGAGAGGGAGTCCACCAAGGCAACCCATGAGCTCCACCTTGTGGGTATTGGTGAAACAGCAGCCTGATTGCCAGACGTGTCAACAGCAAGGTGGTCATTGTGGCTGGGAGCTGGATGCCGAGGGAAGGCTCTGCATCCCCTACACAAACTCCAACCCCATAGACTGAACCTGCAGGCAGAAACAGAAGGCCCACATGAGAACTTGAACAAATTCGACCAGCAGTGATGCCACAAGACTAAAGAAATCCCAGTGTCCAAGTCAAAATCCAGGCTTACTCAGTGCAAGTCAATACCCTAGACAAGGCCAACACTGCCGGAAAACCAATACACAGAAACATAAACAAAATGCCAAATGGAGTGAAGACAGAGAAATATACATGAAATGATGGATCCAATCCAAAACCCATGGGAAAATATGAACGTAATGGATGTCTGCAAACTAATTGAGGATGAATTAAGGGCAACAGTGATAAGCATACTCATGGAAATCAAGAAAAAAATAGAGAAAGAAAAAGAGAACAACAAAAAAACAGAAGAAATGGAACAACTCAAAACGGATGTCAAAGAAATAAAGATCACAATAGCTGACATAAGGAACTCAATAGAGGGACTCAAGAGTAGGATGGATGAAACCTCCAATAGAATCAGTGAGCTAGAATATTGCGCAGAGGAATACACTCCAGCAAACCAACAAAGAGATAAAAGATTGCAAAGAAATGAAGACAGCATCCAGGATCTGTGGGATAACATTAAAAGAAACATTCACATTATAGGGATCCCAGAAGAAGAAGAGAGAGAAAAAGGGGCAGAAATTACATTTGAAGAAATAATATCTAAGAACTTCCCTAACGTGAAAAATGAAGCAAGTTTTGAGACCCAGGAGGTTCAAAGACTCCCTAATAAAAGAAACCCAAGCAGTCCTACACCAAAACACATTGTCACTAAAATGACAAAAATACAAGATAAAGGAAGAATCTTAAAAGCATCCAGAGAAAAATGAGTCACATACAAAGGAGTCCCCATAAGACTCAGCAGATTTCTCAGCTGAGACTCTACAGGCCAGGAGGGAATGGCATGATAGATTCAAAAGACTGAAAGAAAAGGATTATCAACGTAGGATATTATACCCTGCAAGATTAGCATTCATAAATCATGGAATAATAAAAAATTTTTTCCAGTAAACAAGAGTTAAAGGAATTTATTACCATGAAACCAGTTTTACAAAAATTACTAAAAGATGCTATATAAAGTATAAAGAAACGCCATTTAAAAACATTAAGACAGCAAATTTTAAAATTGGGGAGGAAGAGAAGAGAACAAAAATATGAATGGTTAGAATGAATGGAAGACTACTGTGTTTTCAAATAGAAATAGGATATAAACATAGAATTCTTAATGATAACTTCAGGCCAACTTCATAATACATCTCCAGGGAAAAAGCAAAGAAGAAAACAAAAAGGGAAACCTGTCAAAACACTACCACACCCATTCCACCTAAGAAGTGAAAGAGAAGAACAAAGAACAACACACAGAAGACTAACTACAAAATGACACTAAGCAGCTATGTATCAATAATCATCCTAAATGTTAATGGACTGAACTCACCAAACGAAACAAAATGACTGAATGGATTAAAAAGCATAACCCAACTTTCTACTACATTCAGGAAACTCACCTTCTTTCAAAAGATAAACAAAGACTCAAAGTCAATGATTGGAAGTCAATCCTACAGTCAATAGGCAACCAGAAAAAAAGCAGGAACAGACATATTTATATCTGAAAAAACATATTCCAACTAAAAAGCATGACAAAATACAGAGATGGACATTATGTAATGATTAAGGGGTCAATCCATAAGAAAACATAATGCTTATATACATGTATGCACCAAATGAAGGCGCATCAAAGTATGTTAAGCAAATATTTTTAGAATTTTCAAGAGACATCGAAAGCAACAAAATCATAACAGGAGACTTCAACACCCCACTTACAACAATTGACAGATTAACAACACAGAATTAACAGGGAAATAGCAGCTTTAAATGACAATCTGGAACAGATAGGTCTAATAGACACATATTGAGCACGTCATCCAATGACTACAAATTTCACTCTCTTCTCTGCACATGGAACAGTATAAAAGATAGATCGTATGTTGGGACACAAAACATGTCTCAACAAATTTATAAAGATTGACGTCATACCAACAATCTTCTCTGACCACAGTGGCTTAAAACTAGAAATCAGCCACAAAAAGAAAACTGAAAGACCCCAAATTAATTGAAGACTAAACAATATGCTTCTGAATAACTCCTGGGTAAAGAGGAAACCAAAGAGAAACTTAAAAAATACTTAAAGAAAGATGGCATCTATGGGGAGTGAGCACTGAGATACTGCACAGGGGGGAAAAAAAGTTTTTCGGAGTCAACACAGAAAAAGAGGTTTTCCTGCTTCAGCATCAGCCATACAACTTGGAGAACAGAAGAAGACTAACAGCTGGCTCTACAGGTGGGTAAGAGGTGTGGGGATTCAATAGAGAATACAGCAACAAAGGGCAGCCCCCAGAAAGGACGTGATCTGCCTTCCTCTACCAGAGCCTAGCTGGAGTCACACGGGCCTCATGGACATTCTAAAGAGTGCAACGCAGTCACGGTGACCTCCAGCACCCACCCAGGGTTTGAGACAGTAGAACCCTGCTACTGAGTCTCTCTTCTCCAGGTACAGACTGCAGGGGCAGCCCTGCTGATCTCTACTAGTGCAAAGTCAGACAGAGCAGGGACCTGCAAGCCTGAGTCAAACTGAGCAACGCTGTTGGCAACTCTTGGCTGACAAAGGGGAACCATGGAAATGGGAGCCCAGTGGCAGTAAAAGCACGTGGCCTTTGTCTTCATGCACCAGGGGTTAGAAGTGGCAGCAACCCCCTTGCTGCCTGCCCTTCTCCTGTCAAAAGAGCACAGTCTCCCTAGCCTCTTAGTAGTGCGAACTCAGACAGAGCAGGGAACCACAAGACTGAGCCAAACTGAGCGATGTTGCTAGCACACTAGGCTAGATCAAGTCCTGAAGGAGAAAACTGGAGACAGAAATAACAGGAGCATACAGGTGCTGTGCACCGTCCACTGCACACCTGGGGGCTTGGGCGCCCTGGGAATCAGGATCCAGTGGCTATAACTCTGGAAGAATAGCCCATGGAAAGGACTTGACCCTGATGACTTAGTGAATACAAGGGACATAAGAACAGACAGCAGATTCAAGTCACCTAGCACCAGCCAGCAGAGTTCTACCAAAAAAGCCTACCACCCCACCACCATCAGGCAGCAAAGCTACATGCTTACAGATGACCACTACACCCTTAACCCTGCACCCACCCTCACCCAGCAGCCATATCACTCCCTGACACAGCAAGTCACACAACAGAAGCCTGCAAGGGTCAAAAATACAAAATAAAACAAAAATAGAGTGCCTCCTGGTAGAAATTAAAGCAAACAAGCAAAGAAGCTAGCAGATCAACAAGACCTCAAATCATGGGGGGAAGGGGGACCACAACACACCCTGAAACCTCAGGAAATGGAATCACAGCGAAGTGATAGCTCATCAGAAATTAACTTTGAAGATACAGAAGAATGTTTTTTTTTTAATAACAGATAAAGAATTCAAGTCTGCAATCACAAAGAAATTCAGAGAATTAAAAGAAAATTCAGATAAACAAAACAAAGAGCTTAAACAAATAATTAACCACCAACAGGCAGAGAGTGAAGCTCTACAGAAAAAAACTAACAGGAACACAGGATTTAAAGGAGATAATTAATAAAAATAATATAGAAAGCTATGGAGCCAGAATAACCCAAATGGAAGAAAGGATTAGTGACATAGAGGATGGTAATGCAGAAAGAAGGCAAGGAGAAGAAAGAGAAATTAATGCAAAAAAAGAAAAAACAGAGAACTATTTGACATCATCAGGAAAGGCAACATTAAAATACTGGGTATCCCAGAAGGCGAAGAGAGAAAGAGAGGAACAGAGAACATCTTCAAGGCAATAATGACTGAAAACTTCCCAAATCTAGAACAAGCAACGAACATACAGGTCAATGAAGCAAACAGAACACCCAATTACACAAATCCTGAAAAAACTACACCAAGACACATAATTGTGAAACTATCAAAATCCAAGACAAAGAAAGAATTTTAAAGGTAGTCAGGGGGAAAAAGCAGATAACATATAAAGGCACTCCTATCAGACTAATCTCAGACTCCTCAGCAGAAACTCTACAGGCTAGAAGAGAATGAAATGATATCTTCAAAATACTTCAGGACAAAAAATGCCAACCAAGAATACTATATCCTGCAAAACTCTCTTTCAAATCTGAGGGGCAAATTAAGGTTTTTCCCAACAAACAAAAGCTAATAGAGTTTGCAACCATGAGACTTCCTCCACAAGAAATGTTAAAAAAAGGCCCTACTAGCTAAACCAAAGAGGAAAAACTTCACAAAAATATAACAAAGTAACAAAGAGATCAACAAAACCAGAAAACGAAAATTAAAATGGCAGTAGCAACTTCTCAAATGTGAATAATTAAAGTAAATATAAATGAAGTGAACTCACCAATCAAAAAGCACAGTTGCTGAATGGATTAAGAAGCATAACTCAACTCTATGTTGTCTACAAGAAACTCATCTTATGTCAAGAGATAAGCAACAGCTTAAAGTGGATGGATGGAAAATGGTACTCCAAGCTAATGCTAAATCCAAAAGAGCAGGAACAGCTATACGCATATCAGATAAGATAGTCTTTCAACCAAAGAAAATTAAAAAAGATAAAGATGGACATTATATAATGATAAAGGGGTCAATATAGCAAAAAACCTAACACTTATTAACATTTATGCACCCAACAAAGGTGCACCCAAATATATCAAGCTAATATTAACAGATCTAAATAAGGATATTGACAGTAGCACAATAATAGTAGGGGACTTCAATACTCCTCTTTCGGTAAAAGACAGATCACAGGTCATCCAGACAGAATCAACAAAGAAACAAGATCTTTAAATGACAAAACAGAAGAGCTAGGGTTAATAGACATATACAGAGTACTTCACCCCAAAACTATAGGCTATACATTCTTCTCAAGTGCTCATAGAACATTCTGAAGGATAGACTGACCATATGTTGGGACACAAAACAAGTCTCAGCAAATTTTCAAACATTGAAATCATATCTAGCATCTTTTCAGATCACAATGGCATCAAATGAGAGATCAACCAAAAAGTAAGAGAGGAAAACCACAAAAGAGTAGAGATTAAACAACATATTGTTGAGGAACCAATGGGTAAAAGAGGAAATTAAGGAATAAATTAAAAATATCTGGAATTAAATGAAAATGAAGAAACAATGTATCAGAATCTATGGGACAAGGCAAAAGCAGTAATAAGAGGGAATTTACAGAAAACAGGAAGAATCACAAATAAAAAACCTAAGTCATCACCTAAAGGAACTAGAAAAAGCACAAAAACAGAAGCCTAAATCCAACAGAAAGAAAAACAATAAAGACTAGGTCAGAAATCAATGAAAAACAGATCAGAAAGACTGTTCAAAAAATCAATGAGGCAAAAATTGTTTTTTTCAAAAGAATAAACAAAATGGACAGACCATTAGCCAGACTCACAAAGAAGAGGAGAGAGAAAGCATAAATAAACAGAATCAAAAATTAAAAAGGAATAATCATAAATAACAGATACAAAAGAAATACAGAGGACTATACGAGAATACTACATGCAACTATATGACAGCAAACAGAACAACCTAGAAGAAATGGACACATTTCTGGAAAGGTACACTATCCCAAAACTAAAAGAAGAACTAGAAACCATGAACAGATCAATCACAAGCAAGGAAATTGAAACAGTGATCAAAAACCTTCCTAAAAACAAAAGTCCTGGACCAGATGGTTTTACCAGAAAATTCTTCAAAGCATTCAGAGAAAAATTAATTCCAATCCTCCTTAAACTGTTCCAAAAAATAGAAGAGGGAAAACTTCCAAACACTTTTTATGAAGTCAATATTATGCTGATTCCAAAACCAGATAAAGACTGCACCAAAAACAAAAATTATAGACCGATATCCTTAATGAATACTGAAGCAAAAATTCTCAACAAAATACTAGCAAATCGAATTCAACAACATATAAAAAGAATCATACACCATGATCAAGTGGGATTTATTCCAGGGATTCAGGGATGGTTCAATATACGCAAATCAATAGTGATACACTATATCAATAAAAAAGGACAAAAACTACATGATCATCTCAATAGATACAGAAAAAGCATTTGACAATATTCAACACCCTTTTATGTTAAAAACTCTCCAAAAAATAGGTATAGAGGAATGTAGTTCAACATGATTAAGGCTATATATGACAAGCCCACAGCCAACATTGTACTCAATGGAGAAAAACTGAAAACATTTCCCCTAAGATCAGGGACAAGACAAGGATGTCCACTCTCACCATTACTATTTAATATAGTTCTGGAATCATGGCCAATGCAATTAGACAAGAAAAAATATATATAAAAGCTATCCAAATAGGAAAAGAAGTGAACTATCACTTTTCACAGATGACATGATAATATACATTGAGAACTCCAAAGAATCAAGTACAAAGCTACTAGAAATAATAGACAAATATAGTAAAGTGGCAGTCTACAAAATTAATATTAAAAAATCTGTTGCATTTATGTATGCCAACAATTAAAATACAGAAAGAGAACTGAAGAAAACAATACCATTTACAATTGTTCCTAAGAAATGAAATACGTTGGAATAGACCTAACCAAAGAGGTGAAAGACCTGTAATATGAGAACTATAGGACACTGTTAAAAGAAATAGAAGATAACACAAAGAAATGGAAAGATACCCCATGCTCATGGATCAGAAGAATCACCATAATCAAAATGGCCATACTTCCCAAGGCAATATATAGATTCAATGTTATCCCGATAAAAATTCCAAAGACATTTTTCACAGATATAGAATACAAAATAATGAAATTTATCTGGAACAACAAACAACCCAGGATAGCAAAAAAAATCCTCAAGAAAAATACCAACAACAGAGATGTCATGCTCCCTGACTTCAAACTCTACTACAAAGCAATAATAATTAAAACAGCATGGTAATGGTATAAAAACAGAAAAAAAAGATCAATGAAACAGAATTGAAAGCCCAGAAATAAATTCACATATATATGGGAACCTACTTTTTGACAGTGGAACCAAAAACTTACAATGGGGCCTCTTTAATAAATGGTGCTGGGAGAACTGGACAGCCACATGCAAAAGATTGAAACTAGACCATTACCTAACACCATACACAAAAGTTAACTCAAAATCGATTAAAGACCTAGACATAAGACCAGAAACCACCAAACACATAAAAGAGAATGGAGGTAAAACATTATTAGACACAGACCTAAGAGATATCTTTGGCAACTCAACTCCCATTGCAAGGCAAATAAAATCCAAAATAAACAAGTGGGACAACATAAAACTAAAAAGTTTCTACTCAGCAAAAGAAACTCACATAAAAACAAAAAGGCATCCAACTGAATGAGAAAATATATTTGCCTCTCACACCTCAGATTAGGCGTTAATAGCTAAGATATACAAAGTACTCAAAAAAACTGGACAACAAAGATACAAGCAATCCAACCAAAAAAACCTTAATAGACACCTAAAAGACCTTAATAAACATCTCTCCAAGGAAGACATACAAATAGCCAACAGGGCATAAAAAGATGCCCTACGTCTCTTGTCATCAGGAATACACAAATCAAAATCACAGTGAGATATCACCTTATGCCAGTAAGAATGGCTATTATCAAAAAAAAGTAAAAAGAAAGAAAATAACAAGTGCTGGAGAAGATGTGGAGAAAAGGGAACTCTAATTCACTGTTGGTAAGAATGTAAAGTGGTACAACCATTCTGGAAAGCAATATGAAGAGTCCTCAAAGAATTGACACTGGAAATTCTATATGATCCAGTTATTCCTCTACTGGGCATTAGCCCAATGACACAAAAACACATATCTAAAGAGATATTTGCACCCCCATGTTCATTGCAGCACAATTTACAATAACTAAGAGTTGGAAACTACCTAAATGCCCATCAACAGAGGAGCGGATAAAGAAGACGTGGAAAATATACACTATGGAATACTATGAAGTCATCAAAAAGGGAGAGATCCTGCCATTTACAACAACATGGTTGGACTTGGAGAGAATTATGCTTAGTGAGATAAGCCAGAAGTAGAAGGACAGACATCATAGGATAGCACTCATATGATGGGCAAAGAGAAGACGAATAAATGTCATAAATTAAACAACACTATAAACGAGGAGTGAGGAGAGAGAGGGAGAGGAAGAGCACTACTTCAAACAACTATGGACTCTCAGCGATGAGACAAAAAGGCAAATCAGGAGATACCAAAATGATGGGGGAGAAGTGAGGAAAATGGGATGAAGGGAATTAAGTGTAAACAAAGGGAGAAAAAAAGGGAAATATTAGTAAATCTACTATGCTATTTGTAAATGCAAAAATACCACTATGTATACCTCAAAACAAGTCACTGTCAAAATGCAATATCCCATCAATAATAATAAAAAATAAAATTAAAAAGAATTTAAAAAATACTTAGAGACAAATGAGAATGAAGACACAAGCTACCAGAATCCATGGGATGCAGCGAAAGCAGTACAGAGAGAAGTTTATTGTAATCTAGGCCTACCTCAAGAAACAAGAAAAATTGCACATAAATAATCTAATCCTGCATTTAAAATAATTATAAAAAGAAGAACAATTAAAGACAAAAAATCAGTAGGAGAAAGGAAATAATCAAAATTCAAACAGAAATAAATGAAATAGAAGACAAAAAGACAATCCAGATCGATGGAACCAAAAATTGGCTCTTTGAAAAAATAAACAAAATTGACAAACCATCGGCTAGACTCACAAAGAAAAAAGAGAAAAAAAAAGACTCTCATAACTAGAATCAGAAATGAAAGAAAAGTTACAACAGATACCACAGAAATACAAAACATCCTAAGAGAGTACTATGAATAACTCTACACCAACGAAGTAGACAAACTTGAGGACATGGACAGATTTCTAGATAGATACAGTCTACAAAGACTGAACCAGGAAGAACTGGAAAACCTGAACAGAACAAGCAAAGAAATTAAGGATGTAATCAAAGGCTTCCCTAGAAATAAAAACCCTGGTCCAGATGGCTTTTCTAATGAGTTTTACCAATCTCTCAGGGAGGAATTAATACCAATTCTTCTCAAACTCTTCCAAAATATTGAAGAACAGGGAATACTCCCAAATACTTTGTACAAGGTTAACATCACACTGATACCAAAAGCTGACAGAGATATCACCAAGAAAGAAAATTACAGACCAATATCTCGAATGAACATAGATGCAAAAATTCTCAACAAAATATTAGCAAACTGAATCGAACAGTGCATCAAAAAGATTATGCATCATGACCAAGTGGGATTTATCTGAGGGATGCAAGGATGGTTCGACATAAGTAAATCTATTAATGTAATACATCATATCAACAAGAGTAAGAAGAAAAATCACATGATCATATGAATAAACACAAGAAAGCTTTAACAAGGTTCAACACCCAAGTATGATAAAAAAAAAAAAATCCTGCATAAAATGGGAATAGAAGGTATATACCTCAAGGCCATACATGACAAACCCACAGCTAACATCATAGTCAATGGCGAAAAATCGAAAGCATTTCCTCTAAGGTCAGGAACAAGACAAGGCTGTTCACTCTCATAACTGGTATTTAGCATCATACTGGAGATCTTAGCCAGAGCAATTAGGCAAGAAAAATAAATAAAGGAATTCAAATTGGAAATGAGGAAGTAAAACTCTCATTATCTGCAGACAACATGATCATATATGTTGAAAAACCTAAAAGCTCTGTCAAGAAATTACTAGAACTAATCAATGAATACAGTAAAGTGGCAGGCTACTGTCGGCCTTGACTCCTGCTGTCAGGGCCTGAAGGGAGGGTCTGCAAGGGATTGAGAAATAGAAAGAAAGAAGAAGACCAAAATAGAAAGAAAGTGGGGTCGGGGGTGAAATATTGGGGATCTGTCACCCCAAATAGCCACACTGAGTCACTGATTCTTCACATATTTATTGTCATTACACAAAGAAGTCATTCACAGAAACAATACAAGAAGTAAATTGGCCATTCTAACTACCCAGCCCTAGGATTCTTTCTGAGCCTCAGCTGGGAACGAAAACCTCCCCTCTAAGGTGTTCCTCGCAGGGGTGGTACCTGGTTTTCCAGGTACCTGTATTATTGTTATTCCCTGTTGAGGCTTTGCATATCTAAATTAAGCTTCCTCTTTATTGATCCCAGCAGGCTACAAAATCAATAACAGGCACAAAAATCCATAGCTTTCTTATATGCAAACAACGCACCAGAAGAAAATGAAATCAAGACAATCTCATGACATTTAAAACAGAAGTAAAAAGAATCAAATACCTTGGAATATACTTAACAAAGGAAGTAAAAGACTTGTACAATGAAAACTCTAAATCCTTCTTAAAAGAAATAGAGGACACAAAGAGATGGAAAGACATCCCCTGCTCATGGTTGAGAAGGATCAACATCATCAAAATGATCATCTTACCTAAAGCAATATACAGATTCAATGCAATTCCCATTAAAATCCCTTATTTCCAGGAAATAGAACAAAAAATCTTGAAATTTGTAGGGAATAACAAAAGACCTTGAATAGCCAAAGAAATATTAAGAAAAAAAAGGAATGAATCTAGAGGGATTACACTCTCCGACACTGAACTATACTCCAAAGCAATAGTGATCAAAACACTATGGTAATGGAGTAACAACAGAGGCACAGATCAGTGAAATAGAACTGACTCACCAGAAACTGACCCGCTTACATACAATCAGTTAATCTACAACAAAGGAGCCAAAAAGCATACGATGGAGAAAGGAAAGTCCTTTCAATAAATGGTGTTGGAATAACTGGACAGCCGCAAGTAAAAGAATGAAGCTAGACCACTCTCTAACACGACTCACAAAAATTAACTCAAAATGGACTAGAGTCTTGAACATAAAATCAGAAACTATAAAATTCTTGGAAGACAGCATAGGGAAACAAAAAGAAAAATAAACAACTGGGACTACATCAAACTAAGGAGCTTCTTCACAGCAAGAGAAAACATCACAAACCAAAAGGCTAGGAGAAGATATTTGCATCGCATATTTCTGATAAGGACTTCATATAAAAATATACAAAGAACTTGTGAAACTCAATAACAGAAAAACAGGCAATCCAATCAAAAATTTGGACAAGGAATCAGAGAGACCTTTTCCAAAGAGAACATACAGATGGCTAACAGGTATATAAAAAGGTGTTCCTACTCACTATCAGGGAAATGTAAATCAAAACAACTATGAGAAATCACCTTACACCTGAGAGATTAGCTATTATTTAAAAATCTGGAAACAACAAATTGTTGTCAAGGATATGGAGAAAAGGGAACACTTTTACACTGTTGGTGGAAGTGCAAATTGGTACAACCTTATGGAAAATAGTGTGCGGATTCCTCAGAAAAGTTGGATATGGAAATTCCATTAATCCCACCACCCCACTCCTGGGTATTTACCCAAAAGATTCAAAAACACTCATTTGTAAAGATGTATGCACCCCCGTGTTTACTGCAGCCCTATTCACAATAGTAAGAACTGGAAACTACCTAAGTGCCCGATGTCAGCTGAATGGATAAAGAATACATGGTACATACACACATTGGACTACTCTACAGCCCTTAGAAGAGATGAATTCCGGTCGTTTGAATCAACATGGAGGGATCTAGAGGGGATTACACTAAGTGGAATAAGTCAAAAGAAGAAAGCTATCAGACATTTTCACTGTAGGTAGAATGTGAAAAGACAAAACAAAGGAACACATGAAACAAAACCAACCCTTGGACACTTGCGACAAAACTGAGTTTACCGATAGGGAATGGCATGGGACGGTAGGCAGGGAGGAGAAATGGTGGCAGAACCCACTGGACGATGGTGAAGAACACGTGGTGATTGGGTGGAGGGCAGGGTGTGTTCATACATATATATGAGGAATGAGGAACCTTTACATGTGAGTTTACTTTAATGTGTAAAAATAAAAATTGAAAAATAAAGAACTTCTAGAGACTGTCTGCAGTTGACATCTGCTGTGACCCCGAGTCACTCAGGGAACAGGACAGCACTCACCCAGCTGGCCCACACTCCCAGAACTGCTGGCTCGCCACTCTAAACAGAAGCATCTCCCCAAGGTCAGCCAGGTTTCCAGAAATAGGTATTTCTAGAGCTATTCTGGCCAAGACGGTTGAAGAGCAGTCAGTGGGGCAGTCATTTGGGCTGCAGGCCCTAATGCATGTGCAGAAAGAGGGTTGCTGCCTGGATGGTCAGTCCATATCCAGGGGTGTCAGTCCAGTGTCTCAACCTCTGCAAGTCCCGGTGTTTGCCCTGGGAACAGGGAAATCTGTCTTCAGGACTCCGTGAGGGTTAAATGAGGTGATGCCTCATTCCTGGAGTAACTGGAGATACTTGACATCATTGGGATGAGTTGGTGACTGCTTCTATCTGCACCCAGGTCCCATGCAGAGAAAGGTGAAACGCCAGCCAGCAGGCCCATCTTAAAGTATTTCTGCAACATTGACCTGCAGTCCCAGGAGGCAGAGCATCGGAAAACAACGCAGGTTCGTCCACAGTGGTTCAGAGAGAAAGTACTGAGAGCATCCAGGCAAAACCCGGGTCTGGTGCAAAACAGGGACCCAGGTCTGATGAAAATCGGGGACTTGGGTCTGATGCAAACTGCAGACCCAGGTCCGATGCAAACTTGGAGACCCAGGTCTGACATAACTCAGAGACTTGGGTCCAAAGCACTGGCTGAACCCCACTCCTAGACCTGGGGTGAGGCATTTGACCTCAAGTTGAGTCGCACGGCCCATGACAACTGCTGTGGTCACGGGGTGGGAGGACGGCCTGTCTGTGGGAGTGTCTGCAGAACACAGGGTCTGGCATGCATCACAGAACCCAGCTGCTGGGCCCCCGGTTTCCATCAGCCATTCAGTCGTTCTTTTGCTTTTAGTGCCTGCAGAACAGAAAATGTGTCCCCGCGACTGTGAGCCCCGGGGCAGAGGAACGGAGGCTGACATCAGAGGCGTAAAAGCCAGTGTCTTGGCCTCTGAGTTTGGCCAGCGGTGGAGCTTCCTGCTCTGGGCTCGTGTGATCGGGAAGGGCACAGGGAGCCAGGCCGGCCCCGAGTCCCAGCGCTGGGCCCTGGACCCAGCAAGTTATGCAAGTCATGCAAGTTCCTGTACTTAACCTGCTGGCAGACGTGAAGGCAGTGGGGTCGCTGGACTAAGAAACTGTCCCCAAACCGTGAGCTGGGAGGCTGCGGAGTTGACAAGGCCCCAGTGCAGACATCTGTCCTGCTTCCAGCTAGGACACAGCCCATCTTACATCCCATCACTGCACCGCCACCACATGCAAGAGGCCGCCAGAGAGGCTCCGGGACCGAACGGAAGACCACTTATAAGATCTGTCTTACCAGGAAGACAGATCGCAGCCCAGGAGACTCCTCTGTAGACAGTGACCGCCACGCTGGGCGAACACGAGGAGGGAGGACACGCCAGGGCCTGCTGCGGGGCCTCAATGCTGCCTGCGGGAGCTCCTCCGGTCAACTCAGAGCTTGTCCTTCCAGGGACTCTGGCTCCCTGGGCTTCCAGATTCCTGCTGCACCCCAGCTGGGCTGCGCTGACACCCCTTTTCATTACTGTTAGGTGCTACCCACCCTCTCCAACCCAGCCCTTGGCAGAGGTGTGGATCTATCCCCTGTCCTGTCAAGGTGCAGGTCTGCCATTGAAAACCATCTAAATTCTATCAAGAGCCAAACTTTAAACACAATTAAGAGGTTATCTGCCGAGGGACACCCTAAAGGCTGGCTGGGGGCTCTGGAAGTTAGGTGAGCACCTTGCACACTGGGCTTCTCTGAAGGACAATGAAGACAGAGCCTGAAACAAGGAGTCAGGCAGGGAGCATCCTTACCTGCCCCCAACCCCAGCATTTCTCGACAGCTCTGCTCCTGGCCCAGGCTTGGGACTGCCCAGGGGTGAGATCCCAGGTCCAGAGACCGAGGTCCCTGTGGTGGTCCCTGGGAAGAGGCTCAGTTCGCCGTGAAGTGTCTCTGAGGGCTGGTGGAACAGGGACAAAGCAGAAAGAGATGTAGGAGGACCCCAGTGCAGGTGGTGGGGGGCATTGCCCCCTCACTCAGGCTCCACCAAGCTCTGGAAACTTAACCAGATTCCTTGAGATTTCATACATGGCAGTGTGATAGCACACAGCACGGGCCTGTGGAGCCGTGAGGATCGCATGCACACTCGTATATGTGTGAGCACACCGCACATCCTCACTGGCACACTTGTGCACACATGCACACACACACCTGCCCACTCGCGAACACCCCCTGCGGCACCCTCCGTCACCACTGCCGGCGAAGCCTTTGGGTCACGTCCGAGGGTGGCGGGACTCAGCAGTGAGGAGGGCCACGAGCAGCAGGATCTGCAGCAGACACGGGCCCACGACGCCATGTGTGTCAGCTCCAGCACTCCCTGCCTCAGGAGACCCCTTGACTCACATGTGTTTGAGTCACGTTGTGACTATGAGGGACAGAAAAGAAAGAGCTGAGGGGCGTCATGTGGACGACTGGGTGCAGAGCCAACCAGCCGCAGCCGCGCTTCAACCTGCGGAGGCCCCGGGGTCACTCCACCGGAGGGCAGCCACAACCCAGCCACAGATCTACTCAGCATCTGTGACTCGGCCCCTTTGGAAAGTGCCAGGAGTTGTGCCACTAAACTCTCAGTGAAAGTTAGCTAAACTGCACCCTCCGCCTCCTGGGGCTTTCCTCCGGCACCCTGCCGCATGGGTCTCCGGACTACGCCCGTTTACCCTCCAGAGCCACTTATCCAGCTGGTGCAGCCTGACCAGCAGGTATAAATGATTCTGCTAGTCCAGCTCACACAACCAACACAGCTTACCCAGCTAGGATAACGTACCAGCGAGCGCAGGGAGCACCCAGCCAGCTCTCTCCACAGAGGAAGCCTGGCTCCCAAGGCACAGGCCTTCGCTCCCCCGCCTCCCTACTGGTGCCCAGGCCTGTGCGGCCCCCTGTTCCTTCCCAAGTTGGTGCAAAGTCCCTCCTGCATGTGACAGAAGCCCAGGCAGCTGCAGCAAAATGAGATGATGGTGCATCATGCTGACTGTCTCTCCTTGTGTGACAAACCACAAGCTTAGCCACTTCACACGTGTTTAGAGTCCAGCTTCCGGGGTCCGAACTCCCACTGGCTCAGCTCAGCGGGAACCCTCTCACCGCACAGGCGTCTCAGGACTTCCTCCAAGACGCTGCCAATGGCACCCTGGGCACAGGTCAGCCCTTACCCACTGCTGGTCAGAGACACCGGCCCGGTGCTGGGTGCCGGATGCTGGCGAGACACCTTCTGTGTCTTGTCCTTGGGCCTTGTAGCTTCTTATGAGCCGGAGTTTGGGGGGAAGAGAGAGGGAAGGAGGAGGGTACCAAGGCAGAGGCATCTCACAGTGATGCCATCCCTCTGGCATGTCTGCTTTCTTGAACTGAAGGGCGGGGACTGCCCAGCCCTACAGTAATTGTTCCGTGGGCGCAGGAGGGGAGGACCCAAGGGAGCAGCTGCTCCTCCAAGTGTCTCTGCATAAACTCCCAAACCTACTTTCCTTCTTGTTTCTGCCATTTCTACTCCACCTCAAGAGGTTCCCATGTTTCCATGAGCACCTAACCTCCTCCTCTCCACGTCAGCCAGGACTCTTCACCCCACAGAGCCTTCCCTGAGTTCCCAGCCAGGATATGCAGAGCCCCCGGATCATGGGTCTGGTCTCTGCCTGTGTCATCTCTGTAGAGATATCTGTCTTGTCGCCCTGGCTTGGGCAGAGAGTGGCTTCCTGAGCCAGGCTTTCCATAGTCACTTTTGCATCCCCCCAGCCTGTCTCCCGCAGAGTCCCACCCAGGGCCTGGACCACTGGGGAGAGTCCCCATTAATGCATGACCTCTGCTTGGCTGATGCTCTCCTTGGCCAGTCACACGCCACCTTCTATGGATGGAAGCCTCCTAGCCCTAACCTGGCCCTTCCCGCCTCTCTCAGCAGTGCAGGGCTCAGGAGACCAGAACATTCCAGCCTTGTTGACAACTTTCTCAGTGACTTTTGGCTCATAGGTGGTGCCCCTACCCCAATAGAATGGTCTCACGTCTCCTGAAACCCCTACCTGTGGTGATTTCACCCAAAAATAAAGGCAAGAGGTGCCTCTCTCCCTTGGGGTGTGGGGCTGGCTCCCGCAGACAGAAGCACATGGGACTCTCCGGTGTCTCCGCACTGTCTAGATTTTCTCTCCCTTCTCAGCCCCTGTGGCTTCTGAGTCTGTGAACAGGCACCTCCTTAGAGCTGGGGCGTCAGGATGTCTTCCTGATGGTGGCCGGACGGCCCCTCAGTGCTGACGCACCAGCAGGCTCTGCCGTGGGTTCAGCCCTGTCGGAGACAGCAGGATTGAGCGGCCTCACACCCACTGCCTGCTGAGCATCTGCACTCGAGAATCCTCACATGCAGCTGGGAGCCCGGGCCCTGGCCCTGGGCCTTAGACAGAGGCCACGGAACCTCACGGTGTGAGCGTGGGAACCTGGCTAGATGCACGTTGGCTTCGGCAAAGGCCAGCGTTTGCATTGCACGTGTCAGGTGGATTTAGAGATGCCATCTGTGCACTTAAATGGGCTGGGAAAGCTCTGAGGAGAAGAATGATACAAAAATGTATCAGTGCTGCTGGCAAGGACTGGGAGCCACACATTGAGAGGGAGTTTGTTTTTGTTTTGTTTTTTATTGCATACAGACTTTTTAACCATGTGTACCACTCTGTTTGATATTTTCTGAAGTGTCTGAAACACCTCTTCCATATATGCTTCCCTATTAACCTCACTGTCCAGGGGGACGGAGAGTGGCCAGAGTGCGTCTTCTGTCCCCAGCTGTGGCCCCCCAGGCGACTCCATGAGCGGCCCCAGCCGTGACTCAGCTGCAGAGCCCATCAGTGTGCACTGGTGCCTATGCAGCTGGTGGCCCCATGGTGTCCTGGCAACCGTTCCTGTCGTGTCCTCCCGCATGTGGGCCCTGCATTGGGGCCATCGCTGCAGTGGGCAGTGAGTCCCGGCCAGGCCAGCTCTGGTCAGCAGGAGCGGTCATTGCCGCTCGTTGGCAGTCATCATGTGGGTTGTTATCTCTGTGGGACGCTATCACCAAGTCCAGCCAGGACACAAGATGTGCTGACACCACACATGGACCCGCTCCAGGTCAGAGCTCGCGCAAAGCCCTGGCCCCTCCTGGGATCACGTGCTTGCTTCCAGGTCCGCATCTGCGACATGTGGGAGGCCAGCAGCCTCCCTGGTCATGTCCCTGGGGCCATATGGACTGCTCTGACCCCGTCACTTTGTCCCTTTGCTCACCAGAATCATCAGCCCTGCAACTCAGTCCCTTTAAGTGCCACAGGCCTCTAGACACCTCTTCAGAGAGTTCCCTGGTTTCTGACACTTTCTCCAGGATGTGGTCTGTTCACACTCATCCCAGAAGGAGCCAGCCAGGCCAGCTAAACAGCTCCGGGGAGGGGCGCTCAGCCGTCGCATGCTGGGGTCTCCCTCTGAACACTGGGGTTCTGATCCACCCCTCACCTGAGCAGGCTCCCGGGTCAGTTCCACGCAGGAGTTGGACAGACATGTGTTGACAGGAGTGGGGGTGGGGGCAAGGGGCTGTGAGGTAGGCTGCAGGGAGAGTGGGATGTGGGGGTGAGCAGGGTGTGAGGTGTAGGGATGAGCAGGGTGTGGGGTGTGGGATGCAGGGTAGGGTGCGGAGGCCCCCTAGACACAGACATGGAAGTTCTCCAGCTCCTGCTGGCTGAGTCGCACAGGGTGCTGGGCCCTGGGTGGTCTCTTTCCAACCTGCATGAGAAAATGGCTTTGGAGTGTCACTAGCCACTGGCACACATACAAGGGGCCCCAACAAAGCCCTGTCCCTCCTGCCCACTCAGACGTGGCCCCACAGAGCCTGGTCACTACCCGGTGTCCGTCCCTGCAGTAGGTCCTGGTCACATGTAGCGGTCCCAGTACTGCTAACTAGAAAATCATTTGCATCCATGAGTCCTTTCCTGTCTGCCCTCGAGCCTCCACGCACACTTGGAAGGACAGATGTCCACTGTGCAGCCCACAGCAGGGGGCTAGACTGAGGACACCCTAACTTAGACTCAAGCTCTCCAAAAGAGCCAAAGCCCGCACTTGGGACACCAGGGTTCAAACAACTGTCCTTGGAGCCCTGCCTTTTGTCTCAAGATGAGATTGGATTATAGGTTCCAGATCCCCCAGCCTGAGGCTCTGGGGTGACTGTCACTGAATCTGCCTCTGAGCGGAGCTGTGGGTGCTGAACCCACTCAGGAGCACCCGGAGCCCTACCTCCTCGTAGACGGTGTTGTGGGGAGACTGGCAGCTCCTCTTCGTGGATCGAGACTGGAAATAGGGGGGAAGAAGTTCAAGTCTAGTTTCAGACCCTGCTCCCAATCCATCGGGAGACCCGGCCACGTGGCCCAGGCGCTCGCCTGGCACAGGGGCCTCCTGCCCTGGGGTGACCATGGTGTTGGTGTTTCCAGAGAGGCAGGATCACGCCTGTCTAGGATGCGACTCTTCTGGACCTCATCACGTCGAGAATCCCACAGACACCTACACTCCAACCTGACACCCCAGCCCCCAGCAGGACAGCCTCGCGCCACGCACCCCTTCACCGAGGCACACCCTGCATGCAGTTGGGACAGGAACGTGTGCATATACAAGGGTCTTCACTGCCTGGTACCCGAGTGAGGGACCCCACATTGCTGGTGTCACAATGAAGTAAAAGTGTCTCCCATGGAGAGTCCAAGTTGGCCGAGTAACTTCTCAGAAGATGGAATGTCCAAAGCTGTCCCAAGCAAACCTCCCCCTTTGAGACGAGGGCCCCATGTGCTCCTGCCCCTGCATGTGACGTCACATCATATCCAGCCTTAGGGTCTTGTCATCCCCACCATGTATACCAGACAGATAAGAGTGTGGGTCCTGCCGGGCGCAAGACACAGGGAACTGTGGGGGCCTGTCCCAAGGTCCCCGGGTAGGCAGCTGGCCCCACCTGGCTAGGGCCCTAAAAGTGGCCACTGGCCCGCAGCTATGTGCCTGCTGCCTGCCCAGAACCCTGTCCATACTTGCCGTGGCCCCCTGCACAGTCTTCCTTCCCCTGGGAGCCTGCACAAGGGGCCTGCTCCCTGCAGCCCAGAGGGTCCTTCTCCCACACAGAACTGAGCATTTCCTGTCAGCACTGGTCCTGGGCGCAGGAGACACCCACACAGGCAGGCTTTCCACACCCCTGGCCACCTCTGCCCCAGCACCCAGATGGGGCTCACCTTCTGGGATGCTGACACTAACGAATACAATGTCACTTCTTTTTCCAATGCCACATTCTTCTGCAGAGAGGAGAAAAGGACCATAGTTAGGCAATCCTACACAGCCCCCAGGAGGGGTCGTCTCTTCCACACTGCTGCAACCCGGCCAGAGAGAGGTGGATGTGTAGCGACAAGAGCTCAGACAACCTGAATGCAGGAGGTCCTGTCAGGAAAGGCTTAATTGCTTCAGGTCTTAATTACTTTTTAAAAAGTCAATTTATCAGCAATGCTCCTCACTGACCACCAGTAAGTGTTCCCCTAGCCAGCAGTTCCCCTCCATGAGAGCACCAGAGGTGAGTGGGATGGGTCAGGGAGCTGGTCTGTGCATTCCACTCAGCCACAAGCACGTTCCAGAGCCTCTAAGTTTGCTCAGAAATGGGATTTCCACTCCAGGAGGCCATTGAGGGACTCGCAGGAGTAGACACAGCACTGACTCAATGCTGCCCTTGAGTCATAAAAGAGAGGGACACAGGTCCACACTTTCCTGGGAGCATTCATTTGGGAAGCGGAGGCAGACGCCAGTGCCCCCACTATTTCAGGGCATGCATACGGCCTGGTGTGTGGGTTCCTCCTTCCTGCTCAGGATGGTGCTCAACAGCGTCATGACGCTGACACCAAGTATTCCTAAAAGGGGAGCTGCAGGCCTAAGGGCACGAGTGAGGCGGGGAGGGTACCTGGGCTTGGACCTTGGAGTAGATAGTGGTCATCTGTTCCGGGGGATCTTGCTCCGTATTCTGTACATGGAAACAAGGGGACATGTGAGGGGGGAGAGACAGCACATCCACCCAGATCCCCACCGAGTGGCAAGACAGCATGAAGAAGGGGGGCTCCCAGAGCAGGGAGGGGTGGTTGGTAGTGCCCCCAGGCCTGATGGAGAGGACAGCAGAAAGGCACGGGGGTGAGGGAGCAGGAGCCACCACAGTGAAGGGATCACATGAGGTGACCTGCCACTGGGATGCGTCAATGCTCTCTTATAACTCAGGATGATGGCCTGGCTCATGTCTTGGCTACATTTGCCCCATGACCTTGGATAAAGGGCTGGGTCAAGCCTGACTTGGGACATGGACAAACACAAAAACTTGGAGGGCTAAGTACATGGGAGTTCTCTCTAAGGTCAGCCTTGGTGGTCAGCTGCTCTTCGCCTCTGACTGGCCCCCTGGACAGCTGCCTGGACCCAAGGCCAAAGCAGGAGCACGTGGCCTGCAGCCCCACCCTGACTGCGGAGTCAGAGGATCCCTGCTGCCAGACCCTGAGTGTCCTGGCCAGGCAGGACTCCGGTAGGGGAGACCAGCAAGGTAGGCACTGAATCCCCAAGAAGCAGGAGGAAGCTGAGAGAGCAGAGAATGGCCAGCTGTCCTTGGAGGTGGGCCCCTGGGCCCCTGAGACCTGAGCCGAGGCTTCCTCTTCCTTCTCTCCAAGTTTTCCTCTCCAGCTTCCTCACCTGCCCACATGGACAGGGCTCTTAGCCTTGGGCATCCAGGCTGGAGCAGCTGCCTTCAGCCATGGGAGAAGCAGCTTCCTCTTTGTGTTTCACGCTCCAGTACCCCACCTGGGGCAAGGCCAGGCAGGAGAGCTGCCCCACCCGAGCCCCAGGGAAGCTCTGCCCCCACCAGGCGTCACGCATGTCATGGACAGAAGGGCCCTCAGAAACTTCCACCCACCACTGAGCCAAGAACTTTCCCACTCCCCTCCATAGCTCCCTCCGGACCCTTCCTCCTGGCAGCTCAGCGGCATTGCCCGACGGTCCAGGGCCTTCTCCAGGTGGGTGCCCTCACCCTGCCGGATCCCTGCAGTCAAGGCTGACCATATTTCCTTGAGACAAAAATGAGACTGGGCCCAGGGCAATTCGGCTGTCCCTCTTAACCCACATGACAGACAGCCTGATTTATTAAAAACGGGATAAAACTGACAATTGGGAAAACAAACAGTACCATCCCATTGAAAGCAGTCCACATGGCCAGCCTATCGTCGTCCCCTCCACAGGCCAAGCCGACCAGGCCGGGAGATCAGCCAGAGAGGCTTGGGATGACCTGTCCTCTAGGAGAAGACCTTCGACTGTCTGGAAGCAGACCTCGGGCTGTCCTGCAGCCTGGCGCCGATGAGGGCCCAGGAAGAGACAGGTGTGCAGGGCCAGCGGGGCTCGTGGTCAGACACAGAACACAGCAAGGTTGTGCTGGAGGCCACGAGGGAGGCCGGCAAAAACGAGGGGCCATTTGTCGCCTGGCAGAGCAGCCCCCTGCTCCCCACCAGTCCCCCAGTGTGATTGCACCAGAGCCCCTCTACCTCCTCCTACCTTCTCTGCTCCATTCCCTCCCTCCCGCCACACTGGGCAGGGGCAGGCAGGGCCCTGGTCACTTTGAGAGGCCACGGCCAGGCTCTGTGTGTTCCAGCCCCACTGGCCGTCTCCCCAGCACCTTCCAGACAGGATGAACAGACCTGGATGAGTTGCTGTCCCCGTCCCTGGTGCCTCCTGGTGGGCAGGACACCAACATCCTCATAGACTGTCATGATGTTCTCTGAACCAGTGCCTGTGGAGAAGGGGCAGAATCCTGCTGCAGGGTCCTCGGCCATCTGCATCTGCTGCCCGCCTCCATCCCAGAGCCCCCAGAAGGTTCTAGGGAGGCAGGCTAGTGGCCTTCCAGGAGGACCCAAGATACCTACAGCACAGACAGCTCCCAGCTATGCGGTCAAGGTGCTCCATCTGCCTGCTGCGATGGGGTGCAGGGCCCGATCCACCATGGCATGACCTCACCCCCAGGGAAGACTGATGCCTGGGACCCTCCACTTACGCGACTGCCTCCTCCTCCTCCACATACAGAAGCCACTGAGGGTGCCCAGGAGCAGCAAGATGAGGACAAGCAGGATGATGATCAAGAGGGTCGTGAGGCCGAGCTCCAAAGCTACAGAGTACAGATAAGCTGCTCTGAGTTATGGGGTACAGGCCCTGCCGTCTTCCCTGCCCACCAGATCGCTGAAGGCAGCTCTCTCCTGGGGCCTGTGACTCCACCATCGGGCGTCTCTGTGCCCAACTGGGTGCCCCCAAGCATGCTGAGACATTAGTGCTGTATCTGATGGGCTGGGGGTCTAATTATATGAGCTCCGAGATGCAGCCACATCTCTAACCGCTCTGAGCCCGTTCTTAACTTTGAGAGTGATGTCAATGCATGCTCATTTTACACGGAGCCTCTGACCCAGCCAAGGTCTCTACCCATCCTCAGCAAACATTTATCGCACGCCTACTGTGTGCAGGAACGCCTACTGTGTGTGAGCTCCCTGCTGTGCGCAGGAACGTGTGTGTGTGTGTGTGTGTGTGTGTGTGTGTGTGTGTGTAGGCTCCTTACTTTGTGCAAGAACATCCACTGTGTGCACACTCCCTACTGTGTGCAGCCGCACCTTCCATTTCATTGTCCGGCCTCCCCTGCCTTCACTGCCTTCCTCCTTGGAGCATCTACATTTGCCATTTCGGCCACACATGCTTCCTGATACATCATCCAGCTAAACCGAGAGAAGGAAAGAGTAAGCAACACACGCTCAGCAGATCCACACACTCTTCAATCTCAACAGCAGCCTTGCAGGACTTGCCACCACCCATTCTCCCATGAGACAAGCCAAAGTCAGAGAGGTTCATGGATCAGCTGTGGCCACAGGCCTGCTCTCCTGCTCTCTGCCATGATGACCCAGTTTGCTGCCTGGTGCCTTAAGGCTGGAGCTGCCAGCTGTTTTCTGTGGACAGCTGCGGAGGTCACGGGGAGTCTGTGTACTGAGAAGAGCTCAGGGAAGTATCAGGATGCGCACACCAAGCAGGAGCCCCTCAGCTCTCCAGAGAGCCCACATCTTGGGGACCTATCACTCAGAGGGGGTAGTCTGCATGGGCTCTAGAAGCAACGAGATGAGCACAGGTGCCCCACATGGTGGGAGGCTCCTGGAGGTGATATTCTCCTGGGATCCACACCTGGAGGGAGACTGGAAGACTGCCCTGCCCTTCCCACGTCTCCAGCCCCACCTACTCACCCAAACAGTCCTGGGAAACATCGAGGGTGCGGTTGGCCCAGCTGATACCGTTGCTGACTTGGCAGGTGTACACGTATGAGCCATTGGCAGCCACCTGCTCCTCCAGGTGCGTGAGGTGCCCGGGGCCCATGATCCACTGGCCTGCTCTGTACCAGGAGAAGCTGACGTTGCTACCCTCCTGGGTGGAGCAGGTCAGGACCACGTGGCAAGTCCCTCCGCCCAGGCGCTCCACGCGCCGCTCGAGCCGGGGCTCCTGGATCTGGTCTGGGAGGAGGAGCCAGCTGGTCAGAGAGGTGTGAAGCCCAGCCTCGCAGGGACAGGGGCGCGACTCACCAAACACGGAGACATTGAAGCAGCTGCTCTTAACGTGGCCAAACTCGTCAGTGACCATCAGTCTGTAGAAGCCGCTGTCCTGACTCTGTGCGGCCTTGATGCAGAGGGTGAAGTTCGAGATGAAGAAATCGGGCGTCTCATGGAAGTGGTGCTTCACCCAGTTCTGATAGTGGGGATTAGTCTGTTTCTTCCACATCAGTATGATGAACCAGGTTGACTCGGAAGACAGCCGCACCTTCCATGTGACAGAGACTATCTTTCTGAATGTTTCGGGGGGTTGTAAACAAAGAGGTGCTCGGGAGAGTCCAACCACAGGGCCAGTAGGTTCTGGGCATTCTGGAAAAGAAGTTCAGGCTGCAGGCGGAGGAAGGGCAGGCCAGGCACTGAGGGCAGCTGGATGTGACCCCCCTTAAGCCAAGAGGATGGGGGCCCGGAGCCTAGGAGGAAGTGACAGTGCACATCCCTTGTCAGCATCCTCTCTCCCCAGGCTCTGCGCCTGGAGCCTGAAGGAGCCCATAGACCAGCAACAATGACTAACATCTTACCCTGGGACAGGCAGGGCTTAAACTCTTTGCATATTTTAACTTTCACTTTAGAATGACCCCACAATCCTTATCACCATTTTACAAATGAGCAAATTGAATTACGAAGACCCTCAAAGTTACCAGCCCATGTTACACAGTGAGAAAGAGGAATTTGAAATCCTGTCAATGTGCCTTCAGAGGACAGAGCACTTCACCCTCATTCATCAAAGGTACAATGTCGCAAATGAGTATCTGACGCGCCTGTCCCCTGCAGTGCCCAGCGGAGGTGCCTGTGGAAATCTTAAAGCAAGCCCACAGCCTCCCCGTCCTCCCCGTCCCGGTCACCTCTAAAGGCACACAGCTCAGGGGACTGTGGCCATTTCTCAGTAATGTTCGCCAACTCTTTAGTCACTAGGAAGACTTCACAGGGATTGCTTCCCAGAAAACAACTACAAAGAGGAAATGAAAGCACCACACGGCCCAGGCGGACCCCAGTGCTTCCACCTCTGGACCAAGACGGGTGCTAAACAACATGGGGGTACATTGGAACCATCTGTCACACCCTCCCGAGCAGCCCCACACCTCCAGGAGGAAAGTGGAAGCTGCGAGGGCCGTGTTGGTGGTGAGGCTACGTGGGCTGGCCCAGTGGATGTAGGAAATGTTATAAGTCTGTAGATGCGTTTGGAGAGAGAAGAGGAGATGGGGACAACTATATAATCAGACATAGTACAAAGAAGACATTGAGAGGAGGAGGACGTTCCAATGCCATGTACGTGATAAATACACTCACTCCCAACCACACCTGCAGACTGGTGTTTCCTCAAGAGAACAAGTGACCAATGAAAGGACTTGTAATGAATTTGGCTGATAAAATATGCTTCTCTGATCTGGACACTCCTAAGAGTAAGCACACGGGTTCCTATTCATATTTCAATGACGTAAGCTGGCTCTGCTTTTATCAAACCAACCAGGCACAGTGTTCCGCAGTCCTAGCTCACTCTGCGAGAACAAGCCAACCTGCTGAGTCCACGCTAACCGGCCCTTTGTGCACAGGACATGACTTTTGACCAGAACATACATCACGTATAATTGATGGCTGAGATAAATAATCTTCTACGGAATCTAATTCTGATCATGGAAGAGAAGATGAAGACATGGTAATCAACCCCACAACTGAAAATAACTAGAAAAAAATGGCTGAAGTGTAAAAGCATATTATGAGAGGTATCAGAATGCTAATAAAGTTGTGAAATATTATGGGACCAAGATCTGGAAGAAGAAAACTCAGAGAGGTGAAGCAGCCTTATTGAATGCTATTCCCTTGAGGCTTCTTCTAATTCCATAAATAACAAGTAAGTTTGAGGATTTCAGTGGAGGAGTGTGATAGAATGCAAACATGGCCATGGCCCACAAAGCACCTGGCGGTCCCTCCCACCATCAAGAAGGACCCACTAGCTGTGGCTGGTAACTGGGCTGCCCTTCTGAGCAGAATGCAGTGGAGTGGTGTCGTGTCAGTTCTCAGTCTAGGTCTGAAGAGGAATTGTTCATCCCTAGGGGTTCTCTTGGACTCTTGTCTAACCAACATGTGAACCAACTAACAGACCCACTGGAGAATGAAGGCACAAACATAGTTGAGGTTATCCTGGATCGGGCATCCCCAGCCAGCTGGCAGCTGACCAAAAGACAGCACTGCCACAAACTAAAGCCAAAGGAAGACCCGACTGAGCCCGAATCACTGACCAGCGGACTCAGTGAGCAAAATTGTCAGTGATTGTTTCAAATGACTAAGTTTGGCGGTGATTCGTCACTTGATAAACTGGAGGGTTGTTTTTTTTTTAAGAACTCAGTAAAGTTTGTAGAAATAAAATATAAGGTAAAAAATAAGCTCAAATGAGAAGTATAAAAGCCATTCAGATACCACTGAATTGGAGAATTAGAAAATTGGAAGATAAGGTCGAATAAAATATCCGGATTGCAAGACAGGGAAACACAGAGATGGAAATATACAAGAGAAAGTGTAAGAGATATCTTTGGCATAGTGAAAAAAATCTCACCAAGGTGTCACTGGAGAGGCCAGAGAGCAGTGAGAAATGGTACAGAGATAATGGGTGAGAATTTTCCAAAACTGACCAGACTCTTGAAGACAGGTTGGTGAAATGTACTGTAAATGCCAAGCAAGATTAAAGCAAAATAGAACTCCCCCAAAATCTATGGAAAGATAAGACAAAGGGAAAAGTTGTAAAACAGTGAGAAACTAAACTTCCTTCAAAAAAGAAACAATATTCAGCTGACATTTCAGTATAAATGATGAAAACCAGAATACTTCAAATTTCTGGGGAAAAAATAATCATTGAGACAATTGGCTATTCACAAGGAAAGCAGAAGCCCTGAGCTCACCCTTAACACCATATATAAAAATCAATTCCAGACAGATTAGAGATTTTAAAATGGAAGCAGAAACTATAAAAGCTTCTAGAAAAAAACATGACAGAATATCTTCCACATCTTGAGTAGAAAATTATTGAACAGGACAACAGCCAATCACTCACTATAAAAAGAGAGAGATTGAGTGTGCCCTGATGGCTTAGTGGTCTTGTACACCAGGGCGCAGTCCCACATACATCCCAAGGCCCTGGGTTCAAGACCCAGGACCAGAGGGAGCAACCAATGTGAGCAACTAAATAAAGATAAATAAAGTGCTTCCTTCTCTTCTCTCTTCCTGTGTGCCCACCTTCCTGCCTGCTCATCTTCATTCCTGCCTGTGCCTTTCCTTTAAAAAAAAAAAAAAAGGAGGGAGATAAATCAATTGTGCTTTAGTAAAACATAAAACTTCTGTAAGTGACAGCACTGAGAGTGAAAAAGCAAGCCATAGACCAGGAGAAAATGATTATGATAAAATGTTTATATCTAGAATATATAAACAATTTCAGCAAATGAAGAAGGAATAGACTGGTGATCCAAAAACAAAATGATCAAAGAATTGGTCAGGTGCTTTACAAAGAAAGTACCCCAATGACCAAAAGGCATGCAAAAAATGGGTTTCAGCATCACTAGTTATCAGCAAACACTGGGTTTCCATGATATCCCTATGCAAATCACTAATATGTAAAGGACAAAATATTCCAAGTGCTGGCAGAGGTAGGGGAGTAACTGAGACTCTCAGTATCAGCATAAGTTGTTAAAATCACTTTGAAATATTGTTTGACAATATCTTCTAAAACTAAACTTACAAAGGCCCTACAACCAAGGAGAATGTGTATATATCCAAGAAAATCCAATGTTTATGGCCACCAAACCATATACATGATAATTCCAAATGGGAATTAACCCAGACATCTGGTGTCCTAGATGATTCATCCCATGGAATATTACGCAGCAGTGAAGAGGAACGAGCTACTTCTACAGGCAAAAATGCAGATGGCTCTTACCCACACGGTGGTTAGTGAGAAGGGCAGACACAAAACGCATATGGTGAATGATCCTATTTATAGGAAATTCAAAATCAGGAAAAACAAATTTATGGCGAGAGAGGTTAGAAATGTTGATTTCCTTTGGGGGTACAATCAACGTGCTGCAGGCACAAAGGCACCAGCAGGGGTACAGGAGATGCCTTGCCTCTTGATGTGGGTGGGTGTGTACACATGCGTCACTAAAAGTTATTATCTAGATCAAAATATAAGACATAAAAACACTGTAACAACTTTCAGAGAGTTGTTCTGACGAAGCAGAGCAGAGAAGTACGAGCAGAATAGAGAAGTACGATGCTGCCACATCCAAGCTGGAAATTTAGATTTCCTCACTCATATCCTGGCTAAATCTCAGAAAATCTTCTTCATTCTGAATTACTCAAATGACGAAACCAGCGGATCCGAGAGCATTCACAGGTGTAAGGAGATGTCCTAACCCTAGGAGCCAGGTACATCTCCAAGGACAGTCGAGATTTGTGTTTGTTGGTTTTGTTTCTTTATAATCCACCTATGAACAAAACCATCCTGTATTTCTCTTATTTTCTGGTTTATTTTACTTAGCATGATCCCTTTCAGTTCATCCAGGCTGTTGTAGCAGGGAGGAAGAGGGAGGGAACCAGGCGGAGGTGAGAAGCACTAGGCGCTGGGTGTGCTGTGAAATGCACGCAGACTGGGGTGAAATTTCAATATCCTAAAATGAATATAGCCATGCAAACTAAGGAACAAATAAGCTTATTATTTAAAAAGATCAGGTGACAGCCTATGAGCAATGAGAAGCATCCACTCATCTACTCAACAAGCATCTGTGCGTGTGCGTTTTAATTTTTAAAGAAAAGATGGAGCAGGATGGAGGGTATACGGGCAGGCGGGCAGGCAGGAAGAGAGAGGAGGAGGAAGCGTTTTGTTATTTTATTTAGTTGTTCATCCTGGTTGTCCCCTGGCTCCTGTCCCATGGACCTGGGTCCATGCACACCCTGTGTGTCAGCAGAGCTCGAGGACCAGGCCTAGGACCTGATGAAGGGGTCTGATTCCTTCTGGGGAGGGGCCGCCCTGTGCACTGTACGGAGGTGAGAGCATCCTGGGCTCTACCCACTAGATGCCAGCACCCTGTTCCCAGTCATGACAAACACAAATGCCTTCAGACACTGCCCACTGTCTGCCCTGGGGACACAGCCAGGCATTGGAACATCAGGTAAGTGAGTGGGGAGGTCCCGAGCCCGTTGAGGTTCACCATGAGTGAGGAGCTGATTAAATAAGACTCCTCAGGTGTCACAGACTAAGAGCACAGTGGGGATCCCCTGAGCCTCATGGTTGGGCTCTCTGAGGAGCGACACGTGAGCTGAGAAATGAATCATACACAGGAGGCTCCAGTCGGGGAAGAACAGCAGAGAGAACATGCCAGGTGGAAGGAAGTGCAATTCCAAAGGCCCTGGGGCCTGACCCAGCAGGAGGGGCAGGCCCAGGAGCTGAGACATGGTGGAGAGCTGGCAGCTGGCAGCGCTGGCCAAGAAACAGATACCTATCACAGTCTCCATCCCTAGAAAGAGGTCATCACCTCCACGGATCATGAAAAAGGGAGAAGCAACCAGATTATGCTCAAGCAGCCCAGGAAGTGGGGTGTAGAGAGTCGGGACACAGCCCCACAGTAAGAGGCGAGCTCAAGGTGAGAAGATGTGATGCCCCTGGGCTGGCGAAGTGCAGCAGCTGTGTCGGGCACCTGCAGGGTTGACGCTGAAGCTGACCAGGAGGACCCCCACAGGTGGCCCTGGACCCGGCAAGGGGAGGGAACCCTCCTGCCCTCCCCAACACAGGCACTGGGACTGAGCCTCTGGGCGAATCTTGAGTATTTCGTGGGACGCTGGGCAACCCAGACAGGCTGAGTCTAGGCCAGGACGTGCTTGCAGCCAAAGTGAAGTCCATAGAGCAGGGCAGCATCTTAATAAAAAATGGAAGCCCAGTCCCAACATGAAGAGAGCAAAACAGAGCTTGTAGGACTTGGCTGGGCATTGGGAGTGGCCAGGATGGGGGTGCCCCGAGGGTGTCTTCTGCCCATGGGCAGGCCTGGAGCCCAGAGGGCACCCGGTGCTGTGCATCATAAGAACGGGCGCCTGCATGTAGGCACCTACATTGCTCCCCTCTTAAGAATGAAAAAGCTGGCAAGCCCTGGAGGAGCAACAGTTAGGAGAAGAGTTGCCTCAGAAGGACTCAGGCCACAAACCCCTGGGTTCAAGCCTCTGACCCAGGGTGGGGCGGGGGGGGGACCACCAGTGAGAATGACTAAATTAAAAATAAAAGGCTTCTTCCTCCTCTCTCTTCCTACTTGCCTACTGTGCCTTCATTCCTGCCTGCACCCTTCCTGAAAGAAGAAAAAAAAAAAAAAAAAAGGGCAAGCCAGCACTGGTCTGACTGTGCTGAGAGCCTGGAGCAAGGTGGACGGAAACCAGCCCGCAGGTGTGTGAGGTGGGGGTGCCGTGGATGTCACCCTTCAATAAGGCCACAGCAGGTTCCAGAGGGGCCCCCCTGTGCAACCTCAGCTGCTGTGCTTCTGGGTCTGGGCCCCGGGGGTAGAGGCCAGGGAGGGGACCAGGAAGGGGACAGCAGCCCCACCCACAGGAAGCCACCCTGGTGGGGGCAAGAGCAGCTTGCAAGAGAGGAACTGAGCTCCCACTGCCCCCTGGACACATCCATGCCCAGCTCCTCCCATTGGACACTCCGGGAGCCACATCAGGGCTGACAGCAGGAGAATGTCATTGCCATTGATTGTTGAGATTTCTCAGCCCAGGGTGGAGCCACAGGCTTGGGGACAGACAGGGTCCACTGAGATGAGCGGGCAGAAACCAGTGTCCCTGACCCCACCTTGGACTCCTCTCTGGGGCTGCGTCACACTTTCCCACTCCATGTGGGACCCAATCATCTCATGGAGGAGATCTCGCTCCCAAGGTCACCAGGGCCTCCTGCTCAAGGTTCCCTTTGGGTCATGCTATGCCCGGGCTCTTCCCTCTTCCATGCTCCCCTCCCCACTTCTCCCAGAAACAACCACAGCCTCACGGGGTGGGGTGAGGTGGGGTGGGGGTGCAGATATTGTGGGGTGCCCCCACATCATCTCACAGATAATAGAAAGAAAATTCTCCTTTAACTAGAACCCAGGACAGCTCTCAACAGTCCCCATGTTTCCCAGCAGTGTCCTTTATCCAGGCACCTTGCCACCTGCAATGAACAAAAAATTACGGGCAAAGAATTGGGTGTTGATTTTGCTTAAACTTGGTTTGACTTTTCTTTACACTTTATTTTATTTTTTTATTACTGTTTCATAGCTACAATATTCGATTCAGGGGAGCACCCTGTTGGAGCAGCATTTAGGTCCATCGCCTCTGAAGGAGCAAGCCACATACCCCTGGGTTTGAATCCCAGGTTTGGAGGTGCAGCGGGAGCAACCAGCGTGAACAACTAAGAAAAATAAATAGAAGAAAGATGCTTCTTCTTCCTTTCTCTTCCTGCCTGCCTGCATCTTTCCTTTAAAATAAATTCAGTTCAGGGGAACAGACTCACACCTTTGCCAATGTATAAATCACACACACCCACCACAGAGTCCTAGGGCCAGCTGCTAGATGGAAATATAGAAGATTAACTTTCCACCTCTTGTGTCTTTTTTCCTGGCTCACCGCTGACAAAAGCCTTGACTTTCCTAAGACTTCTGGAAGCACTAAGGTCGGGGAAGGGCTGGGGTAGAACAGGAGGAGGGAAGGGGAGTAGAGGGGAGGGGAGGAGATGGAGCTGGAGGCACATCAGTCGTCAGTGTCCAGTGATGGGGTCAGCTGTGCCTCTGCAATGAAACTGCCACAAAAACCATAGGAAGGATAAACAGGTAGAGTTGTGGGGAGGCTGGGGGTCTCCCGGGGGAAGGCCCTGCCCCTCACCCCACACCTCTCCCTGCGCATTTCTTCCCTTCGAAGTTACATCCTTTATAATAAACAGGTGATCTTGTAAGTAAAATGCTGCTCTGAGTTCTGAGAGTGACTCTAGCAAAGCCATTAACCAGAACAGGTGGGATGTGAGAACCTCTGGTTTATAAGTGACAGCTGCCCCCAGTGACCCAGTGGGAGGGATGCCATCTCCTCGGACAGAGCGCTGGACTGCAGGACCCGACCCACCTCAGCACCTGCAGCAGGCTCAGAGGCGTGATGAATTGTAGGACACCAGCTGGGATTTCTAGAACTGGTGATGTGGGGAACCCCTTCCCACCTTGGAAACTGGCCCTGGGGTCTCAAATTTACACTCTTTGTACTTCACTTGCAGCTGAATTTCATGTCTTTAACCTCCTCCCTCCTCCCTCCTCCACCCTCGGCCTCCAGTTTCTCCAAGTCTGACCTCTCTTTCTATGACTTTGGGTTCCTTGTTTCTTGCTCCTCACACAGGTGAGACCATGCAGTTATTTGTCATTCTCTTCTGAGCTCTGGTATCTGCTGCAAGGAAGATCAGTTCCCCTAAGTCCCGCCTAGAAAGGCCTCCTCCCTCCTGCTCTGTCCCTACCTCCCCCAGCCTGTGGTGACAGGTTTCCCTCTCCGTGACCATGTCTGTATCTACTTCCCTCCATCTGTAAGGGTCTGAGGAGACAGTCACAGGCCTCATCTTTGTCTCCCTTTCAGGACTTCACCTCCTTCTCAGAACAGAGGCAGCTTCCTGGAGCTGTTTAAATAACTGATTTGTCCCTTGGATTCAACACGGCACCTCTGCTCCCAGAAATGATTCTGCAGTTGGGATTCCGTGCAGAAGCCCAAGCCCAGGGTGGCCACAGAGACATGGCTTCCCAGTTTGGACCTCAGCTTCACGAGCTACTTTCATTTTCAGTTGTAGCCTCACGCACAGCCAGAGCCCTCAAGCCGCAGGGGCCCAGCACTGTCCCACTCAGTTGCTCTGGAACAGCCTGGCAGCCGCTGCTGGAGAAACCGGGGACGATGGTCTTACAGGTGACACTATGTGGCCGTGTGGGCACTGCCATCCAGGCCTGTGCACTGACACGCCACAGCGCTGAGATCACCTGGCGATACCTTTCTCAGAACAAATTTCTGGCCATCTCTTCATACCCACAATTTCACTACAGAGCCACATCCAACAGACATATGAACTAAAACTCACAGCAGCATTATTATAGTAAGAACACAACCTCTGGTAATGGTCCAAGGTTCATCATGAGTAGGATGGATGGATGAACAGTGTGTAGTCTTGCGATGAAGCAGAGCCGTGAAAATGACCAACTACAAGTAATAACACAGATAAACACCACTGGATGGTGAGCCAAGAAGAAGTCAAACAAGAGAACATTCTGGTGGCCTAGCAGTAAGTCCACCAGACATAGTCCACATACATCCCAAGGACCTGGGTTCACATCCCGGGGCCAAGGGCAAAAACAAAGATGAAAACTAAATAAAATAAAGAAAGCACTTTCTCCTCCTGCTCTCTCTTCTTGCCTGCCTGCCTGCTCACCTTCATTCCTGCCTGCACCTCTCTTTAAAAAAAAAAATAAAGAAGCCGAACGAGAGCACACACCCTCTGATTCCATCTATAAGCCAGCAAAATCAACCTGTAGTTGAGAAGCAAGAATAGTGAGTGCATTTGTAGGCGAGGGGGAGGAGACGGGGCAGACCCGACAGCATGTTCAAATAAAAATGACTCTTGGAAACGTACACTTGTCATCGTATGCGCTTTCCTGTACACACACTCCACAAAAGGCTTGTTAATGGAGCCACTGGCCCAGGTGTCCCTGGAGTGATTTCACGGAATCAGTTTTTCTCCAGGGCTGCACTCTCCCATCTCTCCCCTGTGCCCCCACCTCCCTGTCTGCACTTTGCAAAGAGGAAGAGATGACCGAAAAATAACTCCAGCCTTCTTATATGCCTGGACCCCAGCCAGAGTATTGCAACCCAAGACTCCACCCTGAGAAGTGAAAGTTTCAACACAAACGAAATTGGAGATGTTCTCTGGCCTAGCTTTGTGCCCCTGCCTTGCCCCAGCCCCTGACATTCCTCCTGTGGGGTATCTTCAAAAGGTACAGCCAAACTCTAAACGAGGACCCAGGCCCACTGCTGTGGACAATGATTTGAAGATGCCCACTCCCCAACACACCCGACCCCCGATCTGCCTCGAAGATGCCTGCAGAGACCTCATGACTCATTCATTCACCCCAGTTAGTGAGCTCTGAGCTCCTGCTGTGTGGGGCACCTTCAATGCCATTGCATTGGGTGCCAGGGGGCGGCTCTGTGCTCCTTAGCAGGGAGTCCCCAGCCCCCAGCCCCATGCCAGGCACAGGGCTGCTGCAGACACACCCAGGGAGACAGCAGGACTGGACATGGACATGGAGCTGTCACCATCAGCTTACAGTGGGACGCCATCATCTGATTAAATGTTGGCAGACACCTTCCGAAGGGAAGAAACACCCCCCTAAGATCCTGGTTATGACAATGAGGGACCCTCAGTAAAGGGTCACACTTAAAGCTGTATCATCTTACAAAATAAGTGCAAACTTTATCATCTCCAGGGTTCTCTAACTTGTTTTGCAATCAATGAGGTAGAGTCCTCAGATGCCCGCTGCAGGGAAAACCAGGTGAAACATCAGTCCGGTTGGAAGGCCTGAGTGGCGAGTTTTCCTTCTGTAAGGCAAGCTCTGCCTGCAGCTCTAAAGGCCCAGAGAAGCCCTGAAGGAGGACACTCACAGCAGCTAGAGGGCAAGTACTCCACTCCTGCTCCCTGGTGCAGAGCTGAGGATTTCAAGAACCGACCATCTGGCCTATTCTCTCTTCCCGCTTTAAATTCCCACCAACAAAGAGGGGGTCTGTGAATCCTGAGCCCCATCCTTGTCCCCAGTATAATTAGGACGCACACCCCTGCTCTCTCCTCTCCCCTCTCTCTTTCCCCCGCCTCGCTGTGTGAGCGCAGGTGAGCTGGGTCTTTTCCAAGTTCTGTGAGTCACAGACACTCATTTTTCCAAAGCTTCCTGATGTTGTTGCTGAAGGGCATCTTGGCCTCACCATTGATGCAGGAGGGCAGTCATACACTGGTTACTAACAGGCTGAAGCCTGGACGCGGCTGGCCTGCCTCCTGACTATGAACCATATGGCTGTCCATGTGGGCGCCTGCTAAACCCTGTCCCTTCCTAAGTGCTTTGCACTAATCCACACATCTCTGGAAGCAGGCCTCACTGTTGACATCCTTTCATAGTGAGAAATGGAGACACAAGAGTTGAGTAACTCCCACCAGGCCAAGATGCACCACATCTAGGGTGCTTCTCCCCACAAGATGTCCCCGGGACACTTAAGGTATTCACTTAGTCCTTCATAAACATGCACTGAGGGTCTACTGGTGCCAGACACTGTTCTCAATGCTGAAGATCCAGCAGCGAGCAAAACAGACCAAGTCCTGGCCTCAGGAATTTACATTTGAGTGAAGGAAGAGTAACAGAGAAAGAAAATCAAACCAATCAGCCAACTGTATGCAAAGGGGACCAGAGATGAGTCCCAAGCGCCCAGCAGACAGGAAGGGGTGGGGGCGGGGGCTGACATTCTTCATGGACAAGACACCACTTGGAAGTGCCATCTGGCAGAACCCCGTGTGCCTGAGGGACAAGCCACATGGCAAGTGGCATGTGTTTCAGATGGGGACACTGAGGGCAGGGCCCGGAGGGGCGGCGCTGAGAGGTTGGTCACAGGCCCATGGGGCTGCAACTCAGAGGACGAGGAACAGAAAGGGCCAGGAAGGCCAGGTCGCCGGGCCACTGTGAAACCTCCGACTTTCACTCCCAGCAGGGACAAGCTCAGGAAGATATGGAAAACTGAAGAGCGACAGGAACATCTCCATGGGTATGGGTATGAGGCAGACAAAAGTCTCCAGTAAAACCAGCTCTTATAAAAAGTCTTGCTGCCACAGTGCCTCCCGAAGGGGCACGCTGGGAGGGCCCATATGCACAGGCTGTAAACTGCCCCGAGTGCGGTCCCTGAGCGGACAGGGACACAGCGACAACCGGGACCCGCGGGGTCTCCGACACGGCCCACTGTTGTCTGCAAAACGCCTCTGTCCTGGAGGCACAGAAACTCTGGGCGATGGCTGCAGATGGTGGTCCTGACGGCTAACGAGACCAGACATCTAAACAGGACACGCGCCCAGGAGAGATTCTGGGTCGGGGAAAATGCCTCGACGCACATCGCTGCACAGTATTTGAATGCGGAGCGTGTGTTTGAGTGTGTCAAGCTAACTCTCCTAGACTTGATCACTGTGCTGCTCCGATCCGATGGAGGAGAGGGTGTGATGCAACATGGAAGCGCTCCCCTAGGAGACTGCGAGGGGACACTCAGGGAAGAGCAGCTCTGCTGTCTCCACGACGCCACGAGCATGCTGCTGACTGCGCAGGGCCGCACAGGCGGAGAGGGGAGATGCGTGAGGAAACGCGAATGCTGCTGCATCGAGGTGAAGGAGACACATGAATTCTTTGTCTGATTCTTGCGGCTTCTCTGGAAAGCCCAAATAATTCAGACCAAAAAGTTTTCAAAGGAAAACAAATAAGCAGGTGGTTAAGCAGGTTAAATAAAGCTGGTGGTTTAGTGGTTAAGACTGAGCCTCCAGCCAGCACAGCCCCCGTCGACGCCAAGGACCCAGCCTCGCAGCCCAGGGCCAGGTTGTGCAGTGGGGCGAGCAGCTGCACAAAGTGCTTTTTCCTGCTCTCGCCTCCTACCTGCCTGCCTACTCACCTTCATTCCTGTCGGCACCTTTCCTTCAAAAACTTTAAAATGACAAAAAATAAACAGCCATTCCAGTGAGTTCACACAAACACCAGACACGGCAAGGGGAGACGGAGGATCCTGAGAGCCAAAGCGCCCCCCTCACACCCCTCGCTGTGCCCAGGGGGCCGCCATCCAGCTTCACAGGGCGGGTGGGGGGCGTGCTGGGGCCAGGACAGGGGTGAACGGAGCGTGGTCCTCAGGTCACTGGCCCAGAACCTCAACCCAGCCTCTATCACTGCAGCCCCAAACCAGCCCCCAGGTCCTGGCCTGGGTGTTCTGAGACCGGTCCCATGGACCCATAGGGGTGCGGCCCAGCCCTCTGGCCCCACATTCATCATGTGGCAAGTGCTTGGAGCATGCACGGTTAGGGGCTGTCATCAGGCTGGGTGTAGCAAAAGGACTTTATTCTACAGTGAACAGGCCATCCCTGGGCAGAACTATCTGTGCCTCGGTTTCCTCCCTTTGCACCCAGAGTGGCCCTCCTGTCCCTGCACCCACCCAAGCTACTCATCTATATCGTCAGCTCCCCAGATGGCAGGGTTGCAGGATGCAGCAGCCTGAAGCTAGGACCCCCCACAAAACACAGGGCGTCCAGCCAACAGTTGTAACTTCCTGTCTCCTCACTGCCCTGTCCACCCTGAGCAGGAGGTATCCCCAATGATGCTCGCTGCGGGGAAGCCTGCATCCAGGCCCTGGGCCACCCACTCAGTGGACCACCCCCATCCTGGGACCCCACCGGGGCTGCCTCTTCTCCTGTGGACACCACAGCTCGGCCACACTGCTCCCATCCCACAGGAGACGGAGGAAATCTTCTCAGACAGAAAGGCTCGTTGAAGGAACTGAAAGGGCTGTCCAGGCAGCTGGTGGCCTCACCATTGGCATCCCCAGACTCCCCACCCACCGTCGCCCTCGCCCCCCCAGAGCCCTCAGTGCAGGGTCGCGGGTGGTGGCAGAGTGACTGCACCACAGAGGCAATGGGTTTGCTCTCCGAGGCCACAGCCCAGCCCCCTGCACACAGGCCACCCCCTTACCTTGGCCCTGATGTCCTGTGAGAAACAGAAGGAGAGCGAGGGCAAGCATTGTTCCTGACCCGCCACCTCCCTGCAGGGCTGCAGAAGCTCAACCGGTTGCTGCCGGCCACACAGCACTGTTCTGGCCGCAGCTTCCTCCACGAGCGATGCTCGCTGGGGCTTAGGGCTCACCAGCCACGAGGAAGCCGGTCCCAGCATGTAAGTTCCCACAAGCTGAACTTGAGAGGTTTGCCTGAGAGGTTTGCTAAGTAGGTGGTGCAATGAGTTCTGTGACTCACAAACCAGCTCGCATACACCCCTCTGCCCAGCTGACTGCTTCTTTCAAGGGGCAGGAAATGCCCTTTCCTGAATCCTGCCAGTAATGCATGGAGGCCCAAGAATGTGGGGGTGTGGAGCTGTCCCCACCATCTGAGCTCTTCTCAGGATGACCCAGCATCAAATGAACACCAGAGAGATTCATAGGAGAAAAGACCAGCTTTAACTACCACCGACAGAGAGCCCATATGGACGGGAATTCTGGAGTTAATAGGACAATCAAGGTATTTTATCCTGAGCTAAGGACTAGGGTGGGGGCTTGGACTTCCAGGACTGGGGGCGGGGGGACTTGTGACAAAACCAGATGCTCTGTGATGAGATGTTTGCCCTGCACATAGTTTTCTCCAATAACCTGGAGATAACTCTAAATCTGGGTGACCCACCCCCTCCCAAATTTCCTTCTTTAAGTCACTAAGGGTCTAGAAGCAGTTTCTTTTGAGCCTGCAGGGCTGATTGACTTTAGCTGGAAATAATCCACATGTCAAAGTGACAGGTCTTGGAAGGCTGGTTCTGGACACTGTAGTGGCCTGTCAGGACATTGTGAGAACTTGTCTAGACATGGTAGGAACCTTTCTGGACACGTTGAGGGATGGTTTGGCCATTGTGGGAGCCTGTCCTTCAAAGCCTGTATCCGGGGCCCCATTGTGGCCCAGTCTGCTGAAGCGGGGAAGCGAAGGTGTCCAAACCAAGTCCCTGCTCACCACTCTAACGTTAAAGAGTCAGCAAACAGCCCAAAGTTTTGGAGAATGAAGAAAATCAGAAGTCTTGAGGTCGGGGGAATTCGATTCTAAGTAGCTCAGCACAGGCAGCGAGTGTTCCTCATAGCTTGGAGGAAGCTAGCGACAGGGGCTGTCGCGACCCCATGGCATACCTAAGAGCATGCTTTCCTTATAAAAGAAAATGATGAAAAACAAAGAAGATGGTGCACCCTGATGAAGTAGCGGTTTGGTCAGCTGCCTGCGGCCAGCACGGTCCACATCCCCCAAGATATACAACAACAATAAAAGAAATAAAAGTGCTGGCTTTCTCCTCTCTTCCTGCCTGCTCCTTTCCTTTAAAAATAAAAAGCAAGGGAAGTACAGATTCTAAAACCCATTAAGGAAGCCTGTGGAGCGCTCCCTTCTGGGTACAAAGTCGGTCCCCACCTCCTGGAAACAGCAAGGCAGGCCCAGCAGCGGGGCGTGGCTCCCAGGGAACCGGGTGCTCACGGAACCGCAGAGCCCCACAGAGCCAGGACCCTGTGCTCGCCCAGGCCCACACCTTTCTGCCACCGCCACAAGGCCCTCGGGTTGCAGCTCGAGTCTGCATCCCAAGGCTCCAGCTGGCCCAGGGGGACTGGAACCTGGGAGGACTGGGACTTGGGAGCCGCCGCGGGACGCTGGCTGCGTCCAGAGCAGGAGCGAGAGGTGCGGGCAACTCGCCCTCTAGTGGTCACACGCTGCACGAGGCGACCCTGGTCGTTAAGGAACAAGATCAAAGTTACTTGACTTTCTTTGTTCTCACTGTCCCTGCCCCTCCTGCACCCCGTCCCGTCATATAAAGACTCAAAGGCCAACACCCAAAGGACCGTGGAGTGGCCAGGGCGCCGTGCCCTGGGCGGAGAGGGGCAGTGTCCGTTCAGCAGAGGTGACCCCACTGCCACCTGGCAGCAGGCTCTCGCATAGCGAAACACGCTGTTTACATGTTTATGGTTCTCCAGGGATGAATGTCCTGCACCGGATTAACGGGACCGAAAAGACAAATCAAAAGTCACCTGCTTGTGCTGTTTCCAGCCAGATTGGAGGATTTCATGGACGCACGTATTTAAAAAAGAAAAAGAGAGAGGAGAGATGGAGTTGGTTATTTTGTGTGTCTCTTATTTGCAAAGTAAAAACACCGTGTTCTTTTTTAAATTAAACATCTACCATCATCATTATTTCATAGAAAAAGGACATTTTAACAACAAAATAGGAACATGATCCTCTCAGCATAAAACTGCTACCCTGAATAAATTTTGTTTTATGCAGACACCGCTGTCTTTAACCTTCTCATTTTGCCACAAAATAGTGTAAGTTGGCTGCAGAGAAGCAGCAACTCCCTTGCTGCTCCAGTGTCCTCGGTCACCTCTGTCCCAACATCCTCCAGTTCTCAGCGCCCAGCGGCTGGCGCAGAGGCCAGCAACCCCACCCCAGGCCTCGCCAGGAGAGCCCAAAGGACACTGAGTCCTGCGAGAGGCCTTAGGAGACGCGGCGCCAGCATTTTCTGTGCTCATACGTCACACAGAACACTCAGATCTACGGTGAGAGAAAAGAAAACAGCCCTGAGAGGGGAGCTCCGAAGCAAACCCTCTTTTAGCACTTTCCTTATTTCCAGACACGTGTTTTCGTATTTTGACATCTTCGATACCGTGATGCTTACTGACCATAGCTAATGACACCTCAAAGTCTAGAGAGATGTGAGTGCCGCCTGGGGGCACCAGCCTGTCTCCACGACATCCTGTCACAAGCAGCGCTTCCTGTGCTCCCCCAGCCCCCCACCCCCCCACTGGTTCACCTCAGGCCTCCGGTTAGGAGGTCTCAGCTGGACTAACAGAAACCCCTCATCACGTGGTTTAAACAGGATGCAGGTGACCGCGCTCAGCAGGGAGTCCAGGGCAAGAGAACTCAATGGCCACTGTCACTGTGGTCACCTCCCCATGCCCCACCCCACCAGTCTGACTCTGAGGATTGAAGGATCAGGACTTCAATGTGACTTTGAGGGGCAGGGGGGACATCACAATCTACAAGACAGAGTGGGGGTCACCTCTGCCTGGGGATCCATTTTCAGACAGAGGGGACTTTCCTCGGAGACCCCAGCACACTTCCTCAGCCCACTGGCCACACACGGGCAGCACATCCGGTCCTGCGCAATGCCTGTGGGCCCCCCCCGCCCGGCAGCCTCAGATCAGTCATCTGCACTGGAAGTTGACACCAGAAGGCCTGTGACAGGCCCCACGCCTGCCCGTTCTGGTGTCCTAGAGTCCATGTTACAACATCCCCACTCCAGCGGCTGTCAGTCAGAGTCAATCAGGCTGTCAATCAGCATGCAAGACACCCACATGAACAGCTTTGTGCTGTGAGCTAGAGAGCTGAGAGCAGACGCATGGCCATCATCATTCCAGGCATGCCGCGTTCTCCCTCGGGACAGAGCTGGCTGCTGCCGCCACCCGCCTGTGCTGAGCATCTCTTCCCAGAGTCTTCTCTGCTCCTCTCCTTCCTCGGTGACCCTCCCTCCACTGTTTGCCCCTCCTCCACCTCTGGCCTTTCCCTCTGCTCCGCCCTTCCTCCCCAGTCCCACTGCTGTTCCTGTCCCCTCTGCCCTCGCTCTGGCCTCAGTCTTCTCGTGTGTCTTAGAGAATCACTGTGAAATGACAGAGGGATGACCAGTTGCAGTTTCCCACCTTTTCCTGCATCTCCTCCAGTTTTCCAGTCCTCCCTCCCTGGATGTGTCCCTCTGAAGTGTCAGCACCCGAAGCCTGGGTGGCTTTCCTGGTCAGCCTGGCCACAGGGCACCATGCAGAGCTGGTGCACAGACCCGAGTGGGGATGGGGCTTCAGGAGGGACTTGCACACATGCCGCAAGGTCTGTGTCCCGGAGCAGTCTTCCCTTCTCCCCTTCTCCCCACTCTGGGCCTTCCAAACGTTTCAGTCCCCCTCCGGGGACTTGGGTTTCCATGTGACCAGAAATTGCTCCTGGGAGGAGCAACCGCCTACAGCCAGCCAGCAGGGAGAGTTCTGGGGGTGTGGGGGGCGCTCCCAAGGGCCATTGCAGCCACTGGCCTTTCCCAACTGCAGGGTCTAACCCAGCGACGGGGAGGTTGTGTGTGAAGAAGAGAACTTGGAAATTATCGGGAGGCGGCAGAGCGCTGGCTGGCAAACGTGGGAGAAGGAATAGTGACTGCTGGTGAGTGTTAGACTGCCGTTCTCACACGTGTGGCTCCCACACCAGCTGCCAGAGCACATCCACATTGCTCAGAATGTGTGCGTGCGTGTGTGTATGTGCGTGCATGTGTGTACGTGTGTGCATGTGCGTGTGTACTGTGTGTGAATACGTGTGTGCATGTGCGTGCGTGCTTACATGTGCATGTGTGTGCGTGCATGTGGGTGCACTGTGTGCACGTGCATTGTGTGGGTGTGTACTGTGTGCGCGTGTATGTGTGTGTATACATGTGTAAGTGTGTGCGTATGTG
>RJWH01002231.1:0-222799 GCA_004363575.1 Solenodon paradoxus
TCCCCAGGCCCTCAGTTTCCTCTTCCATAAAGTATGTGTGTGGGGAAGGGGGGGAGGGGGGGTGGTGAGGGGGCAGAGGAAGGGAAGGGATCATGCACATTTTCTCTATTTCAAAGAGCTCATGATGAGGTCATTTTACACTCATGATAGCCTGGAAATATCACAGTGCCTCAGGAGAGTAAAAAGTCACATTAATAAAGAAAAACATAAGGAGTTATTCTTAATATTTTTTATTCAATTGAGTATAATTAATCCTTTCTCATTCCCTATTCTGCATGCAGTTCCTCACTTCAGATGAAGCCAGACACACTCACAGAAGCATCTGGCTGGAGAAGACCCCAGAGCTCATCATCCTGAGACCCTCACTTTAAGACTGGATAACATTGATGGAGTCAGGTCTTTGTATCCTGCATCGCACAGAAGCATCTCTTGTTATCAAAGGAGAACAGTCTAGAGAGAAAACCTGGAGCCTCAAGCAAACATCTCTGAAAATATTTTATTATCCTTGTTAATTGCAAAATATATAGATCGCCCCCCACTGGTCCACCTTGTCCACCTGCAGAAAACGAGCTATTTGTGCCATCAGAGGTGAGAAGAACAAAGGTGCCCCCACATGCTGTGTTCAGCCTCCTCTCCTCATCTTTCATGTGGAAACTGCAGGGACATTCCTCATGGAGGCAAATCAGGTAGAACTTCTGCAAATGGGAATTGCCTTCATGTTTAGAGGATTTTGAGAGTTGGAAATGAATGTAGGCTTCTAAGTCTTTTTTTTTCTTTTCTTTTTAAAATTCCTATGTGACCTGGATCTATTAGGGGATGGTATAAGGGCCAGGAGAAATCTTAGCATAGCTCTGAGTTGAATGCTCTCGACTTGCCTATTGGAGTGATGACAACATTTTTGTAGCCCAACAAGAGTATGACTAATGAGCTTTGTTTTGTCCTCTACTCCATCCTGTTATGGGTTAACAGTCTACTGTTTCCTGTTTCCCTTGCTGATCTTGCCGCATCTCAAAAATCACTTATAGATCAGAGTGTCCTGGGATGTTGTTGGTGCACAGGTGTCTTGAATCTGGAGAAACCAGGACTGACTGGTGACCCTCACATACTGCACCTCAGCATCTCTGTGACCTGGGTCCTGAAGCTGGAGGTAACCAGATGGCCTTCTGTTGAGAGGACGCTCCCTTATTACACAGCAAAAAAGTTCAGACTCCCCCTTGAAAACCCTGCTTGCTTTCTCTCAGAGAGACTGTGGATTTGAGACTTAAGTCTCCCATCTCCATTTCCAGCAGAAAATAAATTTACCCTTTCCCTTCTCCCAACTCTTCATTTTCATTCAGCACTGCTGAAGGAGGTTCAGTAATACCATTTGTCCCTTGGAAAACTTTGCTCAGTTTTTTCTTCTCCTTTTCTCTTTACCCCTCTCCTTCCTACTTTCGATGTGAATAGTATATTAATTCATAAGCATTAATTAAAAACTCTACTCAATTTGGTTGAGCAAATTAGCATAAACTATGGCTTTTAGTAAAAAAGGTCAGAAGCATGTCAGTGAGAAATAAAAAGGAAGGTTCAGGGACACATCCACAGCTTGGGATGCCACCAGTGGGGGGTCAGGCCCAATGGATGTCCTGGGCAGGAGCTCTGATCACCTGGAGGCAGCAGGACAATGGGAGCTGATAGGACAGGAAGGCACATTGCATAAGACACTTGTCCATCAGTGTGATAGACAGAGCAACTAGTCAATGGCTGTGTATTAGTAGATTTGGCTTTTCCAATAGTCTGACACAAATGGAATTAAGTATATATAGATATTAAAAATACCTATTTTGGTGTCCAGAGAGCTGAATTTTAGTTGTGATTCTGTAATGTTCTAGCTATGTGACTTTGATTTGCTGCTTAATCACTGAGTCATAGTTTCCCTCTCTAAGAAATGGCAGAAGTGATAATATCTACCTTGGGAGGTTATTCTGAGGATACAATGAACAGTAACTTGAGTAGAATTGGTAGATAAGTAGTTAGCAAATATTAGGTATTGTTTCAGTTTAGGCTGTTCTAACAGAATAACATAGTCTAGGGGTTAAATAATAGAAATACATTTCTACAATCCTGGAAGCTAAAAGTTTGGCATCAGATTGCCAGAACAGACAGGTTCTTCCAGGTTTTCAGATTTTTTTTTCCTTTCTGGGTCCTTCTATGTCAAGGAGCAGGGATAGGAAGAATAGTCTCTCCTGTCTCTTCTCATAAGGTCACTGATCCCATTCATGAGGGCTCCACCCTCCTGACCTAATTACCTTCCAAAAATCCCACCTCCAGATGTCACATCTCAACCTGTGAATTTGACATGTGTGGTGGGGGGAGGGAGGACGCACACATGCAGTTCATGGAAGGTATTATCATGACGTACCTAAAGACCCTTTACCTTTGAACAAACTGCTGAAGATATGTTTTAGAATGACTACCTCCGCCCATCTGCAATTTTAATCTCAGTTTTTGACATTAACTACACCTCTGACAAGGATTTTTAATTTTTAAACATCACAAAAATGTTGAACACTCCCTTATAAATATAAGCAAAAGACACACAGCTAATTTACAAAAAAAGAAACATAAACGTTCAATAAATGGGAAAACAGCCCACTTCAGCCTTGATGGTAATAAAAATGCAAATGAAAACAATTAAATTGTATTCTTTATCTTCCAAAATGAAAAGGATTTAAAATATGATGACATGAGTGTTGTCAAGAACATGGAGGGGCAAGATACTCACATGCTGTTAATCACAGAACATATGATAGTATCTTTCTAGGGAGCAATGTAACAATTTGAAGTAATGGCCCACCCTTTGTACTCATAGATCTACTAAAGGGACAAACCAGAAAACCCAGAAGTAGCTTCAAATACACATAATAATTTAGTGTATTATGAAGACTACATTCAGATGGAAGAAGATAGGTTATCAACGAATCTAGTTGGAACAACTGAGTAGCCATTTGGTACAATATTACGTTAGAGTCCTACCTTACATATTATGCCAAAATAAATTCCAGGTGGATCAAGTATACATGTTTGAAAAAGGAATGAGAAAACATGAAGCAATCATTTATATTATCAGAGCAATGAAGGATTTTCTACTAAGATATCTCAAAATTTGTTTCCATAAATACATGTTTTGTTAGGTGATAAAAGACAAGAAAAATATTTTTGGGTGAAATATAATTATATTCATGATAATGGACTAGCATTTCTGTAAGCAGACCACTCTGCCAACTTTGAATTATACATAAAGTTTCAGTGGGCTAGTTTGATTACATCATGTTTCAAAATGCCATCCACATAGAAATATAGTCATAACATAGGTAGTTTCTTATCTAATGGTACAAAATACACAGTGGATGCAAAGAAACTTTTATCTTCCCCCTTTCTTGAATTTTTTAGGTTCCAAATATGAATGTGGCTGGGGAGTATTAATTTGAAAAAAAAATTTTCTTAATACTTTCTGCTGTTTCTTATCTGAAGTCAAGGGGTTTTAAATATTTTGAGAGAAAGGTAACTATAATATATTGTATATTATGAAACACTGCAAAAGAGCCTGGGGCAATATTCTATAATCAAATACATTATCACTTCTATAGCAAACGTGAATATTCACACTAAGTGAGAAAGATAAAACCTCATGTTAGTTCAGGTTAAATTTACCATGAAATGCGTTTTGGCAATGAATTTATAGAAACCTTTTATTTTCAGAGTGTTGTGGATAAGATACAGAGGCTCTCTATGTAAAGAGTATTTATAAATCAATAAAGAAAACAATTAACCTATTAGAAAATGGATGATGACAAAAGCACAGTTCACATTAAAGGAAATACAAGTGGCTCCAGATGAATGAAAAGGTTGCCAACCTCATTCTTAATAAGGGAAAGACAAATAAAACTATAAGATACCATTTTTCATGTATCAGAATAAATACCTGAAAGCCTGATAAGACACTGGTGTTGAGAGTAAACAGACTCATATTTTGCCCATAAGCACATGTTTTTGCATAACTACTAGAGAAAGCTATTGAAAAGATCAATAAGAATTAAATTAATTATCCAATTTATATGTAGGAACTTATTCTAGTGTGCCCAGTGATAGGATACTGATTAAATACATTATGCTATAAGATACAGGTAACATGGAGTAGAAAATTACACAACAGTTAAAAAGAATGTGACCATTTTATGTACTGATAAAAACCAATATCCAAATATACAATTAAGTGAAAAAAGAGAACAGCATTAAATGGGTCAATTAAGGTACAATTTGTGATAAGGAAAAGGAGAATTTGTCAAAATTGTCATTTTTATAGGTAGCAGTGACTATCCTGAGCAGAAAAAACAGAATGTCTGAGAAACAGACTTCATAGCACATAGCTTTTTGCTCCTTTGGATTTAAACCCAGGTGCTATTGCTAGGGAAAGAGAAAAATACGATTTATTCACATCATGATTTAGAGGAACAATCTAAACATCTGAAGGTGGATTGGTTAAATAAACTATGATATTTCTATGGTGGACTATCATGAAAGCTATCAGAAATCAAGTTGTAGTAATAAATGATCATGTTTATGAGCATGGAAAATACTTGTGCTATATTGATAAATTGAAAAATTAGACTAGAAAATAGAATGCTGTCCTATTTGTAAAAATAAAAAAACAAAAACAATAAATAATCATACAAGCAAATATATTTGGATAAAGAACAGAAGTATCTATACTAAAATATTCTTTTGACAATTACTTATTGAATCTTAAGAGTAAGTGAGAAGTTGTCCAAAGCACTATTTATAGATGGTAAACAGAATAGTTGTGGTTCTGGTACTCTAGTCTGATGGGACACATGCTAAATGAAGAAAGAGAATATAAAATTATGGAGAAAGAATAATAAGAATGATGTACTCTAGACTAGATGGTCAGGGAAGTCATCATGGAAGAAGTGACATTTAGGGTGAGATTTGAAAGATAATAAGACACCAGTCATGTGGGATGAGATAGGTGTGCATTTCAGGCAGATGGAGCTGAATGTGCAAAGGTGGGGAAAAGTTAAAGTGTTCATGGCAATAATAGAAAGTCCAGTGAATCAGAGCAAGGGGGAGAGGGAGAAAATGGCACAAGAGAAGGTTGGACACAAATCATACGGGTCTTACAGCTATAACAGGGAATTAAGACTCTACAACAGTGCAGTCCTAAAATTCACAAAGAGGTATCTAAGAATGTGCTTCTTTATGTTTGTATTGTTTGGATTTGAGACTTTTGAATTTGTCTTTCAACAATTCTAGAACATTCTTAGTCGTTATGTCTTTAAATACTGCTTCTGCCTCATTCTCTCTTCTCCATTTAGAACTTGAGTTAAACAAATATCAGATCTCATTCTATCCTTTAAATTCTTTTATATTCTCATTTCTTATTCTCCATGTGCTCCTTTCTGGGTAATATCTATTTGAGTTCTTTTTATTCACTAATTCTTTTTTATTAGCATCTTTAGTTAAACCCATCAATTGAATATTATTGTATTTTTAATTTCTAGAAGTTCCATTTGTGTCTTTCAAGTACTCTAGATTGTTTTTATGGCTTTATGTTCCACAAAGATATTTTTAAATTTACTTTTTACCCCTAAATAAATAAACATGGTGCATTATAAAATGTTTCTGTTAATTCAGTCTAAAGTTTTGTGGGTCTGTTTTTGCTATCTGGTCTTTATGATTATTCTTCCACAGAAATTTTTTTCCTTAGTATCTTGGTATTTTCTTCTGTGTGTTATTCATTGCTGTTGGAAAATTGTTTCTGGAACTTCTCTGAAGTCTAAGATAATTTCCTACAAAGAGAATTTATGCTTTTGTTTTGCTGTGTTTTTGCTTATGCTTACCTCTAGATCTTGGCCACAGAAAACTAAATTCACAGCTTTTATGTACTTTTCAGTTCATGAGAATTTAACCCACAAATTTACTAGAAGACTATTTTGTGCTTATGACTTCTAGGGGAGAAGTTATTTTCTCTCTTCCTGAACTGCTCAAGGATAAGTAAAGCTTTCTTGAAATTCCTGATGAGGTGACTATACCAGAAACCCTGGTGCCCCAGTTTTATGGCAGGTGCTGTCCTACCACACGCCCCGCTTTAGGAAGGCTTGGGCATTGAACTTTTGCTTCCATTGACCCTTGAGCCTGTAATCAGTTTATCCCATTCAGAAAATGTTATATGGGCAAAAAGATCTTATTTGAATTTCTGGATTCCTAATTTCCCATTGATTTGCTATAGTAATGTCTTACTATCAGATTCATCATTTGATGTTTTTAAGAATATTGAAAAAATGATTTATCATTTTTAGTTTTTTCAACATGATGGTTATCTAAAGAACCTAGCCTGCCATTCTTTCAGCAGTGGAAGTCTATTCCAAGTGCAATTGGAACCCATTGAAGATATGATGCAGATGCTGTGATCTAAATGACATTATTAATATATGCATCTATAATATGGGGAATAGAGAGAGGAAGCAAGAGGGAAATCAGTACACTTGATGAAAGACTGTCGAGTAGTTTTCATGAGAAGTTATGAGCTAGGATGTGGCAGTGAAAAGAAGGAGAAATAAACATGTTGAGGTATGTCATGTAGGGTAGAATAGAAAGGACTTGGGGGTAATTGGATATTGGGGGAGGAGATGGTGTCATCCAAGACCATGCTTGTTTTTTGCTTGAAACAACTAGGTGGGTGGTAATGCCCTGGCGGAGGTGTTGTGATAGGGTGAAACAGACAATGCAGATTTGACAGTGTGTGTGTTTGTGTGTGTGTGTGTGTGTGTGTGTGTGTGTGTGTGTGTTCACTTATCAGCTAGAAATTACTGAGATTTACGAGACATCCACGTAATATCATTTATAGTGATTCTTAGTGGTGAGTTTAGGAGGAATTTTTTCTTTTTTCCCATATTTTAACTATTCAGTAAATATTGGATTTCTTTTTAAGAAAAAAAAATTTACTTTACAATAAAGGCAGCCCCTGCATTTCACAAAATCTATAACTTGTTGAAACCTTGAAACAAGTTACCTGCATATTAACCTTCTCCTCTTCTTTTCATGTCTCCACATTGTAAGCATGTGTGTGTCTACTACACTGTAAACTATTTTAGTGTCAAAGAGCATGTCTGATTTATTTCTAATTATCTTCTCCGCAGTATCTATCCTATTACCATGCACATAATACATACTTAATAAACACTGAATAAATGAAAGTATTTGCAACTAGAAGACAGTAATTCTTTCATAGAATGAAAAGCATTCGTAAGGATGGTGTGGTCACAAACTGTCATGTTTTTCCATTCTGACCTGTAATACCAGGCAGAGCTTACTTTTTCCATGTTAACCTCAGAAAGACCAGGTGAGTGTGGTCTTCCGAGACTCATTTCCATCCCTTCCATTGAGTCCTAGGTGGGTTCTCTGTCCCCAAAGGGACAGTAAACTGAGCACTGGGGGCAGTGTGCAGGCTGAGGCCGGCTTGAGCGACACCAACCTTAATGTAGTCGTTTGCCTGCAGGCTTTGTGACAGCAGATGGTATGAGAAGCCACCCACTGCTCAGGACCCCCGACAATCCATGGGCCTCCTTTCACCATAATGAGCTTCCTCTCTCTCCCACAAGAGCTGACTATGTAATGATGACGTTACGCTCAGCAAACCCTGCAAGAGAAAACGGGTTGCTTTCCTCTTGTTTTATTGTCTAACTGCTGCATAAGTTTAAACCTTAGGAACCCCCAGTGTGAAACCCAAGCTTGAGTAATCTTGCAGGAGCTAGTAGATGCCTGGTTCATCAGTTACTGGTCTGCTGGTGTCATTTCAGGGCTGGACCCTGGAAATGTCACAGACATGGACAGGTATTTAAGTCAACTTCTCCCCCTTCTCTATGGGAGAGGAAGCAGCACCAACCAGAAACTGACAGGCACCTGATTCCTATGATTCTCTCTACTTCTTCTGCCTGTCCGGTGCTTTCCTCTCAAGTGCTAACTCCACCGTGTAAAGCTTGGGAGATTTTCTGGTGTCTCCGCAAGGAGACGCCTGGTTCCCAGCCTGTGCCAGCGCTCAGTCTTTGGCAATTTCCCAGAGGCCTGTGCCAAGGCTGCGGGCTATCCAGGGAGAACACCCAGCTGGCCACCCTGAGGAGCACTACCTCAGAGATGCAGAGCCAGGCCAGGAATCAGGAGCAGCTGCTGAGATGGGACTTTGGGGAGCGGAGGCCGGCTTGTGCTTTGTGTCAGCAAGACACCGGAACAGCATCTGCAAACCTCGGAAAAGCAAATGCATAATGCAGAACAGCACGCTCCCACTTTTTACCTCCTTCTTCATCGTTCTCCCAGGATATGTATAATAGATAACGTCCATGCTTTCTGCCTACAGTCGTGTTCCAAAATACGCCTGTCTGTGGCATTATTTTCCCAGACCCAGGCAACTTCAGAGAGGAGAAGCAATGCAGAACACAGTGGCGTCTAAGCATGGCAGCAGAACAAGTATGGTTCGCTTTCAAGTGATTGATTCTCCAGACCTCATTTTCTCTATTCTGAGATCCCTGAACAAAGACCCTGCTGCTAGGGGTGAGGCCAAGGAAAGAGGAGATCCTGGTCTGCCATCTCTGACCTAGGCACCAGGTACCCCAACCCCCACTCATTTGCTGCTCCCCTAAGAGTTCCAATCCAAAGCTCCCGGAGCTCAATTGAAAGCAGCAGGCGAAAAGTCAAATACTTCATTAAAAGCAGCAAGAGACTCCATTGTAAACCCACAGCTCTTGCCCATCAAAGATCAGACACTGGGATCCAAATCGGTTCTGGTTTCAATCAGACATCAGATACTTAAGAGGTAGCTTGTGGTGTGTATCTTTTCAGTGTGCTGCCAAAAGCCCCTCTGTTTCTCCCTTTTTTTTTACCTTATTTTTATACCCTATAGAGACCCTCAAGAACTGATACTCAATACACACATACACACTCATTATGCTGAGAGAGGGAGAAGCTGAGAACCACTTCAAAAGGGAAGCCTAGCCTTGAGTTTCAGGTTTATTGAATTCCAGGAAAATGCTCTCTCTCCTCCTGAGAAAGGTTAGTGTTTGGAAACAACTTTAATCTGGCCAAAGAAAAGGGAAAGAGGGAGGAAAAGACACTGGGAGAGGGAGCGCAGGCAGAGGGAAGAGAGGGAGAGAAAGAGAGAGGGAATTGTTAATTTCAATTGATTTTCTGATAAGGTTTCATATCCTGAAGTGTGCTTCAAATCTGAGAAGTGACATCTGCTGAGATCGCCCGTCAGTGTCTGAATTCTCCTGAATGTAATTAGATCTGAGACAAGATAGAAGACTCAGTACGGTGGCCCTTAGGGAGGAAATGGTCTTTGAAAAGAATTATGTTAATCAGACTAGCCTTCTTCTTGCATCTGTTCTGCTGTTATTCTGGGTAAAATTAATAGGTCTAAGGAAGGATCTGATCATAATGACAATCTGGTCTTCACAGCAGGAGGTTTTATAAAGGAGTTGAACTGTGCCTTGTTGAGAACACTTAAAGTAATTAGTTACAGGGCTACTCACTTTCTTTCCTTTTTAATAATAATAATGGTTATTAATGTTTACAAATTAAAGAGTCTTACTCCAGATGAAAGGAGTGCTGAAACGGAGACTTGGGAACAGATGCCTTGCACCTTTAAGCCCATGGTGATGACTCTGCAGCCACCCTCCTTTTCCTGCCAGATTGGTCTCCTTCCCCTACTCCCCACTCCCTGTTCCCCAGGCACCTGAGAGCAAAGTGCCCAGAGCCTGCAGAAGTAGGAGGGAAGCAGCACAGCTCAGGGGCTCAGGCCCAGACTGCCTGGCACAACATAGGTGCTCGGTAAATAAAGGCTGCCAGGAAGGGAGGGAGGGAAGGGAGGAAGAGAGGAAGGAAGGAAGAAAGGAAGGAAGGAAGGGAGGGAGGAAGGAAGAAAGGAAGGAAGGAAGGGCAGGGGAGGGGAGGGAGGAAGGACAGGGAAGGAAGGAAGAGCAGGGAAGGAAGGAGGGGAAGGGAAGGGAAGGAAAAGAAGGAAAGAGAAAGGAAAGACAAAAGAAGGAGGAAAAGAACATACATACAATGGAATACTACACAGTCCTTAGAAGAGACAAAATCCTGTCATTTGAATCAACAGGGTTGGATCTAGAGGGGATTATGATAAGTGAAATAGGTCAGTAGAAGAAAGATACCAGATTACCTTACTCATAGGTAGATCTCACTTATTTGTGAATAGACAATAAGAAGGAACAGGTGATACAAAACCAACGCTTGGACACTTGCAATAGAACTGAGGCTGCCAATAGAGAATGGGATGGGGCTTGGGGGAGGGGGTTACAAACGGTGGCAGAGCCCACTGGACAATGGTGAAGAACACTTGATGATTTAGTGGAGGGCAGGGTGTGTTGACATATATCTGTAGAATGCGGAACCTATACATATGAGTTTATTTTAATGTGTAGAATAAGTTACTACAATTTAAAAAATGGAAAAAGAAACCCCACAGCTTGATATGAGCTATGCTCATGGCTTCCTGGAATAAGGGGGGTAAAAGTAAGAAGGAAGACTAGGAGTGAAAGAGAAAGAAAAGAGAGATAAAGGAACAGAGGACAGAGAATGTGAAGAAAGAAAGAAGGATGCACATTCTCGCTATAAACTTTCACTTCAGAGAGGGTTAGTGTATCATTTTGGCTCAGGTCTCTTCTTCATTAGTTTATAAACCAGGGAGGGAGTCACTGGAGTAAGTCCTGCTCAGGACTTAATGTGTCAATAAATGCTTTGGCTTGTACATTTATGTATTGTCCATCACTGCTTTCACACTGCCCCTGCAGATGACAGCAGGGGAAACAGATCAGCTGGGCCCCAGAGCTTAAAAATTCACTTTGTGATCCTCACAGAAAAAGTTTGCCAGCCTCTGCTATCATCTCTTGAGAGCAGGTGTCCTGCTTGATTTGATTTTAAGACATGCTGAGTGGGACTGACTTTTCCAGAACAGAACTTCCCACCTGCATGATGTTCAGAGGCCCTTATGTCAAGACAAGTACCTCTTAGAGGGAGGAGGGAGGAGTGCAGGAGGGTATGCTTCTAAACTTCTGTTTTAATCTGAGAACAGGTCCCGAGAGAATGAGATGCTATGTGTCTGCAGGGCTAGGAGCAACCCAGGGCAGGAGGAGGTTGGGAATGGAAGACCCACTCTGTCTCCTAACCTATCATTATCAGCCAACTTCATTTCGATGTACAGCCAAAAAGACAGTGCGATGCAAGGGTGAGTTTGAAAGGAAAAGATATAGCTCTGAGCTTCCTTAACCAACTATGCCATCTTATCAAATCACTTAACTAAGCTGAGCTCCACTTGTAAAACAGAGATGAAAAGAATTTAACTTTATAGTTATCATTTTGATGTGTGAGGTGAGCAGAGCGTGTCAAAGTACTTTGAAAATCACATAGTTCTTATGCAAACCGTTATTATATCATACTTATTGTCATTATTGTACAATAATATGATGGACCTGCAGAAGCCCATGCTCCTCTCTGTGGAAGTGCAGGCATTGGTCTCCAGAGAGCTGACTCTAACAGAAGATGATGAGTTTTAGAGGCAGTTTTGGTAAAGTTGGGTCTGTTGAAGCAACCAAGTATTGAAACTATACTCATTCCCAAACCCAATGACATAAAAATTGATAACACATCCGCTAGTTAGTGGGAGCTCAGTGATCTACAAGAGGCTCAGCCAGGGTGGGCTCTACTTTTGGGATCTGACTCAAGGAGGATGTGTCTCTGACCCTCTTTGGACCAGTGGCTTCCTCAGACATACTCTTTGCACAGTGATAAGAACACATGAGCCCAAGTTTCAGCTGGCACCATATTGGTTGACACCCCATTGGCCAAAGTAAGAAATAGGAAAGAAAACTCTTCTTACCAAGAGCACATCAACAGTCAAGCCCAACATCACGAGACATGTGTGAGGGGAGCATGCTCCTCCCTGGAGGGAGTGAACATCTGTTGGAAAAGGACCTACTAAAGAATCCGAGCAGTGGTTAAATAGTGTCTAGTGCAGCCCCTGAGCTGCTGCATCCCATTCTTTAAGGGTGCTGCCATTCTGACCTTTGTGGGTGATGGGGGCTGAGGCAAGCTGCAGAAACCATTTGCTGATCTGGTGAGCAGTTCACCCCAGACCTTACTTTTGAATTTTTCCTGTCAGATGCAAGTGGACTGTCTGGTATAGAAAACAACACAGCTTCTCCAATATTCCAAGTGGATTGATTGTGTTTTATAGAAAAATCTTCACTATTTAAAAACAAATTTTGGTCATTTGAAAAAATGTAGGTATAATCAAAATGCAGGAGAACTGAGTATAATGGCAATAAGGAAGGAAAAGGACTGAAATCAGACTCCAGCAAGACAGCTGAGGTCACCTTAAATAAGAATGACAGCCACGGGCAGGGGGTCCCATTTAATTAATGACACCTTAATTTTAAAAACCATCTCTGCTCTGGTGTCATCCTCATTGTTCTCTAAGCTACAGGAATGCTGTGGCATCCTGGGGTAGGGAAGAGAAGGGGAAAAGCCAGCTTCTCTGGGTCTCTGTCTTTCTCCCTCCACTCTTCTTCCTGCTCCACAAGAGTTAAGGATAAGGTTACCATAGGATCAACAGCCTCATAAATATGCAGAAGAAAGACAAATCAACCTGAAATCCAAAAAAATAATTAAAATATAAATAGACTTGTTTGTTTCAAGGATTTGCAATGAATGCTTGACTCAGTCTGAAGATTAATCAGTGATGGGTAATTATACTTTCATACACGCACATATCATATACACAAAAAGATAACCCTGGTCCCCTCTAAACAACATGAATGCAGAAGCTGTGAGTTTTCTGGTTCAAATAGAGGTGAAGTTACTGGAGGCCCCTTGGTGAGTCTGAGAGTTCTCTTGGTACCTGTTGTTGGGCCACCAGCACAGGATGAGGCCATGGGTGAGACTCCACTGGCATCTACCAGCAACATCCTTTGATTTCTTCTTCCCACTTGCCCTCTCTTCACTTCCTCTCCTTTTCTTCCTCTCTCCATTTCACCTGCCTGCCTTCCTTCCTTCCTCCTCCCATCTTTCCCTCCTTTATTTCACCTGCTTTTCTCCCCACCCTGAAATCTGACTTTTTTTCCTTCCAAAGGTGAGAATCAACCCATCAATTCAGACATATATGAAAGTTTCATTACTGAGCCAAGCTCTGCAATTACCAGTAAGGTGAAGAAACCCAAGCCCTGTTCTATAGGAACTCACATTCTGGAGCACTTTTTCTGATGGTGGCAATTTTGTCTCTCCAGGAGACATTTGACAATGTCTAGAGAAATTTTCGATTGTCATAGTTTGAGGCGAGTGCTACTGAGACTTTTGGGTAGAGGCCAAAGATTCTGCCAAACATCCTACAATACATAGGAAAATTCCCCCCAAACAGAATCATCCAACCCTATACACCAATACTACTGAGATTGGGAAACCCTGGTCTGGAAAGAGAAACAAAATACACATGGAAAAGTGACTGACTTTCAGATAAGACTCAATATGAGTTATGGCACTGGGTTCCAGTAATTTGTGGGGCTTATTTCTCTCTCTGATCTCTGCCTTTTCCGGTTCTGAAGGCCTCCACTCTGTTGTCTTATTTGCTAATGCAGAATTCTTGATCATATTTGTTGTCTTAGTATTGACGTTGCTTTCACACCATTCCTTGAACCCTTCTGGTAATTCAGCATTTAGCCATCTGGCCAGCCATCCATCTATCCATGTAATCATCCATCCATCCATCCATCCATCCATCTATCTAACCAGTACTACTCATTTGGCACAACTATAGTTATTCATACTCTAAAAGTATGAGGCTTACTTTTCTTTCAAATAGGACTTCTTGGAAGGGAAAACAATCCACATATAGCATAAGAATTGGAAGAGAACATGGGCTAAGCATTCTTGGGAAGTGGCTTTGGGCAACTCCCAAAGGGCAATATAAGTGCCTCTAACTCCCCATCTGTTAACTGGGAGAACTATTCCCATCCATTTTATTATTCCACAAGGTGTACGCCGGGTAATCAGCATGGCCTGCTGCTGGAGGAAGAAGACGGGAAGAGGAAAGTTAGGGGAGTTACCTTCTCCTACGCCCCACACTGGCTTTGTAACTTAGGGCAAGCTCTTCATTTGTACAATGAGAACGATAATGGCACTTGACTAAAAGACCTCCAGTGAGGACTGACTGAGTCACAAATGAAAAGCACTTAGAACAGTGGCTGGCACATAGTAAGAACTCACTAGATATTAACCATCTCTCTAGCAACTGGCATCCCTAGAGTGGGCACTAATTTGGGGATCATGAAAGACACTGTTCTATGCCAGACGCTGGGAAGGAAGCAGGGACACCCCATACCCAGCAATGAAGCAAAGAAGCACTCTTTTTTTTTTTTTTTTTTTTTTACCACTAACTGTTAAATCAGAATTTCTCAGCGTTATTGATGTTTGGGGCCAAATCACTGTGGGGGATTGTCCTGCACAGTGCCTGGTGTTTAGCAACACCCCCGCCTTTAACCAGGATATGCAGTAGCACCTTCCCTAAAATGTAACAACCAATGTCTCCAGACATTGCCAAGTGTCCCCTGGGGAGCAAAATCACTCTGGTTGAGAACTACTGTCTGAAATGATAATGATTTAAAAAAAAAATGATCGTAATAATAATCATGTGTGAGGAACTGCCTCCTCAACAATTGCAATTTCCCTTTCAACTGGGCACAAGGGCACCTCATACACACTGCATGCAAATGTAATGCACGGAAACTACTTTCATTCTGCAGAATTTGCAGCCCCAACAGTGCTGCCTGATAGGTTCCTCTGAGGCAGCATAACTTCAGTTCAACAAAACTACCATCAGGTGCATAGTTAACATATGTTCATGAGAATAAGTTCCTTCCCAAGCAGAGATAACTGCGAATCTGGAGATTAATGCATATATTCCACCCAATTATGATGTTAATATAAACATGACTTCTGAAAGATAACAATATAAATATGTATTAATCAGTAATCACATAGCTCAGTTTTTCAGTCACACAGACCTTGACTGGAGGCCTTGCTCTGCATTTACTACTGATGTGATTTTCAGACTACTTATCCCTTCCCAGCCTCAGTTGCCTCTTCTATAAAAGGGGCAAATAACTACATCCATCTGGTGAAGATTCAGTAAGGGACGGCATACAAAGAAATCAGGACCATGTACAAGGAAGTTTTCAACAAGTGTTAGCACTCATTGCTGTTAACAAGAACAATGATAAGTCAAGAATGCTAAAATAAGAATTGTATATGGACACAGATTAGCACCCTTTTTTCCCCATATTTCAAATAGTTTCAAGCACTGTTTAACACATTTGGGGTTCCCAATTGTGTTGGGTTGAATAGTGTCCCCCTAAAATTCATGCCTACTTGGATACTTAGGATTTGAACTTATTTGGAAATAGGGTTTTTGATTGTTTTTGCAGATGTAATTAATTAGGATGAAATCCTTTTGGATTAGGGAAGGCCCTAAAGGCTATGGCTGGTGACCTTACCAAAAAGGCCATGTGAGCAGATAGGCTCACACAGAGCAATGATCTCCACGTGAAGACGGAGACAAAGCAGGAAGGAACCACCACTAGAAACAAGACAGGAAAAACCAGCCTTCTTACCCAGAGCCTTCAGAGGGAGCATGGCCCTGCCAACACCTTGATTTCAGACTTCCAGCTTCCGGAACTGAAAGAGAATACATTTATTTTATTTTAAGTCCCAGATCTTGTAGCAGTCTTAGGAAACCTATGCACTAACTCACTCTGTCTCTCAGACTCTGCTTGGGTGGGGGTTGCTGTTTCTTTACTTGTGCAGAATTATGTTCCCTTATAGTCATTTTTGACTATCTGCTTATTTCCATCAGAGCCAGCATCACTCTTAACTTTTCAGATCTGTCAATGAGCTTAAGAACACAGGCACTCCGAGAAAGCTCTAGTATCTCTTCCTGGGAAGACCTGCTTTGTTGCCTCCAAGTTTCTCACCCCATCCTCCCCACCCCACCAGATTCCTTATGTCAAACAGCCCAAGAGGATCACGTTCTTCCCACCTTCCAACCATCATCTATCTAACTCTGACTCAGTTACACTTGGCAGCCCTCCTACTAAGACATGTCTCAGTTAATTACCTTCGCTTGTCTTTGTCCTGATCAGTGGGACTTCTCCACTGAATTGACCAGTTTACTCGTCACAAAGCTGGACCAGATTACAAAGCTCATTCCTCTAGTGGACATTGCTGTCCATGTCAATAGTTCTTTACTAAGTAGATGTTGCCATTTTTCCCACTGAACTTAAAATAACATAAAATATTCACAGAAATCTATGTTTGGGAGGGACCATAAAGGAAATCTCTTCCAACATTTCTACCCTTGACTCCCCCTTCTTCAATGTATAAATTTGCTCTATAATATTTTTATCAAGTCAACATCTAGTCACAGCCTTTAAACCTCCAATGACGGGAAATTCATTGCTTCTTACAACGGTCCATTTTATCTTTAGACATTTTTAGTATTAGGAAGGTCTTTGCACAGAGTTAAAATCTGTCATTCTTTTCACTAGTCCTAGTTCTGCCTTCAGAGTCCAAACAAATAATACTTACTGTTCTTCTGCTCTCATATCTAACAATAGTGATTTCAAGGATGTCCTACCTCTTGAATCATTTAACTCTGTCCTACCACCCTTACTTTTTTAGTCATTCCATAGCAAAATTTAAATTCCCTAAATATCTCTTACTCTCTGTTAAACATATTTCAAATTATGCATGCTTAACATACATACCTATTCTTATAGTCTTATAGTATTCTCCTAGAAGAAAATGCTACATTCCTAGTAATTCAGTAGAACAGAATAGCCTGAATTAAGCAGAAAAGTTTTGAAAAGACCTAATTTTCCAATAGTTTCTTCATCAATGAACAGATATTTAACAAAGGGTAAAAACACACAAAACCTTAGTGCAGGATAAGAAATAAAGGAACCAGAAAAGAGTGAAAATAACTCATTAATATATTCAAGGAGAGAAAGGAAAATGATTAATGAAGAATAAAGTAGACTTTGGGGAAACATGAAAAAGGAAGTGGCAAAGGGATTGTGATTTTAGTTTAAACGTGTGACTGGATTTATAGTCCAGAGATTCTTACTGTGCAACAAAACACTCTGGTGGTGTAAAGCAACACATTTTATTACAACATTTTGTGAGTCAGGAATTCAAACAGGGCCAATGAGAATGCATTGTCTGTGTTCCACCATGTCTGCATCAAATGGGAAGTTGCCCCTGCTGGGATGACTGAAATCTGGTGACTTCGTCACTCACATGTCTGGTGGCTGACTTGAAGACTGGGTTTAGCTGGCATTGTTGACTGAAACAACTTACAACGGCCTGTCCCAGTGGCTTGGCTTTCTCACAGCATGGCAGCTGAGTTTCAAGAGAGAGTGTCTCCTAAGCAAGCTTTCCAAGAGAATGAAGGACACTGCACGGCCATTTTCACCTGCCCTTAGAGTCGGGAAGCATGACGTCTATAGCAGTCTCTTGGTTAACTCTTACGAGGAAGTTGAAAGGTCACCTTGCAGAAAAGCACAGAGTGGGATGGGAAAATATTGTTGCAGACATTTTGGCAAACATAATCCATCACTGTCCGGAAAAGTAGAAGTCAAGAGTGCCCAATGAAATTACCAAACAGAAATAACCCCAGGATTGAGTAAATCCCTGTGGAGGACATCTTCTGAGAAGGACAAAGTTTTAACTCTAGATACATAATATACTAGACCTTATTCTCCATACGTGGTATATGTGGAGTATATCCATACCAGCATGGCTTCTTACACTGGAAAGAGGAGGATGAGCTTGATGTCGCTTACAGTTGACATGGTAGGTTATGGTTAGGTATCGCCACAGGAAGTTCAAAATGGATAAAGTGAAACATTCGTATGCTTTGAAGTGTAGATGCACATAATTGGAGGAGGTTCCAGAGTTGGTGAAGCATGAATCTCAAGCTCCAGATTCCAGTCATTAGGTCTAGGAGACATGGCTCTCTTAGTAAAATAATTAGTATTCATTGTTTTGGGGTGCATCTATGGCTGTGATTAAAGAAGACAGTAATTCACAGCTTGTTTTTTCTTCACTTTGGAGCACCTCTCATTTGGATGCATTGTTAAGTCAGCTCTACTTTGGATACATTTATTCACAATCGAGGGCAACAATAGAGAGGTGTAGACACTCATTTGTGCTTATCTTGTTTCTCTCCATTGTACTACTTTGCTTTTGGGGGAGTAATGCAAGATTAATCAACCTCGAACTGAGTCCAAGGCATCATTCCAGCCAGTCCTTGAATTTGGACTTTGAAAGTAGTCTAACCAATACATCTTTACTGAGGAAGAACTCCAGTGGGAACTGGGAAGCAAAGTATCTGTTTCCAAGGCTGTAAACAATAAGAATATTCCTCTCTTTTTCCTCCTTGGATGGTGGCAAGAAATAATAATCAGCAAAAATCAAGGAATGTCCAAAGTATACTTGACCTCTCTTTAATGATGTTCTATCAGACACATGATCATCCCAACCAGGAGTGTAATGATTGTGATAGCTACTATCCATTTAACAATTACCACACGTTGTCTTCCATCATTGATTTTCACCGCATATGTGTCTGCTTAATGATGAATTGCACTTACATCCATGGGAAGACTCTGTTGCAGGTGTGGCAGTCTCTACAGGTTTGTGTACTTTGGATGCGCAATTTAGTATCCTACTTTCTAATGGTATTTGTTCTTTATTTTCTGAAATCTGCCTCATAATTTTAATTCCAAATTTTCATCATTCTTTTTGTTTTCATTATGAATGTAGTCCTTGACCACTGTCCCAATCCAAACGTGATCCATTCCTCAAGACCAGATCCAATTCCAGTTTCCCCAAGGCCTGGCCTAAACTGCTCTATGCACATCTAATTCATCCATCTCCTTCTTCTGTAAATCCTTCCTGTCACGTTTGCCATCAGTCTCCCTTACTTTGACATTTTTATCACAGTCTGCCTTCTCTTTTTACTTAACTGTTCTTTGTGAGTTTGTGTCAATTCTTCTATTAGACTGGGAGCTCCTGGGGGCAAAGACCACTGTGCATTGCTTTCTCATCAGTCTATGCATGAAATAAATATTTGCTAAAAATACAAATAAGCTCACTTGTTTAGGTGTGAGGAGACTTTGCTGACTGATCCATGGCCTTTCTCTTGTCCAGTTAAATGTGGCTGGGACAAGGGCCACATTAAGAAGAATGGAATGGGACAAACTAACTAGAAAATGAAATCCTCGAATGAGTTTTATAGGACATACACTGTAACACACTGAACAAACACAAACCCACCTGTCCTCTTGAAACAATTGTGGAAATGCATCCTAGGTTGTCTCTGTTAATTTCCTCTTATGAGATATCTGTCATCCTCCATGAGAGTTTATCAAGAGTGCAGGGTAGCAGATAAGGCCTGGGATGATTCATATTATATTTCAAAAAGAGAAACAGAAATTCAGAAACCAGGACTGATTTCTCCAGGTACCCAAGGAAGTAACCTCCTACGTTGCTGTCTGTGCTTGTCCCTGCCTCCACATGCCTCCACCTACCTCTCCCCTGAGCATGCTTCCATGAGTCAGTGGTCATTGTTCCAGGGGACACCTGTTAACGCAGAAGAGAACCTGGAACCTCCAGTCTCAGGTGGAAGTTTTGAGAACAGAAACGTCGTGTTGAGTTGAAGGAAGAAGGCCTCTGCTGGGTTAGCCTACTCATTGTTATGTCTCTGCTTTGAGTCTTTTCTAATATCTTTCCTACTTGAAGACCCTGAATGAGAATTTTTTGATCCAGGGAAGGGGTGGCAAATTTTCCCCCTTTTTACTGTAAAGGCCCAGGCTATAAATATTCTAGGTTTTGTGGGCTGTTTAGTTTCTGTTCAAGTGTTCATCTCTGCCATTGTAACAGGAGAGCAGCCATGAATCAAATGACTGTGGTTGAATCCCAGTAAAGCTTTATTTATTTTTAAGAAAAAGGAAAGTGTAGACAACTAAATTTTGCCTGTGGTCTTTAGGTTTCTGACTCCCAATCTAGGGGAAGCCCTATATTTCTCAGCCTTATTCCATTACTGGGACCATACTTTGGCTCTTGAAGTCTAACTTACTACAATGCTTCTTTCCCTCCTTTCCTTCCTGATCCACCTATATTCTATGTATCTGTCTTGAGTCTGTGTTTTCTCCATGACAGCTTCATTGATGGCTCCATACAGTATATAGTCAAGTTAGTTTCCCGTGGCCCTGTGGCATTTGTAGCTAGCACCTCAGAGTTTAGACTATTAATGTCTCAATAGTCTTAGTTTCCAAGGATATTATTATGAGGTCATTGATTGAAGAGAGCATGTCTTACATTGGCATTTGTGCCCTACACCTGTCCTATTACAACTGGGCATGAAGTGTTTAATAAATACTGGTTAATTGATTTGTTGACATGTGTCTATAGCAACGTGCATTTGTTCCTTACTCTGTGTGTGGCAGACTGAATAATGCTCCCTCCCTAAAATGTCCAGGCACCAATCCCTGAAACCTGTGGATGTTAACTTACATGTAGATAGTGACTTGGTCCATGTGTAAGGATCTTTAGATGAGAGTTTACCTGGATTAACTGGGTGGGCTCTATATAATCACAGGGTTCTTATAAAAGTGAAGGAGGAAGAGTCAGACAGATGACAACAGAAAAGAGACAGACTATGACTTGAAAATCCTTCACTACATGTTTTGAAAATGGAGGAAAATCGCCATGAACCAAGGCCCCAGAAGGCACCTCTGAAGCTGGAAACAAATTCTCTCCTGGAGCCTCAATAAGAATCAGATCTGCTGACAACTTGCCTTTAATCTAATGAAATATATTTGAGAGTTTTGGTCACCAGAACTATAAGAAAATTAATTCGTGTTCTTAAAAGTCATTAAGTTTGTGGTACTTCGTTAAACAGCAGTAGGAAACAAATGCCTCTGTAACAGGAAAATATTGAATGACTGATAACACCAGGAGACTTTTTTGTGGCTGTGTCTGAATCTATGGTAGGTCCCTAAGCACGGCTTTGAGCATTTATCTTTATCCTCCATTGAGGGCGAAACCTGACGTAGGTGGTGAAAAGAGACTATAGAAGTGTTTATTTGAATATAGGAAGCAACTTCCAAGAAACATTTTGTATATAAGCTATTCTTCAAGGTGCAATAGAAAGAAATGAGCCCTAGAGATGTGGGTTTAAGATCCAGCTCTGACACTTGCTAAGTGACCTTAGACAAGTCACTGAACCTCTTCCACAGTAGAGCGTGACCACTGAAGGGTTCCAGGAGGCTGCCCAGCCCCACTCAGTTGGTCTCAGTGGGGTACATCTACCCTCTCTGTTCACTTGGACTTAATAAGGTATTTACCATAAGCTTGCAGTGAAAGCTATCCTCTAAGAAAAGCAAGGGGCATCTCTGTCTTACAGACAACCCAGGTACCTGTGGGCTGAGAGCTGCAGAGCTTCAGAACAACTTGGAGGACTCTTTCTGCAAGGGACAAGCTGGAATTACACCAACCAAAAAATTCTGCCAGGTCCAAGACCCCACATCGAGGTGAGGGTAGAGGATGAATTAGAGGCTTGGTTTGGGTTTTGTCTTTTTATGCTATAATCCTAGATTAATCCTAGAGGCCCTATTGGCACACCCAAAGCTGCTATTATTGTCATTTGTGTTTTATTAACAATAACAGTAATAATGATGATAGTTTTATATGAATGATAACAGTCTGCTTTCTTCCCAAGGCCAATCCTTCTTATGTACCAGTTGTCCCCAATGCCCCTTGCATTATCAAACACTGATTTCTTTTACACTACTAACCTGCTCGCCATATACTAATAAGTGGAAACAAATAACAGCTCATTTTGAACCTTCCCACACCCTTGAACTACTAACTGCTCTATTTATTCCTTCTCTTGACTGCCTAAGACTTCAAATACTGTCTATACTCTTTCTCTCATCACCATCTACACACCCTTGAACATTTTTCTTTTTGGCTCCCATTCCAAATAATTAACTCAAATTACACTCTACACAACTCAACTTTTCTTAATTGACAACTTCAAAGGCCTCTCTCAGTTTCTCATCTCCCCGACCTCTCTGCAGTTAATTGGCCACTCCTTGCAGCTCTCACTTCCTTTAGTTTGCATGACAGAACTCTACCCAGATCCTTCTGTGTTTATGATTCCTTCCCTGCCTTTTGTCTTTGGCTCCTCCCTCCTTCCTGTCCCCACAAGATCCTGCATTTAGTCCTCTTCTCCAGTCACCCTTTCCACCTAGATGATGGATGTATGTATTACATGAGTGCATCATCATCAACATACCATGGGCTCTATTTTTTGCCACAGTTCCAAGTTCCACTTACCCTTTTGCAAATGCATTGTACACATTTCCACATGGATGTTTAAATGACATACTGAACCAAGCAGGTCCAAACCTGAACGAATGACCCCTTCTATCAAAACAATATTTGCTAGTGGTAAAACGATGGCTTTCAAATCTTATAGACCCAGGTTCCAGTCTCACTTTCTCTCTGCTTAGAGTATGTCTCTATGAATTTCATTTTGTAACTCTATTTCCTCATTTGTGAGATGGAGAAACAGAAGTACCTTCTTCAGAGAGTTCTTAAGAAGATGAAAAGAGATAATGCACTCAAGTTTGCCTGCTGAGTGACTGGAACACAGTTATGGTTCAATAAGAGCGAGTTGCTGTTAGGCCTGTCTTACCTTTTCCTGTAAAAGACACATTCTTTCACTTTGTCAGTCAACCTTAGTTGATCATTCTTGAAACCACCCTACAAACAATTAATTGCCAATTTTTTTATCATCTGTCTTGTTTTTCATGAGTCCAGGCTTTTTACTAGGACTAACTAAAGCCCTCTATCCATTATCTCCACCATTTTCTCTACCTCCCAATTCATCTGCACACCTGAGGGTTTTATCTTTCCCAAGTACAGATCGAACTAGGCTGACCATATTTCCTTGAGATAAGAACGGGACATTGGGATGGCAAAAACAGGACAGGGTTATGTACTGGCGATGAGGGGAGGGGAGGAGGTGGAGCAATCCGAGCAGGAACAGAGAAGCCAGGCCATGCTGATTAATGATCACATAGTAACAACTGTGGTCTGGTGGGACTTCATACAAAGGGCCAGGGTCAGTGCAAGGAATTTTGGCACCTTAGGCAAAAACCAAATCTGGTGCTCCTATAAGTCCCACTCCAAATGTTCTGCCTAAAACACATGTTGTTTCAAACATCTCAGTGCCAGGAATGCCCCAAAACCCCCACAGCGCCAGCCCCATAGTACTTACCTGTGGCTTGAGGATGCTCCCTTTGAAGAAACAGGCTCCTCTTCCCTACAGGCTTCTGTTTCCTCACAGGGCACAGAAACAGCGGTAGTGGCTGCCTCAGCATTACCAAGGAATTTCTTTAATGTGGGGCAAAGAGGCAACTACTTTTGAGCCTCCTCAACAGACTGGGCCCGGAGCAACTCAACCGTCCTTTTGGCCCATGTTAAAGATGGCCCTGGTTTATTAAAAATGGTAGAAAATTGTCAATTTATATTAAAACGACAGGATGGTTGAGAAATATGGGAAAAAATGTACTGCCTTATTTAAAACGGTATGTATGATCAGCCTAGATATAATACATCATTTTCTGCCCCTAAACTTTCCATGACTTCCTATTACATTATCAACAATTGGCATTTAGGGCTCTCTATTATCTTTTCTTTGCCCACTTCACCAGCATTATCCCCCACAACTGTCCTATAAGTATCTGACATTCTACCCAAACTTACTGAATTGCAAACAGTGGTCTTGCTTTTCTGGCTCTGTCTGTACCTTTGCTCACACCATTCCTACTGCTGATACTGACATTTCGGGTTGCTAAGACTCCAATCTCCTTTTAAAGTTCAAGTGAAATGGCACTTACTCCGACTTAGTGATTCTTAAACATTTTGCACTTGTGACCTCTTTGAAAGGAGGATGAAAAAACAGATTTTCTTCAGGAGCAATGCAAATGAGCCAATACAATATTTGTGCCTGTAATTTCAGAGGTTAATGGGCCTCATCCCCATTTCCTATTGCCCATTGCCAAATTATTTTTTATTTTATTCTTAATCACAGAATTCTTATAGCATTATGTATCTGTATGTATAAAGAACTCATCACATTATTTCTTGCATTTCAGTTAGTTTTCATGCAGGCCTCCATTACTTCCAGAAAAAAGGTTTTATTTGTTGTTGCTATTATTTTTTTAAATGAAGTTCAAAGACCATCAACATTAGAATCACACTCGTGTGTGGTAAAAATGAAGATTCCTAGATGTGACTCCATCTCCTAAATCAGAATCTCTGGAAAAGATGGATAAGGGACCCAGAAACCCTCTCCAGGGTGTCCCCACCAAGAGTCCAGGAAACCCTAGGTCTCCTCTGAGATCTGAGCCCCCACCCAAGAGGAAGGGTGTTCAGAATCAGCCTTGCTACCTGCATGCCCTACTCGTGTGATGTGACTGGGAATGTCATGAATAAGAGAATTATTTCTCTCATCATCGTCAGTTGGTTTAATTGGATTTTTTTTCTACACAGCACCTCCTGGATTTGGGACAGAGACTGCTGTGAGCTTGAATATTGTAGCTGGATGACTAGGCTGCCTTTTCTGCAGCAGACTTTTTTTTTCCCTAAACCCCATATCCTGCACTAGTGAAGAAGCTTCTGCTTAGCCTTGCTTTGAAACATCTTAACCCACTTTACAGAGAATTCCAGCATGCCTCCTAATGTAGCTTGCCTGAATTATGATAGCAATTTGGGTAAATGCCTTATCGTCCCTCTCTGACTGTGAAGTTCTTCGGGGTAGACTAAACCAATTTCCAGGTTTGGCATATCCATTGTATTGCCTTATTTCACCCAGACAGATGAGATCTCTTTCCTCTCCCTCCCCATTCCAAGAAGGTCAAAATAGTGCAGCTTTTTCCCCTATCTGTAACTCACCCGTTTTTCACTTCTTACCTCTTCCATGAAGCTCTTCCCAAGTTCTTTTGGACACTGCTACCTCCCCTTCTGAGCTGCCCAGAGCATTGACAGTCCAGTCCCAAAATTGCTCCTTGATTGCACCTGAAGTCACTCTACTACCCATAGCAGTATGGCACAATTTTCAAGTTCATGGGCTCCGCCCACACAAATCATGTTCTGAAATTTAACTCTACTACTACATAACTGCTTGGTCTGAATTTAGCTGTGGGACTCTGTTAAAATCTACAAAACAAGTGATATAATAAATACTTCATGTTATTATTATGAGAATTTGATGAGACATCACATATAAAGACCTATGTATATGTTCAGGATATAGTAAATACTCAATAAATGTTATTTTTTAAGAGATGTCTTATGTAAACGAAATTAGGCTAGGTTCTCCTACAATATTGATTTACACAGAAGCAAAGTGTCGTCTCTCACTCATGCTATGCGTATCTTATAACACAGTTAGGAATCAACTCATAGTGCTCCACTCCTGGAAGCAGGTCACTGAGGACTTGTTATTGGAACATATCCAATCATCCCAGCAAAGGGAAAGCAGTTAGGCAAGAACTGGCTCTTAAAGCTTCTGCCTGCCAGTGATTACATCTCTTTCCCATGCATTTCATTGGCTAATATCACAAGGTAGACTGACTTCCATGGGGCAAGGAAGACTAATTCACCCTCGGTAAAGGGAGGAAAGGAAACAGTTATTTTCTAAGTCTTTCATTTATTTTCATTTTCAAGATCAGTTATTTGACTGACATATCCTTTGTATCCCTTAGCACCTAGCACATAGTAGGAAGTGAACACCTATTTTATTGATGGATAGTAGGTGTTCATTATGTCTCTACATTTTGAATTGAGTTGAGTGATTGAAGGAGAAATTTCTCAGTGATACATAGTAAGTGTCTGAAAATGTCAACTGATGAATTGACAGCAGAGGATCATAGATTCCCTGTTTCCTAAAACAAATGAAGCCATCTACCTGGCACATATGCTTAACTGGAGTATCTTTCACATCCACATTTGCCTCAAGATCTCTTCTTAGGGTAATTGTTTTGTACTTAGTTTTCTGCAAAATCTATAATGTTATTATCATTTTTCCAGTTAGATCCACAAGTCCAACATACAGAAAATTCCTTTTTTTTTCCTGGGTCCTGGCCAGCAATTAAGACCTAATGCCTTCCAAATTACCTTGGGGATAAACATGTGGCCTGGACATCTGGGCACCCAGTAGACATACCATCCTGCTCTTATAAAAGATGATTCTTTATTTAAATAAATATATGTCAGCAAGAGATGTAGATAGTCCAAAAGCACACGTCTTTAAAGAAAATAAGACCTCATCCCCCTAAGAAATTTTGGGTATCTCTCAACTAATTATTCATTATTATTGATTATCTTGCCCTGGTTTTGTCCCTCACCTTGAGTACATTTCTTTCAAGTCACTCTCAATCTTGAAGCATAAAGTCAAAATTCCTTCCTAGGGCATATTAATGGCTCCACTGCTTCTGTGACTTCACCAGATATTAATGTCCCTGGAGTCTTTCTTCTGCCAACAGCAGATTAAGCCTCTGTTGGGAGAATCTATCGCTTCTCAAGAGTTTTCTTTCTCATTCAGCAGTGATCGGACGGCTCACATGACCTAACTACCAAGTTTTTCCATCTCAGCACTGGAAGGAAATTTCCAAGGGGGAGGGAGAAGTTATCTCCTTTCAAGTTCCCTACTTATAACTCACCATATTTCTCCATAGGGCGGAATCCCAAATGGGAGTGAGGGGAGCAGAAGTCATTTAATGCTGCTGATCTGGGGTACTGGGGAGCCAGGGGAAGATCAAAGGGCTTTATTAAATAAGAGGATGCTCATCTATTTACTGACTCACTCTTTTCTTCTTTTCTTTCTTCTTCTTTCATTCTCATCAATATTTTAACTGAATTATGTGTAAGCTAAAAATTGAAAGGAATCCCTCTAGCAATCAACTCTTTTGCAATCATGCTTTTGATATAGGCTTCCTGTTTTAAAAGCTACATACCTCTTTCCAATGCAAGCCTGTAGCAAAATATATCACTATTTAAATGTACTTATAGGTCTCTTCCTTTCTATCACAAATCAGGAGAGCTAGAACTAAATTTGTTTCACTTTGTTATTTTTACTACAATATTTTCAGAAATTAACATATTGCACAACACAGAGCTGGTCTCTAATAAATAACTGGGATAAAAGCATGAATAAACAGCATGGTAGTGAATAGGTATTATACGCTGGGCAAAGTTCCTGAGTTCAAAATACAGCTCCACATTTGCTATGTAACTTTTCTCTAACTCATTTTTCTGAACTGTGAAATGGGAATAATACTATCTGACTTAGGGTTTGGTTGCAGATAACATAAAAAATTTCAATTACTTTAAACAGAAAGGAATTGAATGGGGGGTTTACGAAATTGTCGAAGGATGTGAGGACTTGGCTCCAGGTTACACTTCTACAGATATGTTCCAAGATATGTTCAAGAGTGACTTGAAAGAAATGTACTCAAGGTGAGGGATAAAACCAGGGCAAGATAATCAATAATAATGAATAATTAGTTGAGGGATACCCAATATGTTCCTATAGATATGTATGGACCCACTAAGAGAACTCCTATATCTGTAATCAGAAAACTAGAAAATGGAAGGTCATTGTCTCAAATGCCCATTTCAGGATCATATCTCCTCAGATGTAATCCAAATATTGGGAAGTCACAGAATTATTGGCCCCAAGAACACCTGAAATGCAACAATCCTGATGCTACCATCACGATTGCTAATTCCACGGTGAAAGTACTAGATCAACTGGCTCTTCAGTTGAAAAAAAAAAGGGATAACCTCTCTTTATCTCCCTATTAATGATTCAAGGAGTTTAAGTTTTAAGAAATCTGATTGGATAAGCCAAAATCACATCCTGGCTATTGCTGTAAAGCATTCTGGAAAGTATAGTTTTTCAACTTCTCATATGCTTCAGTATTGGAAGAATTGTAGAAGGGGTTAAAATGGATGTTGAGTAAGCTGGACTGTTGTATTCCCCCAAAGGATTTAAATGAGATTGCTTATGAAAAGTGCTTTAGCAAGTGCCTTGCACATGATGATCACTCAATAAATGTTAGTTGTTATCATTAGTTTACCTATGAAGATCTACCGCATTAGTTTTGGTGGTGACATTTCACACATATACTATAAACAGCATAATCATGAGTAGCACATTTCATTACTTAACCCCATGAATTTGACTCTTGACATTTTGATTACTAGGGATTGGCAGGATCTGTGTACCCGTCTGCTGCCTGGCATTCCTGATTTTCTTTGGATGACTGAAAATGATGGCAAAACTACCCTTCCTACTGCTGAGGTTCTTACTGAGGGCCTCCCCATAGCCCACCTCTTGGAATCCATAGTCATACAGTCTAGCTGATTGCTTCAAGCTGCAATTATCCATAGAATCCTTTCCAATTGCTTTGTCCTTTGTCCTCTTGGACAGGGAGCATAGGGGCTTGTGTTTCTCTTGTATGGAGGACTTCATTCCAGTGGTCTTCTACTTTCTTTTCCCAAATCAGGTGTCCTTCCCACACTGGGATCAATCTAACTTCCCTTTGCTTTCTTTTTTCTCTTCCCCAGTTAAGTGCTCTGAGATTATTTCTTTCTGGCCAGAATTGTCTAATTATTTTGGGTGCACCATCTACATACCAGTTCTGTGGTAGGTCCTGTAGAACAACAGTATTCAAGCTCTCAAGGAACTTACAGTTTATCTGAAAGAGCCAAGTTGCTCTCTGGGAACATAAACTATCCTAGATTTTGGATGGGGGTCATGAACCATGTCTCTGTGGATAAAAGTAGGAGGTGAGAATTGAATTAAATAAAGGATGAGTGGGAGCTAGCCAAAGACCTGGACTGAGGAATCAAGAGTGTTATATGGAAAGAAAGAAATATAGGCAAGAATATCTCCCCACCAATAGATTAGTGGTTAAAGGATTATTGAGAAAAGTGAGCTGAGAGTTAAGTCTCTGTTCTCCCACTTATTGGGAATATGTAACAATCCTGTTTGCCTTGGAGAACTACTCATCAGCTGTTGAATGCAGTGTGGGTGGGAGTGTCAGGCCCCCACCCCCGCCCCCAACTCCCATAGCCAAGTTGTACACAGATGAAAAAGTCTGGACCAACCAGATACTCTCTCTGGAATAAGAATATGAAGTAGGTTGAAGGACTGAAAGGGGCTCACAGTATCAGAGTCGGGGTGGGCTCTCAATTGGCATCCATTAGTTTAGGATACCTTGGTTTCTGTGCTTTCTGAGATGATTTCTTTATTATTTTTCTCTTTAATTCTGTGAGATAACTTGTGTTTCCTGATAAATTTCATTTTCTTTTTCTTTCTTTTTTTTTTTTTTTTTAACCTGAGTCAGTCTTTGTGGTTTGCAGCTAAGAAACTGATAGTGTATAGCGGGTAACTTTATTTTTCCAATGGAAAATTCTTTGAAAGCAGGTAAGGGAAGAGTCTGAGGGCAAAGGTAGATGGAGGCAAGTACATAAGGTATCTCTGAACTGTTTTACATGAAAAATAAATAAAGCATTAGAACATTAGGAGAGGACAGAAAAGAGGAAAACACAGTTAAACAATATGGTGAAATTATGCTGCTATAAAGACCTCCTGTTTTCCTAGACCTTTTTTTTCCTAAAGTATTTTTATACACACAAAAATGCTGAGTGTGAATGTTTTTTTATGAATGGATGTGGAGGGAGTGGAAATGGGGAAAAAAGATTGCTTCACATTTGCGTGGTCCTAATGTGAAACAATGACCACTCACTGATAAATTCCAGGATAATAATAGCTTAGAGTCAGAGTTAGTCTTGAGACAATGAGTCTTTCTAGGAATCTCTCTAGAAATTTTCAGACATACTTCTAGGGGTCATGGAATAGGAATTTGAGTCAATATCAGCTGGACCTCTTAGGGAAAGTACGATGTATTAGTTGGCATCAGTGTCTGTCTATCTGTATCTATCTCTCTATCTATACACATATATATACATACCTTAGGGGAAAAGCCTGGTGGAAGATATACCAACAGATTAATAGTAGATTCTTTGCTTAGTGTGGTTTCACTTGCACAGTGTGCACAGTGTGCATTTTGATATATTTTATTCAGTGTGCATTTTGATATATTCCAAATTTGTATAACTAACTGTAAAGGGAAAATATTATTTAAAGCGTGAGCCAACACATGATCCTTTTATAACATAGGACTTCTGGGAGGAGTAAATTATATAACATGTGTGAAAACTTCTGATATGTGTAAGGGGTGATTATGAATATATCCTCCTATGTTCAAAGGTGGAGCTATTTACAGAATCCATATTGATGGTCAAGGTTACCTGGGAACAGCCTTACTGACTGAGCCTGGATGCATTTGGTGCTTTTTCTCTTCTCCTTCCGAACTGTTGTACCCTCAGCAGTATCAATGTTTCCAGGGAAGCCGATAGGACTTCTCCAATCCTAAATAACTGATGTCATCTGTGGGACAATCACCAGGGTGTCCCTACTGACTCTTGACCACTCACAGCCAGGACAGACACTTCTGGAATCCAGCACCTGGGATGGCACAGCTGGGACAAGTCCTTGTTTGACAGGGGCAGGCCCTCCAAGTCAGCACTGGTTCCAGGTGACCATCAGGAGCCCCAACAGTTAGTCCTCAGGGTTTGGTTCTCTTGCCCTGGTGAACTCCTAGGAGAGTAGTCCCCTCAATCAGGGTACCTAATAGGGATCTGGGAAGACCACTGGCATCATGGGGTCAGTATCAGACCCTATATTTTCCCACCAATTATCTGGCATCTGGGCAGCCTTGAAAATTCTTGTGCAACATTGTCCAAGTTGACTCAGCTAATGTTAAGGACTTAGAGGAAACCAGTTAGTTCTAAGGACATTTTAGAGACCTTCAGTTAAGGAGTAGGCAGCTCAGCTCAAGTTCAAGTACCTTCTTCTTTGTTCAATTGCTCCTTAGACCTTGGGAAACCTTGTCCCCTCACTTGCATTTCCTTGTTACTTTGTGCATACCTCGCTAATAGTATTTATCTTACTGTGAAAAGTTTATATATGCACTTCCTCATCTTGCCACAGATGACTATGAACTCCCAGGGAAGAGGGAATCAACTTGGCCTACCTATCATAGTGCCTGTCATATAATAGCCTCCATCACTGTCAACAGTAAATGATTTCTTCAACTAGTCATTGATGAATATTTATTACACAGCTGCCCAGGTCCAGGCATTATATAATAAGGTGGTGGGGACATAGTGATGGATGAACAAAACTCGGCCTCCGTGGAGCTTAGTGGTGGAGACAGGGAGCACAGTTATATTGTCATACAGTAAATGTCCTGTGACTGGATACCCTGAAGAGAAATGATGTGGAGGAAGGAAGGGTCTCTGTGAGCTGCCCACATGTGAGCAGAAGTGGGCTGAGTGAGACAGGAGCCATTCTGGATCTAGAGGAAGAGCTTTGTCAGTAGAGGGAGTCACAATAGGGCAGTTGCTGAGCAGGAGTAACCCTGCTGGGCCCCCAACAGATTGGGGAGTTATAGAGGGTGGGATGAAATGGACCCTCAGGATTCAGGTAGTGGAGACCAAGTGGGTCATGGGGTGGAGGCTGGATTCTCTTCTGAGCAGAGGGCAAGCCATTGGAGGGCTAAAAGCAAGAGAATGCTATGATCTAGTTTGTGTTGTTTTTTCATGGAAAGGTGCAGGCAGGAAGGAAGGTGAGTTGGCAGGCAGGCAGGAAGAGAGAGGAGAGGAGGAAGAAGGATTCTATTTTTATCTAGTTGCTTATCTTAGTTGCTCCCTGTAGCCCTTTGGACACGAACACGGGTCCTTGGGATGTATGTGGATTGCATGAGTTGGAGACAATGGACCTAAACGCTACTCCACCAGGGTGCAGCTGTTTTATGTTTTACTTCTTCTTCATAGAGTTGGTTGCAGAGCATCAGGCACTGAGGCAGTAAGAGCAGTTAGGAAGCCACTGGTAGACAACAAAGATGTTGAGGGCTTCAAGTGGGTGGTGATGCCCTGTCGGGGTAGGCCATGTGGTCAGGGTCAAAATTCACCCTTTGACAGTCAATGCTCAGGCTGCTGGAGGCCGGCAAGCTCTCAGCCAGAAGAGTCTGGGAGGAATCGGAGTTAGGGTTGGAGCCTGTAATGCCCAGTTCTCAGCATTACTGTGGAAATCTGGGCAGGGCAAGCAATAAATACGGCCCACGGACCCCGGCACACAGGCAGGCTGCCCCAGGAATCTGAGCTGTTGCCTGATGGAGGGTGGGGAGGAGAGAGGAGGCTTCGAGGCTGGAGGGCACCATGCTGACTCCCCCAGGATGCACAGTGCCCCCAGCTCACACCTTCCCCCAAACCCCCGGCAGGTGGTACAGGGCTGAGATTCTGGCCACAAAAAGTGCTGAGGCCGTCACTGGGGCACCAGCAGCTGCCACTTCCCCACTCCTCCAGCTCTAGGCGGAGGACAAGAGAAAAGGAAATCGCAGCAAAAATAAGCTCCACTGTGCTGAGGGGACAGCAGAGGGTATCCTTGGGGAAACAGGACCTCATCTGTCTGTTGTCTCTTGGGCTCTTCTGAAAAGGATGGCAGCACCGTTTTTCTGTGGAAGCCTCCAGGGCTGGGCACCAAAGCTCAGGGCTGAGCACTGCTCCCTGAGCCAGGGCCCTCCCGCTCCTGGTGTCCCTTTTATTTACTCCCTGTTCCCGAGGGCTGCAGGACCAGCAACTAAGATGCTCGCAAGGGTCTGAGGAGATTTATCCACTTCGATCTTTGTGCTCGTTAAAAAGCATGTAAAAGGGATGCTGGGAGGTGACCCAGAGCAGAATCAGCAAGAGAGCAGAGCTCCTACATGGAACTGCCGCGGGGATTTATCATGGCAACAGCAGCGCAAGGCCAGATGGCTCTGCTGGGCGGCCAGGGCTCTCGGAAACGCAGACGGTGGGCCCCAGCACCTGCCAGCATCCCTCACATGCTTCCTTCTCCCCAGTCCTTTTCTCCCCACCAGCCATGGCCTTGACATCTGCCCTCATGTAGGCACTCCTCTGACACATGAAGTGTCTTCTGTGTCTTCCAGATTGTCCTCAGCCTGCGATGTGGGCCCCGGCCCCCGCACCGTCCTCCACCGGCTCCCCGACACCGGCTCCCCGACACTGCCCCGCACCACCTCCGCAGCCCCCTCCGCCCTCGCTGGTTTGACTCGTGTGCAACTTCCTGTGTCAGACAGAATGACACCCCCAATCCCCCCTCAAAGATGTCCATGTCCTGCTCCCTCTAATCAGTGACTATGCTACCTTTCATGGCAAAGGGGACTTTGCAGATGTGATTAAGTTAAGGGCCTTGGGATGAGGCGATGTGCCTGGATTGGCAGGCGGCTCCCAGGACACGTGTGTATAAGAGGGAAGGAGAGTTCGAGTTGGGGAAACGAGATGTGATGACAGAACCAGAGGTTGGAATGATGTGCTTTGAACATGCAGGAAGGGACCATCTGCTAAAGAATATAGGCAGCTGCCAGATGCTGGATGAGCCATGGAGAAGAATTCTCCCCTGAAGCCTCCAGAAGGAATGCAGATGTACCAACACTCAGTTTAGACCCCTGACTTCCACGAATCTAAGAGAATACAGTTCTGTTGTTGAAGCCACCAAGTCTGTGATCATGTGTAATAGCAGTCATAGGAAGCTAGGACATGCTCCCTTTTCTGAGTGTGCTTTGCCACTTACTGTGCTATTTTATCATTCTCTACCTCACACTGTCCCCCGGTTCTAGTCCTGGTCTCTTCAACTGACCTGGATGCCCCAGGAATTCAGGGGACCTAACTTACTCAGCTATGCACATGCTCAGGACTTAGCAGAGGGCTTAGCACATAAGGAGTACTCTGCAAATACTGAGAGAAGTGGCCACATTTGGCCACAGTCATATGTGGAGACTCCAGCTACCTGTGGATATATGCATTGCATACTCATTCCTGCATGGCTTGCTAAATATGTTGTCACACTCAATAATTTTCTTAAGGCCTCCATGGTCTAATGATCATGTAAGCTCATAAGGATACAATGGTGAACTGAACAGGTAGGGCCCCTTTTTTGGGAAGTGGGAAAGACAAACAGGCAATATCCATGAGCTGAGCTACGTGGAGCTATGAAAGCACTAGACGGAGACAACTGAATTGGTCTCTAGAATCAAGGAAGACTCCCTGGAAGAAGTGACATTGAAGGTGAGATGGGTAAGAGTCCAGTAAAGAGAGTTGAAAAGGTTACAGACTAGTAGCATAAGAAAAAAAAAAAGAGTATAAAACAATGCAGAGGAAGATACTGTACACTCATATTTACAGTAGCATTATTACAGTGGCAAAAAGGCAGAAGCGATCCAGGTGTCCATTAACATATGACTGCATAAACAGAATGTGGAATGTTACTTGTCTAAAAGAGAATGAGGCTTCCGACGCAGGCTCCGACATGGATAAACATGGACAATCATTGCATGACTGCCTCATATGGGTATTTGGTAGCCACACTCACACAGATAACAAGTAGAATGGTGGTTGCCAGGAGCTGGGGGAGGCGAGATGGTGCTATACTGTTCAATGGGCCCAGGGTTTCACTTCTGCAAAATGAAATGTTCTGTGGATGGACATGGGGATGGCTTCTCAACAATGTGAATGTGCTTACTGCCCTTGAACTTAAAAAGGGTTAAGGCAGTACATTTTAATTGTGAATATTTTTATCAACTGTATAAAAATAAATTATTTTTAAAAAACCTTCAGAGTCCTGGAAAGGGCTCTCATTTCTGGATGTACATGATCTGTCATTTTCATTAAGCATCTACTCTCTGTAAAGTCAATTGACAGCTGCTTTCTGCTTTGGGAGCCTCATAGGTTTGGGGGAGAAACGATGCAAACCCCTGTGACTCCTGTGTTGGAGTTCCTCATCCCACCACTGCATGAGTGTGTCTCATAGCCACCAAAACCTCGGGATCCCTTACTCCTGGGGCCTCTCGAGACGGCCCCAAGTGAACTGGGGCATTTCTCTGTGAGCCATGCTGGTGACTCTTTTGGTCCATGAAGTCTTGCCCTGACTTCTCTGCAGATCTTGGGGGCTCTAATGACTCTAAGAGTGTTTGACAGGGGTGCCCACTATGAGCCCCCAACTTGCACATGGTTTTCAGGGTGAAGAAAGGGCAGCTGCACTTTCTGCAGTGATGCAGTGATGCGTGTCCTTGATGCCTCCTCTCAGCGAACCCCACAGATCACCGATTCTCTCTAGTGTGGGAATGGACTCTCTTTTAGGGCCCAGACCCTTCAGAGGGACCCACAGTGGAGAGACAAGGTGCACAATTACACAGGACTTCTGCCTGCTCCTCTCCTACAGGGGCCATAGATTCAGTAGAGGGACAGCAGGGTGATGAGGTGAAGATGGTTTCAAGGCTGCCTCCATCAGTGCCAGGGTCTCCTGACCCCTCCGCTCAGACCCCGAGCCTACCCTGTCAGACTCATTATTCACTCATGGAAACTTCTTTCCAAAGGCCCCCATCACCTTCATTTCTATGGGGTCCTCTCTCCATTCAGTCTATCAGATGTATCTCAGAAGCTCTGAATTCCAAATAAAGGTTCAGATTATCTCCCACGTTGTCCCCAGGCCCCAGGGAAATCACAGGATGTTGCTTGACACCTGTAACCAAGTCCCTGAACATTTTGTGACAGTCAGAGTGATTTTGTCTGCCTAGAGAACAGAGAAGTCCTCCAGGGGAGTGTTGCTTAACCTCAGAGTTGTCATATTCTATCTCAGCCAAGCCACCCTTTTACACCAATCTTGCACTACAATCTTATAAGTGTTTTCTTAGCGCTTCTGAATTACATGGTGCAAGGGAACAGAGGCAGGAGGGATTGATTCTGTCAAGGGGAGGTTGTTCAAGAGAAAGGAGTAGGGGTGGGGCAACACCAATATTCCTTGACATCAGTTGAACAACATGCATGGCAGTGCAGAGCCCAGCTATCACTCACCTTCGTGCTGCCCACATTCATGCTTCCACAGGTCACAGCTCCTGCAACACAATGAGGGCCTGTTCTCAGAAGGAGACAACGTGGTCTGGCTGAAGGCCTTGGACTTCTAGCTGAGGACCTGGGTTCATGGCCCGATACCACTAAGGGCCTTTAGCCTCTCAGCACTTCGAGGTAACTACATTCAGGAGGACACATGGCCATCAAGGCTTCACTGACTTCCTTACAGGATATCTGTCAGGGCCAAATAGAGTAGAATACAAGAAAATGTTTCAGAAGTTGTCTAATACTCTGCAAATATAAAATAAGAATGAAAAGGGTAATAGAACAGAAAAAAAGAATATTATAAAAGCAAATAATGGTAAAGATCTCAGCATGAACCAGTGGACCTATGACATGGATGATTACTCTCTTGTAAATAACCCATGATGGGTAGTTGTCATGACCAGGTAAGTCTCACTTTGGGAAGGAAGCTCCCCAAATCCATACATATGTGTCTGTGTTGTGGGATAAGAAGGAAAGAAGATGTGTTCTCACACTTAGCTGTCAAGGAGGTTTCCTCAGTTAGTGATGTGGGGACCACCTAGCTTGCAATCTTCAGGGCAGTAGGCAGATGTATGAATAGTGGGCTAACTGGTAAAATCTGAAAGAGACCCTAAGAGGGACCTCAGCTTGGCAACCGGCATCTAGGACACACCCCTAGATACTCCAGCCCTTTCTCTCCAGGTAACCTGGACACACCCAAGAGCCCCTCACCCTCCATCTTGCCTGAGTGAGAGGCAGGCAGCTTAGGTCCCACACATGCACACGTGTGCATTCTCTTGCTGTAAATTTAGTTATTTCTGCTTTTAATAAACTCACTGTATGTTCCTGCCCACCGACTCTCTCTCTACGAATTCTTTTTGGAGGAACCCAGCGTCTCATCAGCGTGTCGCAGCTCCCTTCCCACCTCATCATTAATAGCCTCAAAACACAAACATTCTTAGTGCATGTTTTTTGTCAGTCTTTCATAGAATGCAAGAGTCAATAAGCAGTTCCTCTTTCCACTTGAACCACTGCTTCTAGAACAGGGCTCCTATAGAAGAGACTCACTCCCCACTCTTCCGCCCACTGGCTTACGTTTCCCTTCTCCACTTCCCTCCCTAATTTCCTTGTCTACGAGAGGCTATCCCCATTCACTGTGATGTGATACAGGGACTGGAGGAGGCTCCTGGAAGAGCAGGAGGCTCATGCCACACTCAGCTAAGTGAGAGAGTTGTTAACAGTGCGATCAGGGAAGGTCAGGTAAGTTGAGCAGCACTGTGTTGCCATGGAGTTTGTTGGATTAGACACAGAGCAAGGAGATGCTGGTAAATTGAGATGACCCTGGTTGCCTGAGTTACACATGCTCCCTGCTAAACGTGTACACAGAAGTCCTGCTAGAAAATCATCTGCCCTGAGCTTCCTTCTCCTTTCGCTTGTGGGGATTGGGTTTCCAGGGTTGAGCAGGAAGTGGGGTATCTGATGTTCAAGGAGCAAAAGTGGTAAGATCCAGCTGGAGAGCTTAACTGAAAGTCCTGACACTTTGCCCTGGTGTAAACTGGGAGCATCAAGGGTAGCCTCTAAGTCCCAAGGGTACAAACAGGACCAACACTGCAAGTTGGAGCTAAGAATCAGGAGCAGACCACAGCTGGTGTGGACAAAAGACCTGGGAGGTGTAGACAAAGGCTGATACAAGTTTTACCTTTGTTGACTGTCAACCACAAGGTGTGGGATCAGGCAGGTTTGTCTTAATGTGCAAAGCCTGGATATCAGAGCCCTTCTTCAGCCTTGAATGCACTTACACGTATTTTTAACCTTCTTACCTTACCATTCACATTCCCACCTCTCCACCCAGGATCCCACTTGCTGTTGAAAAGCCATCACAGTTAGCACCCATTTCTCAGATCTGCTTGGCAAATGGGCCTATTGTTCAATGTGAAACTCACCCTGAAGAAATCAGTTCTCATACTGGATGCAACCTCATGCTTTCTCACCTTCTTGCAAAATGTAATACCACAGACAGGCTTCCTATGTTAGTTGCTAAGAAGTGTTTATCACCTAAACACTTGCCCACATTTTTATGGAAGAGGATGCAGAAAGAAACTGCCTCCAGAAAAAACTTGGGTGGATGAAAGCCCCTAATGACACTTGACTCTAGGCTTGTATTGTGTTTTATTATTGCTGATATTAAAGCATGATAAGCAATATCCTAGTTAATTTATCATTGGCCTTCACCTTCTACTTTTGCAATATTTGCAATTTTCCCCCTCCAAGTCCCCAGAAGAGAATAGCAAATATTTTACTATATTAAGCACTTTATGGACAAGATTCAGAGGCATAAGACATAGTATCTAGTAACTTCCCAGGGTTAGGGCTTTAGAAGTGGCTTTTTATATATTTTGGTGTTTTTCAGGTTTCTTTTGCATGCTAGGCAGTTTCTCCAGCTAAGCATGCTGCCTTTTCTCAACCTTTAATTTATTCACTCAGTATTTTTAAGAATATGCTACTTACTAGGTATTCTCAAAGTGCTGAGCTACAACAATAAATGGAATCATCAAAAATCCCTGTCCTCGTAGGGTTTATGCTCTGTTGGGAGAGATCAACCATGAACAAGACAACTAAGTGAAATGTAGAGTAGAAGATGATATTATTTGAAGAAAAAAGTGGACAGGAGAGAATAGAGATGTAAAATTGGTGGGTGGAGGATAATACTGGAGACACTGAACTAAAAGAAACTTACTGAAAAATTGACATTTGAATAAACAGTTAGAAGGAAGGGGAGGAGCTGACCATGTAGATACCTGGGGGAAGGACATTCTATAGAGAGAGAGCAGTCAAAGGCCCTGAAGCAGGGATGTGTTTAGAGTATTGAAGAGACAATAAGGAGACAAATGTGATTGGACCAGAGTCAACAAGCAGAAGGAGAATAAGTTGATGAGGTCTTGGAGGAAATGAGAAGCCAACTATGATGGTCTTTCTGAGCCAATGGAAAGACTAGAACTTTTATACTGGAAGGATGGGAAACATCAGAGTTTTGAGCAGGATCAGTTGGCAGCTATGTGGAATACAGAGAATGGGAAACCAAGAACAGAACTGGAAGAAATATTACTAGGCTATGGCAATTCATTCAGGAAGAAAATGATGGTGACTAGGACCAAGGTAGTGATGGTGGGAGTGGTGTGAAGTGGTTAAATTCTGGATGTCATCTGAAAGTAGGAGTGAGAGAACTTTCTGGAATATCAGATGTGGTAAGTGAGAGAAAGGGGAGAGGGAAAGATAGCAGCAAGACTTTGAACCAAAACAATGGGAAGAACAAAGTTTCCATAAACGGAAATGCAGGATGTGCAGATGAGGGTTTTGGAGGGAAGATGAGGAGCCCATGTCCAGACCTGTTGGTTTCATGATGTCCTTTATAGATACAGTAGATTAAATAGGCAGTGGATGTGTGAATTTGGAGTCAGGGGAAAGAAATGCATTTGGCTTCAGGGAATGATACTTAAAGCCACAACAATGGATGAAATCTCCAAGGCAATGTGTGCTTGGGTAAAAAAGAGAAGGGCTCCAAGACCTGAGTCCTGATGTGCTCCAATATTTAGAGATTGGGGAGATGAAGAAGAATCAACAAGAGTATTTAGACAAAGCAATCCAGAAAAGTTAAAGAAAAACTATGGTATCACAGAAGCCAAGTGAAGAAAGTGTTTCAGGAGGAGGGATTAATTGGATTAAAGGTTAATCTCCATAGGTCAAATAGTATGAGGAGTGAGAAATGGTCATTATGTTTAGGGTAATGTGGATAAGAAGTTTTGATGGTGTCAAGAGCAAAGCATTCTGGGTTGGAATGTGTGAAAAATACAGAAAGAAGTTAGAAAAGGCAAAGATAGACAACTTTTCAGGGGAGTTTTGCTCTAAAGTGAAAGAGAAATGGAGGTGATTGTAAGAGGAGAAAGGTCAAGGGAGGTGAATGTTTCCTAATATGTGAGAAATCATGGCATGTATAAATGCTAATAAAAATAATCCAGAAGCAGGGAGAAAACTGACTCGTCACCAGAAAGAAAGGATGGTTACTGGAGAAATACTCTTGAGCAGGAGCAAGGAGAAGACGTCCTGTTAATGGACAGAAATATTAGATTTGCTTAGGTCATGGATAGTTTATGCTCCTATTATACAAAAGGCAGAGTTTATGCATTTATATGCAAATTATTTCCTCCCCACAAGAGGGCCTGGAAAAGTTGTAGATCAACTCCTGGGATAGAAAACTGCAAGAGGACTTTTACCAGTGGAAAACCATGACGACCACATCAGAATCCCATGGGAGAGAGGAGGCAGCACCACTGATAAGAAATATGTTGATGATGCCAATATTGAAAATATTTAGTAGATAGAAATAAGGTTAGGATACAGATCTTCTGGATCTTTGTATCTATCTCTTTCTGCTACCTTACAAAGAGTCAAGGAAGCAAAATATTTTCTTATGCTGCTGGATCTTAACATAGTGGCTTCATTTAAACTATAGAGCCATGGGACATATTGTGACCAAATACGCAGTGCGTGGAACAGAGTGGTCACTCCTGAAATAGTCATTAAAAGAATGAACAAAAAACTGCATGAAAGGATGAATAAATGAATGGCAATCTGTACCACTGTAACTGATATCAACTTACAAAAGTAAGTAATTGCATCAAATACTTGCATTGCAACAGAAAAATAATGTAGACTAGTTGAGGTAAGGCAGTGTTTGGAGTTGGACAGTTAGGAGTTTGATTCCTAAGCTCCTCTCAGTTAGATGTGTTCCTTAACCCGTGTGAGACATATCTGTGACATGGGAATCACTGTAGTTCCTAACTCGTACAGTTGTTTCGAAAAGGAAATCAAAGATATGAAGTATATAGTGAAGTTCTGGACAAATATTAGATGTTAAATAAATGCTGGCTTGTCAACAACTCTGCTTAATGACCTGGTAAAATTCATTGACTACTCTTTTGTGACATCTTGAAATTTTCAATTCCAGCCAACTCATGAAAGAAGATGTTCCAGAAGGTTCTCACCAGCTGTGTGAAGTCCTGCTTCTTTTTTAAACATAAAATATTTCTTCTAAGCTTCTAGCCTCTTCCTACCTCACTCCAATTTGGTACTTAGTTCTTATATCTTTGGTGGCTCCCTGTTTACAAATTTGGATTTAATTTGTATCTGCAAAGTCCTGTTTTCCCAAAGATTATGAGATGGAAAATTGTGGATCCTGTTTTACTTTGAGTGAAGCTTCACTCCGGAACACATTTCTTGGAGACACTGTCTATCAGGAGTGAGATGTAAGACCCAGGGGCTCCTGACCACACCCTGCCCTGGCCAGCTGCAGAGGCATCACTATGTCAATGAAGGGATTACTCTGTGGTTTCTTCACCCCCATCAAATTGTGTGTGATGAGAAGGAGATTTGTTTGACATCTCTTTTCAGGAGAGGTCAAGAACACTCAGCAGGGGTTGTGGCAGGCATTAAGGATGTTCTCACAGGCTCCTCAAGAGGCTTGTGGTAAGAGATGTTTCTCAGGAACCCAGGGGCACCTACAAGGGCTGGTGAGTAATCTGAGAGGAAATAAGCTGCTTAGAATCAGGATTCCCACATTCTTAACAACAATAAAAAAAGGATGATTTATCTACAAGGAAGCAAGCTTTGGTGGAGTGAGAAAAATGTGGTAAAAAGAGGGAGGAGGGAGAGAGAGAGAGAGAGACAGAGAGACAGAGAGAGAGAGACAGAGAGAGAGACAGAGAGAGAGAGAGAGAGAGAGAGAGAGAGAGAGAGAGAGAGAGGAGAGGAGAGGGAGGGAGAGGGAGAGGGGGTCGGGGAGAGGGAGAGACCATGTAAAAATCTAGGCAAAGAAGTGTCTCTCCCAGTGAAAAATTGAGGTCCCTGCCCCCACCCCCCCATATCACAAACATGCTCAAGGACCGTGAAAGCCTCTTCTCTGAGACTCTGAGCTCTGCATAGGTTGTAGGATCACAAGCTTTGTCTGATGTAAACATTTTGTGGTCTTCCACCCCATATTCCCTAACTCAGGTGTTCTCTAGCCCCTTCATTCAGGAGGTGGGGGCAGCATTCTGGGGAGCCCCCAAGGAGCTACTCAAAGCTGAGGGCAACTGCCCAAGCACCTATACCAGAGCCAAGTGCTGATGGGTAAGAATCTCAAGACATTCCACAACCCTTTCAACTGTCTACCCATTGGGATAGTCTCCACACTATGCCTTCTCCCTAAATTGCCACACAGAGAATGGGGCTTTGGAAAATGGAGCGAATGCAACAGTTAGTTAGGGACACACAATTAAGGTCAATAGAATGGAGGACAATAATAATATACCATCATGAAGAATGTTCACAGACCCTGAAAATGCATGGGCTCTGCGTGATGGTCACACGGCTTACTGCAATTTTGGTAACAACCATGTTATTAATAATATTATTAATAACAACCAAGATACTGTCATTATCCCCATTGTAGGAAAGATGTAGCTAAAGCTTGGAAAGTTTGGGTAATTTGCCAAAGTGATATAAATAATGCCATGAACTTGGTATTAGAAACTCAAGTCTATGTTCTTAATTAAGTGACATGGTTACTTTGTGAGCAAGAAAGGGACAACGTGGAGATGGTATCACGGGAACATGTTTTGCCTTAATCTAGATATGACTTGATCACAGTCCAGCTGTAGAACTGAGGACATGGAAAAATTCAAGATGGAAGAGTTTCACCCTATGCCTAGTTTTAGGAATACAGTAAGCAATATAGCTGCAGCCTTTATTATTTTTCAATTCTATTTTTATTGTGGTAACTGTGATTTACAACACAATACAAGGCCATATATAAAAGTTCCCCTTTCAACAAATATATAACAACACATCCTGTCCACCACCATATTACCAAATGTCCCTCACCATTGTCCATTGGACCCTACCACCCCTTGCCTACTGGTAACCTCTGTTCTATTATCAATGTTCAAAGGTTGGTTTATGTTTAGTCTATTCCTTGCTTTGTTTCTTATATTCCACATATGAGTGAGATCATAAAGTATTTGTCTTTCTCCTTCTGACTTCTTTCAGTTTAATCCCCTATAGCTCCATCCATGTTATTGTGATTTCATCTCTTCTAAGGGCTGTATAGTATTCCATTTAGTATATGTACCACATCTTCTTTATCCATTCATCTGATGATGGGAACTTACATAGTTTCCAGTTCTTAGCTATTGTAAATAATTGTAGTCCATTTTTAAGAGGTTTAGGGGGTTTTCTATCCTGATAAGGATGGAGATGGGAGGACACTTGGGGAATGTCATGCTCAAAATACATGGTTGTGTTTTTTAACCCCAAACAAGGAGAACATAAATACAAACATGCCTGTAGTGGAAGGCACCCACACCCCACACATGCCACCACCAAACCCTGGGTAGCAGAGCCCTCATCCATTGCCACCCTGGCCTCTCTCAATCTTTCCCACCATTTGCATCCAACCAAAGTAGAACTGATCAGAAATATAGGAGTCTCGTGTCCTGTCTCACTGGATGTCAGGCTTTTAATGAGAATCACTCAGCAAGGCTTGTCCTCCCAAACCTGAGTCTGGATTCTCAGATCATGCACTAGAAATTCAAAATGAAATTTTTCAGAACAAGGGCACCGACATTGGTTTTGAACCAGCAGCACCCTCTGAGGATGAAGGAGCTGTGAGAAGATTCTCACCCCTCAGACACACAAATTCAAGACAAAGGCCTGGCTACAAGTGACGAGTTTATCAGCCTCAGGTTTGCGGCATAGACCAAAGGGCCTCTGACCAGACCAGGACACTTCTGCAATCTACCAGGGCAGACTTATCGAGTTAGGCAGCAGTTAGCCATGAGCAGGGAATGAGGGAAGGGTGAAAAACAGGAAAATGGGGAAAAATGCAACATAGAAAGTGGGCCTTACCATTTGGCTTAAAGGTCAGGGAAATTACCAATCAGCAGGAGCAAGGCTCACTATTTGGTGAACCCCGCTCATTCTATGTTATTACATAAAACCTTTGTGGTTCTGAGCCCTTGTGGGAAACCAGAGAAACCTGTCCCCAACGCCCCCAGGAGCAACTGGGGCGTGGACTTCAGCGAGTCTTCTAAAGGCCCCAACTCTTAGCCCTTGGAGTGGGCTCCTCTGGGACACCTGCTCTCTAACCTTGGGGGTGTCCTTCCACTTTACACGTTTTCCACCTTCCACCCTTGCTTCCGCCACTTTGCTAATAAAACTATTTGCTTTACTTCTCATATGAGTCCTGGTGAAACAGGGAGGTGCTGTAAATGTCAGGTATAAATCTTCTCCCCAAGAACGCAAGACCCCAAAGACAAGCTGCCTCATGGTATCAACAAGGCCAGTTGCCATCTTGCCTCTAAGAAAGATCCTTTATGACTCCAGAAACAATCCCCATCTGAAGGTAATTTTGTATGTAAAAATGAATTGTATGACCTCTCCCCTGCACTTCACACAGTCAGTGTAAGAGTTCCCTTCCGATTTTTTTTTCTTTTGATTACTGCTCCTATAGAAGAGTATGTCAAGAGGTCTGAAACTTGGCTGTGTGCTGGACCCACTCCTTCAAATGGCACCAATACAGAGACAGCAATTCATGTATCTATTCAGACATCCCTTCCCTGAGCCCTTCAGTGACCACAGGACATTTTAGGCTCAATGTCATGCCCCAGTGCCACTCGGAGGCAATCCGATTCTCTAGTTTGTTTCAAGAGACTGGCTGCTATCGCTCTAAAATCAAAGATCACACAGCTTTGCTCCAGCTCCTCCAAGGGCTGATCAAGGGACTTACGCTGAAGCAGGAGAGATTTTCAGTTAGAACAGCTTTTGAGGAAGCATTATGAGTCCTACTTTTAAATGGTTGAAGAGTTTCATAATTTTCGAAGACTTCTAGGCATGTCTGCTGACTATCCTTTGGGAGAATTTAAGAGCATTTTACCTGGAGAAGGGGGTCAAGTAGAAGTCCAGAGCAGGAGAAGAGCTCTATCCTTCCCTTTTGCCAGAGAAGCCAATGACAAATAGATACCAGGATGAAAGCCCACCTCCATCCCCTGTTAGAAATGAACTTGTTTATATCTGTGAAGGGGCATCCTGCTGGAATCTGGGCCCATTGAGTAGGAGGCCCCCAGGATGCAATCCCAGTCTCTTCTCCCTACCTCCCTTTTCACCTTCTCTCCCCAAGCCTTGCTGTCAAAGCTCTTCCCTGGGAGAACCCTAAAACTCTCCCCTTGTCTAGCTATGTTGGCAGACACCTCAGCCAGGAAGCAGAGCTGTGGAGGTGATCAAATATTCTCTCCTTCAAAGGGCACCATCACAGAGGCAGCGATTTGTGTGTCTATTCAGACATCGCTTACACCCCCACCCACCCCTACTGGTGAGCACAGCTAGGAAGTCGAGCTGTGTAGGTGATCAAATAGAGGTGATATGCTCTGAAGGAAGGTCCAGGGTGTGCGCAAGGCCAGTGGCTGGAAAGTGGAATGTAGTTAGCTAAGCCAAGTGGAATATATCAGAGTGGGTTTTAGTGTGTCTGGAGATAAAATAGCAGGTCAGTGGTGAGGACAAAGTGCCTGTCTCCACAAAGATCTGAGGCCATCTGCAGGTATAAGGCAAGAGTTTCTATGCGTCAGGTGAGAGTTGTCACTTTGCTGTACTCAGTAAGGCAGCTGGCATTCAGAAAAAAAAAATCTATTTTCTGCCAACAGTAAGTGCCTAAGGCATCTTGGAATAAGACCATCTTAGAAGGAATTCAGCTCAAGTCCATCCTTGATGGAACATTCCCCTCCCTTCAGCCAGGCTCCCTGGGTCTCCTGAGGGAGAAAGGAGGACTCGGGCTCTAGGGATTAGATCAAGATGTATCTTCATTCCCACTCACCCATACTTCTCATGCCTACAAGTCATGTCAATCCCACATCCCAACACTGCCGGGCACATCTGTCCATAGCACCTCCATAATGGGTTTTTGTGACATGAGTCCTGGGACAGTCTGATAAAACCCCAAAATCCCCTCAGAAAAACTGTTTTTAAATGAATGAAATGCAATGGAACTACAAAGGAAAATAATTGAAGTTCGGCTTGCAAAATATTTAAAAAATAAATCTGTGGTCTCATAATATATGTGCTTACCTCTTAAAGCTTTAAGTAGCATCGAGTGATGAATCTTAGAACTAATACTATAGTGACTATAAATGGTATTTTATATAGCTGTAAGAACTGTAAAAAATATGAAAAGTATCTGTGATTTCTATTGGTAATAAAATCAGACACTGCTACTGTGAATTGTCACTACATTCATTGGGCAGAAATATCACATTTCAGTTAGAAGTGAGTGAAAATAATGATTTTGTTTTTTTCTCCATTCAAATCATAGTCTGAATTCTCTCCATAAACACCTGAAAAATTCAAGGATCCCAGGTTAACAATTATCCCAATTTATCTAGCATATGTACTTATATTTACAGCAATATACATGTTTATACATTATACCCATACTCATCCACCAATTCACACACACACACGCACACACACACACACACCACACAGAGTTCTAAATCCTGCTTCCAAAATATCCAGCCAACAATCTCGCTCACAAACAATTTCGTGATGGAACATGTTTAATAGCCAGCTCTCCAGGTTAATAAAAAATAAAAAAAATTTTGTTTTTTAAAGGCTGTTATTTGCAGCATTTGCTAACTTCCAGGATGTCAATACTGTCACCGTGGCCAATTCTGAGCTACCAATAGATGTCACTAAACCTGAAGTCAGGCAGAGCTGAGCAATGACAGCGTTCCACATATAGTGGATGTGAGCACCAGCAAGAGGTAGATGCAATGACATGTGAAATTCAGAAGTTATTGATAGTTATTTGTGCTGCTGCATAATTTATGCAATTGCAAGCTTCTACAAGTGATTTTTTTCATAATGACCAATTCTAGCAATCAACCTGCCAATTCCTAAATTTAACAACCAGCTCTCAGAGGCCAGTACAGGCCAGCTCCAGCACACCACTCAAATGCCCTCCAATCCACATCCAAACCAATCGGCAGGGTTTTTCTACATACGTATCTGATCACCCACGTGTTCACATGTGTCCCCACATCCCCCTCACGAACTTCCACTCCACCAACACCTTCACTTGGACTCATTCCCGCCACACTCAGATATATCTGTCTTTACACACAGGCTGTTCACATGTACCCTTGATATGTTGCTGGCTCCATTATCCCAGCATAGTCACTAACGCATAATTTGCAAAAGCCCTCAAACTCAAACAGCTCCAAACTTATAAATACAAACACAGTTAATGCCCCAGATGCAACACATGCATTCTTACAGACTATTTGCATATATCCGAAGTCCTGCTCATGAAAACCCACAGATATCTACCAGAAGCTCTCATGGATATCAATGCCTCCATCCATATCATTCAAATACACCCAAGCACCCATGTAACAGTAGAGGTACGTTTGTTACACACATATGTAACATGCCCACCATTTTCCTATCCTCCCAAATCAGAAACACATCATGAAACTCCATTCGTGCAGATGCACGACCACCCACCCACCACATATGGACTCAAGCCTGAGATTGCCATATGTCACCTACGCATACCATTCACATGCTCTTCATATCACACCCGCCTGCAACTCCCATTCCCATACCAACTCATGGACAGAAGCTGACACCTCTCAGAGCACCCTAAGTGACAGGCAGAGGCCAGGCTGGCCGGCTGACCTCAGGATGGTCCCTCAGGAAAGAACAAGACAGTGACTTGGCTGGAGAGCTCATTGTCTCTGAGAAGCACCATCCATGGGTGCCTCCTCTTTTGTCTTTTGAGTCACCAAACTTCTGATTCATTAAATCTCTGCCAAGAGAACCAAGGAGACATACTGGCAGGGCTGTGTGGGAAGTGGCAGAGAGAACCAAGGAAAGTACTTGTCTGAGACCTCTGAGAGCAACGTCTAACAAATTTCCCATGTTCATGGAAGAAAATGGCTCATGTTTCCCAGTTAGCGAGGTAGGGAGTTTTAAGATGATTCAGGAGAATTTAACACATGGTAGTACTTGTTTCTCTTCCAAATAACTGGGTGTGGGTCCTGAGGAGACATGAAGAGGAGATGGGAGGGGAATATATGCTGGAATCCACAGGGGTGGGACTCTAAGTGGCCCTGGCAGTGAGGGGTGGCCAGTAGTCACCTGTGAGCTGGCACAGTGAGGTCGGGAGCCACCCGGTGCCTTCACTTAGGAAATCACCTTTCACTGGACTCACCTCTCATGGAGCAGGTGAGGAGCTCATGGCTCCTGTGTGAGAACCCTCAAATGGCTGGTCATTGAGATGACCAGGTTTCTGGTTTTCAGCTGGGAATATCCCCCTTCAGAGCAGTTACTCAGTAAGAACTTGCCAAATTGAACGGAGGCTCTTGGAGGCTGTATAAAGGAGTTCTTCCCCAGGATGTCCAGAGAGGGGAGCCCTTTTGAGAAGAGCCTCATTCAACTCAACCCTGAGGCAGAAGGCATTGGTCTTGGCTCCTGGCCCATCCATCCAAGACCCTTACATCAGCCTCTAGGTCCATCGGGGTCCATCCATTCCTGCAGCGTTAAAATGACCTGCCAGATGACCCTTCATGGTGCAGCAGGAGAAAGGAAGAGTGTGGCTTGGAGGACTGGCTCAGTTACAGACTAACCGAGTGATCTTGGAAAATCCTAAATGTCTCTGAGTCTCAGGCACCTCAACTGAAAACACAAGTCTGTTCAAGGTTTGACCTTCAAGATGTCTTCTAGCTCTGACATTCAGGAACACTTATTCTAACGGAGCAGGTGGTACAGCCAGAACAAGGTCATCTGTTCCACAGGAACAAGAAATGTCCATATATCTTGTCCCTGTTGTGGAGAGGAAACGAGGTCATAGAAGTGCAGGGTCCAGCCCAAGGCTTATAATTACAGTTATTATTACGTCTTCAGAACTGAATGAGGCCCTGGTAAGGAGCTAGAATGGAAGACACATTAAACAGAGGACATGTAGTCCCTGCCTTCGTGTTGCTTATAATAAAAAATGTGCATAGGTCCCTGGGCAAAGGCATCTCTGGGGCTGCCATCAGTCAACTGTTGAGTAATATTGTACTAAGCACTGGGGAGTGAATATGAGACCCAAAACCTGCCTTCAGGCTTACTGTGCAGCCTGAGACAAGGACGAGACCCAATGGATATCATGGAGCAGCTCAGAAAATAGTCAGAGTTCAGAGGAGGGGCACAGGGTAGAGAAACCCAGGAAGTCTTCCTGGAGCAGGAGGACACGTTAGGCACTCAGGACGGATCTGAATTAGACACAGCAAGAAGCAAGCTTTGTGGCCTCAGCAAGTAGCTCTCCCTGGGCAGGGGGAAGGGCTGAAGTCTTGAAACAGGAAGGCAGGAGAGCACTGGGGTCAACACTCCATTTATTCAGATGCTTACACACAAGCCTTTACCAAGGACTATAAACAAGTTCTGCTGTGAACCACCTGGGGGCTAGAAATAAGACCAAAGTCTCAAGGGGGGGCTGCTCTCCCAGAGAAGTCAGATGCATAAACATGAGCCTCTTGTGCTCACAGACCCCAGTGATGAGCAGAAGGATGAGGACACAGGGAAGGGACTCTCTCCCTGGCGTGTCCTGGTGGTCTGGTAATGGGGGGAGGTGGTCGGGGAGCTCTGACCAGGGTACAACACTGATAACTGACATAGTCCTTTCTCTCTGCCCTAAGCTGGCTCCGTATATCACCTGCATTGAATAGGCGGGCCTACCCTATGCAAGGGGAAAACTTTGAAGCAGAAACGGGAAAATCCGTTTCCATCACTAGAAGTCTAGGGTAGAGACAGCAGGGCGAGCCCTCAAGATGGTCTCTTCCCCTGTCCACATTCCCCACTGCAGCTGAGCTGCTCAGAGCCAGTGTCCCTGCTGGCCATGGCCCTGCAGAGGGCCAGCCCCTGACCCCGTCAGCAAAACCATTCAATGGAGTGTCTGCCTGCCCCACAGCCAGGGCTCACTCAGGTTGCAGGGAGTCTGGTAAAGCCCCATTTGCTCAACACATAATAGGGATTAGAATTCATTAATGCACTACAAATTAAAGTATTAATAACGGCTGCAGAGTTTAAATGAGAGCCAGGGAAGGGAATCGGGTGAGGGGCCGCCCCTCCCGCGTCTCCCACCTAGCTGCATTGTTCTGGTCCCAGCAATCCGGTGCTCTTTAATATGCTGTGACAGCCGCTGAAGTGACCTCAGACAATAAACAGGGCCTCCTAGTTAAGTATTAATCTGCCAAAAGAATGACCTTCATCCACTAAAGAAGGGATGTTTTTAAAAACCTCACAAGTGGAGGAAGGCTCATTTGCTCGCTCATTTAGCATATTAAAAGGGTATTATTGCAACAAACAAGAAATCTAAATGAGGCCTGGGCAGGAGCTTGGGATAACACTCCTGATTAAAGGTGTGGGGTGATGATGAACACGGGAAGCTGAATCCGTCATTGTTCACCAACACGGCAGGACCAGGCTGCTGCCACGATAAGCAGGAGTGTCTGAGAGGAGTGTGACCAGTAACAGGATTGCCTGCCGGCTCACCTGCTCCTGGCAGGTGGTGGCCAGAGGAGGGGTGTCCGAATCAACCTCAGGGGAGGGAGCTCAGCGAGGCCTCCACAACTGCACAGCCTGCTGTAGCTTCCACTCATTGGCATCCAGCATCTCTGGCCACTGCTGGGCAGCAATCTCCAGAGAGTCCAGTCTGCTCCCGCTCTGTGATCTTACACTAGTCCCTGAAGAAAGAGTCTGGCAGGACTAGAGGGAGAGAGCAAGGATGGGTGTGATCTGTCTCTCTTCTACCAGGGATCATGCCAGGACTTGAGAAGTCAGGGGAGAATCTATGTGTCTCCTCTTCAGCCCACAGTCATCTGTCTGAGGAGATGGTGTCCCTGAAGCCATGAGCAACAGGAGAAGAGGAACATCATGGAAGGAAAGAAACCAAAAGATGCAAAGATAAAATTCAAATTCAACAGATATCAGTGGGCAAGGGGTCTCTATTAGAGGCCTTGGTATCACATTAGATACATGGTGACTAAGATGCAGATTCAGTCCAAGGGATTTACTGTCCATGGAGGGAAGTGAAGGTGACTCATAAGAAACCAGTAGGCATGAAAGAAAGTCTTAAGAACACAGACTATTTAGGATATAAATAATTATCGATAACAGGAAGAAATGGTAAAACTCCAGGATTGATGTCATTATAGAACTAAAAGGAGAGGTGACTTACCCTAAATGTTAATAGTGCTGACCAGTTCATCTCTGGCTGTGTTCTCCTTGAGGACAGGACTTTGCTCATCTCTATGTCCACATCACCCAGAATATGTCTTGACACATACTAGATGCCATGGTGGAGACAATGCTCTTTGTTCTCCAGACAACTTTCTCTTCTCAGGATAAAATGGAGAAAGAGTTCTCAACCTTCCTTGGAGCTAAACTGAAAGTATCTGACTGACTTTTGGAAAATAGGAGCACAAGTAGAAGTGATGCGCCGTTGCTGGTGTAAGGCATGGAAGAGACGATTTACCTCATTGTCTCTCTCTTCTCCTGCCACAGCAAACTGGGAGTATGATGATAGGAGTACACATCACCAGATGGAGGGAGACTGGATCCCTGAGTCACTGGATGGTGGAGGACCCCGACTTGCCTACATCAAACTCTTTACACTTCTTTTATGTTGCATCACTGGGATTGAAGGGCTTACCTATTGAGGCATAGAAGTTATGTATCCTGATTGATAAATGTGGTGCTTAATGAATGTTGACTAAATAAATAAATATTCCACTTTCTCACAATAACTTTAAAGTAGATGGCTATTTCCATTTGACAAATAAGGAAACAGATTCAGAGTTAAGGAGTAACAGAGCCAGAAGTTAAATTTATGTCTTCAAATTCCTTGCCCTTCTTATGATACCTGGCTGCCTTTCAAGAACACAGTCTGATGTATATTTTATGTGAAATTTACCAAAAGTTACCTCAATATAATAGAGGTTAGAGACTTTGCAAATGAGAGTCCCTTAGCCATCATCGATGTCAGGACAGTTTGTTCTCAGAGGTAGCTAAGGTTTACTGAATTCAGGCAACTCAATGAAGAGTTTTGGTCCTTGGGAGGATGCGGGGTTTACTCTTTCATTTCCCAGTTCAGGAGAGAGGAATCTCCTTCCTATAAGCAGATGGTCAAGACCAGTCTCCTCGGAAAGAATGACTCATGCTGACTTTTGTATCTCACTGTCTAAATAGGTTTGTTAGCCACCCAAACAATAGTTTCCAAAACTTTGGATGTAGGAAGCATGGGAATTTCTGAAGGTAAATACTAAGAAGTTGACTCACACTGTTTAGTCTCTGTCTTTACTCTGCCAGTGATGCAAAGAAGCAGAGGGTAGTGAGAGGGAAGAAAAGCTTCCAGTCCACGCCAAGAGGAAACACGCTCAGTATATAGGGGGAAGGAGGTGTCCATAGGACTGAAAGGAAGTTTAACCCCACTGGGAAAACTAATAAGAATCAACAATAGTGAATCAGATTAGTTATCTGTAGAGCACTCCAGGAGACACGAATGGAATTTCATCGATCCCTATGCAGTTGTTTCTCTTCCAGATCCCTGGGGGGCTTGGGTATTCTAAGAATTAGCACTCAATGAATAAAGACTAGATGCCAGGCATTGCTGGGGATGCAGATATGAATAAGAAGTATTGGTAGTGCCCACACGCAATCTGAGTGTCAGATGAAGCACTCTAACTCAGGTACTTAGCTTGCAGTATCTCTCAGCAGCTCCCCTAGTGGCCACATTCCTTTTCACGAAAAGCCTTCTCTAAGTCCATTGGTCCCCTTGGGATTTGTGTTCTCCTGGCAACTACCACTTGCTGAAACTCAAATCCAGAGTCTTGATATTGAAGCTGGGCAAGCCCAGAGAGACTGTTGTCATCCAAATTCCCCATCTTGAAGAAACTAATATACACATACAGAGAAAAATAATCTGATCAAAGTTATTCTTTGGGCTTTCCTAGGGAAACAATGAGATGACTCCTGTACGCTTGTTAACATGTAAGCCAGAAAATGTATTAAAATTGTATAGCAAACTAGTCAGTAGCTGTATGGAGGTGTATGGAGGTCTAGGGGAGAAGTAGTTGTCTGCAGTGACTAGACGAAGTTCAGTTTATGCCACTGCAGCTCCCTCCCTGATCTGCACCCTTCCTTTATTCTACTCTCTTCCTTTGCTTCCAAGTCCCCTCTAACTCTCGCTTTGCAAGCATTTAGAATGCAAAGACCACAGGGAAACTGGAGCCTGGGGAGCTCCCTTGGCTGAGAAATTAGTCCATCTAATTACCCTGCATTTATCTCCATGGAAGGGCTGCCAATGGTGTGTCAATGATGGACAAAGTGAGTGGGAAGTAGCTGGAAGTTGTTGGGGGTCTTAATTGTGTGAGCTGCCTTAAGGGACAAGACATTCTTTCCTGGAGCTGTCAGGTTGGGTCATCTCTACCCTGACAGTCTTGGCTCAGTCCACTTGCTATTCTGCATTCCCATGACAGACAACTGGGGTGACAGCTCACTCACACCTGTTCCCTAGGCATCCAACTCATGTACCTTCTCTGTCATACCTCCCCTGACACTACACCCCCAGCCCTGTCCCCGTGCTCCAAAGCATGTGCTCATCTTCCTTGGCGCTTACCACGTGTTATTGCCACTCTGTTCCTATGTCTTTTTCCTTTCACCAATCTGACAGTTTCTTGAGAAAGAGCCCATGTCACACTGATCTTTGGGTTCCTGGTACTAGAACAGGCCCAGTGCATAGTGGGTAGCTAATAAATGTACTGAAATAAAAATAAAAATTCAACACGTACCATAGTGGCTCAGGCATTAAGTCTGTGGCTCTGGCATAGTCCATATAAAGCTCAAGGACCTGGGTTTGTGACCCAGGATAAAGAGCGGGGAATGGGGCAATAACCTACATGAACAAATTAATTAATATTCCTTCCTCCTGTCTCTTTCTGCTTACATGCCTATTCTTGCCTGCTTCCCTCCTCTAATAAGTAAATAAATAATAAAATTTAAGTAAGCTTCCAGTTTCTACATTTCACCCTCTTTCTGATGTTTACTTGCATCTACCCCATCAGGTTAGATACGCATTCCTGGTTAAGCAGGTGGGTCCAGGGCGCATGGCTGCAGCATCGCATGCAATGCCATCACACTATGGGGTCAGCGGTGTGAGGTTTCGCAGCTGGCAAGTGCAGGAGCAAGACTGGAGCCCTGGCCTGACTGCATAGCCCAGCTCCTCCAAAAAAAAGTCCCTCAACTTTGCTGCCCCACTTACCCTGCTTACAAAGCATCTGCTTGGAGATTGTCAATGTTATCTGTGGTCTTCATGAAGATGCTCCCAGTTTTCTGGGGTGCCGAAAAGACACCTACAACCTAGACAGGGCTTCATAGTGTTATTTCCATGATATTGCCTCTGCACATGGTCCCTGTTTAGTTTTAAAAGCCCCATTCACAGTCGCTCAGATTCCCTGCTGCCTTGTGGGGTTTCACATGGGCCTTCTTCTTCATGAACTCTAGCAGCTTTCTACAGAATATTGATAAACAAAGAAAAGAACTCCTACAGCATATACCCAGGGTAAAAAGTCCCTTCCTTTATCCTCAGAGACCAAATTGAAGGTCTTATCTGTGTGGTTCTAGAAGACCCCTGGCTGGGGCCTGGTTTTTATGCGCTCCCATACAATTCCCTAATTCTCTGTCAGTTTCCCACTGCCCTTCATTGATTTATTGACACTCTCACTCTTTAAGAAATGTATAGAATTGGGACTTCTGTTAAGTTTGGAGTCCTAGGAACACTTTCCTTAGGCAGCAGGCAGCCTGATGCCAATGGAATCTCAAACGTCAATGCACACACATCATGTGGGAAGAGAGGGAGTGAAAAGGAACAGTGTTGGGGCAGGAGGAAGAGAGAGAGGGGAAGAGAGAGGCTGGGCAAGAGAGAGATGAGGAGGGAGGCACCGGGTGCAGCTACAGGTGGAGGGACTCCCAAAGTAGAAGCTAGGACAGTGGTCAGTGTACTGGGGATGCAAGGGTCCCACAGATCCTTCTGGACCTGGAGAAACAGACAAAGGACAGGAGGTTGCAATCACCAGGGATGGATTTGGGGTAGTGAATTTTGGCTGGTGAATTCCACTTTCTGGATTGAGATGTCTATTCTGTTCACAAGAATGGAGACACTATCCTTGAGGACACCTTCCGTTCAGAATCGGGGTGCCAAAGAAATAAGGGATACAGGGAGATAAATACAATTTCAGTCCATTTGGAAAGGCATGCCAAGAGGATTTAAATATAGAGTGAGGGTATTCAAGGAAAGCTAAGAAGCTCAGAAAGAATCCAAGGACTAGGGGAAAAAATAGAAAAAGCTATTGCAAAGATCTCCATTTTGCTAACAGACAGGACTGTTTGAGGTGTCAGATATGAAGCGCAGGTGATGAATTTTCCCCCGGATACGGGATTCTGTGTCACAATTAACCTCTTGATGACAGAATTCTCTCAATTAAGTTTTAGTTGACAGGTGGCAAAAGTTGGACAACCTGCAAGGATTGACTGACAACCAGAGAAGATGAAACCATTCATTCTTTCTCTTCCTGCCTCCTAGTTCGTCCTCCCACCTTCTTGCCAAATACCCTTCACCTCTGGATCCTCATTTCCAGGGTTTCTTCTAGAAAACATTTCCTGGTCTCTCCCCTCCTCCCTCCCCTTCCATTCGGACTGAGCACCTCTGGGCTGTCACAGAGCATTTTAGATAGCACTGGGCTGGTACATTACAAACTGTCTCCTCCAGCAGACTTCACGTCTCCTAAGGGGATGGGCTGCACTTTATGCACATGCTTTGCCTTAGCTTCTAGCACAGTGCCTGTTGCACTATAGAGGTCAAATAACTATTTCTGAATGAATGGATGGTCTTAAAATTATACATGGGACCCAATAGTTCCCCACTCCTTTATGCTTCCATACAGGGAACACATAACACTAAATCAGTCACAGAAAATCTATTTTGCAGTGACCACTGTGGTAGCAGCATGTCTCACTATCTCTCTACAAGTGTCCTAGGCCATCTCACCACTCACTGTGTGAACATAATCACTTGCTATTAAGACTGCTCTCTCTGGGGCAGCAAGGGTGTCACACATGCCGTTAAACACATGCTCTGTCTTTGCTGTCACCTTGACTTCACACGGCAGCTCGGACCTGGACCTGTTGTTCACAGAAAGCCGTGCCACCCCTGACGCCTGGTAACACGGCTGCAGGTGTCACGTGAATATTGAAATAGACATTCACACAGCCCACCCCCCACTCAGGGAAGGAACCATCCAGCGCATGGTCCCTGGAGGATACACAAGTAAGGACGGGGAAAGCACTCCTGTGATGGAACAGGTAGGCCTGCCCCCAAAGTCAGTGATGCTGTCCCTTGGGATGAGGACAGCAGCAACATTCTGCCTTGAATTCACTCAATTAGCAAAAGGATACACTTGATAGGGAACTCTTGCAAATAAATAATCTTTCTAGATTCAAACAAAAGGACAAAAAGGAAATTATAGGGTACTGTGAAAATTCCCTCTCAAAAACAAGGAGTTCTTTCTGGGCAGAGGTTAAGCCATGACAAATATTGACAGGTTTGCTTGGTGTAGTTTAGGGTTGGGAATATCTTTGGATTAGCTATACCTTAAGATACAAGGATAAAGGACTCTTTCGGTTTCCAGCTGGACCATTCAAAAGAATACAAAGGAGCATTAAGGGCAGAATCTACAACTAATAAAAAAGCCAAGGGCTTTTGAGATCCTGATGGTGACTGCAGGCTGCAGGGCAGGTCCGCGTCGCTGCACCGGGGTGTGACCAGCATGAGGAAGCCCAGTGTCTGCTAACAGTCTACAGGAGACCACTTCCAGCAACTTCCAGAGTGAGGACAGGTGGGTGGGGCAGTGATGAGCACCACAGGCAAGCTGTAACAGGTCCACAGAAGTAGTTACCCAAAAAGTAGATTCTAGAAGCCATATATACCTTCTAGAAATCCCTAAGGGAGAGGTCTGAGAATCTGCATTGAAATAGCTCCCCAGGAGAGCTTTATGCACACTGACCTTTGAAATCCAATGATTTAATACTGAAAAGGCCATATACCTGAGTAGGAGATATTGGGCTCCCCTACACGAGTTATACTCTTTGACAGGGTGACTCTGGGAAGGTGCTTAACAACTCTGATCCCCAGTTTCCCGTCAAGAAACTAAGAATATTAACAACAATGTTCAGGACTGCTGGGCAAATTAAATGAAATATTAAATATAAAGGATTAAGTATAGTGCCTGACACATGGTAATAAGTGGTAGCTATTATTAAACAATTATTGTTACTGTCGTTGGGTAAACAAAATGAATGCACATGAAATAACCGCAGATGGCTAGTAACAAGGTGACTTGATATCCTCAGAGCCATTACAAAGGAACACGTCTTCCCTTGAAATATGCCCCATTTATTTTCATAAAAAGAGCACTCTACGTCTCGTTGTTTCTCCAGTTGGGGTGGCCGAATTGTTGCTATGACAGTCATGTGATGCCCCTACAGCATTAGCCTAGATAAGTCCTGCGTCAGGACCCAGTGTCTGGAATTGAGAATCTGCACCTTCATCCCTCACTATGGAGGTAATATTAGAACCTGTCTCCCAGTGCTATCATGGGGATCAAACCACACAACCCATGTAGAGAAAGCTTAGTTCCAGATCTGGCACAAAGTAAGTGCTTATTAAAGAGGAAGCTTCTAACAGTGCAGGACTTTCCAGCAAACCAGTCATCCCTGGGGTGGGGGGAGGGGCAGCATGGACTCACACTCACCACATGATTTTCAAGCTCCTACTATGTGTTCAGAGTCATTCTTGGTTTCATGAAGGATGCAAAGAGAGATGATTCTAGGAGCTTTTTCACTGCAATGCCTAAAACAAGAAATGCTAGGAGATTGTTTAGGGCGTAGCAAGTATCAAATGAGTGACTTCAAGTGAGCCTGGAAACCTTAAGGGAGAGACAAACCCAGAACGTTTCAGGAAGCTAGCAAAGAATGAGTGAACAAGAGGGAGGAGCTTAAAGGGGAAGAGCTGAACAGAGCCTAAGTGGGGAGGACAGAAGCAAATTATGCATACTTGTAAAAGGAGCACGCCTGCAGGCTTGACTTCTCCAGTGACCTTCTCACCCTAGGCTGGCTCCTGTCCCCAGAGAAGGGCTATAGTTGCCAAACTCTAGCCAGTGCAGGTACACACAGTCTGTCAAGAAGAGCACTCTCAGGTGACAATTTCATATCTAGAACAAAGCCACGGACTGAATTTTGTCCCCATGCTTTCCCTTTATTTGTTTTGTCAGGGAAGGGATAGGGAAAGGGAACTGGGAATGCAGAATCTAGCTTGCCACTGCACCTGCCATAAACACTGCCACTGCATCTGCCACCCTTACCTTTGTCTCCCCAGTCTGTCTCAACACAAAGCCCTAACCTTGAACTTGATGATCACTAGACATGAAAGATGCTATCTCAGAAAGGATCAGGAGGACAGAAAGAACGGAGAGCTGACAGAGAGGAAAGAAGAGAAAAAAGGGGGAAAAAAAGTGGTGAGAAGACAAAGAGAAGAAAAGAGAACAAAGGACAAACGTGGGGTCCTCTGCCCTTTGAAATGAATACACATGACAGGGTGCATCTAGGTGAAATGGCTGGTTGGACCACCGTTCAGGATCCTGTCCCTTTCTAATCACCTTTCATACCTATAAACACTGCCTGGGATCACCTGGAAAGACATTCACTAATACATATTTTTTTTATTCATGAAGTCAGTCACTTATTCATTTATTCATAAGTATTTACTGAGTGCCTCCTATATTCCAGGCACTGTGCAGATTCTGGGAACATAAAAGTGAACTAGATTGATATCTTTTCTACCCTCATTTTAAATCACCTATCAGGTACTTTTCACACTGAATGCTGCAGTTTACACTGTGCTAGGCATTGCAGGAGGTACAACATAATTTCAAGACATATTCCACAGTTGCAGGAAGTTTACAGTCTGCTGAGGAAATAACAATGATAAACCTGAATTAATCATCCTCCCTGAATAGCTCTAGTCTCCAGCGATCTTTCGCTCCTCTGTACTCACGTCTGCCTGTCCGTTCTCGGCAGACTGAGCTAACACACTCCCTTGAGAGAACTGTTGCGACCTGCTTGTGCATATATTTCTTTTATCCTACAAAAGGCTTGTATCAGTTAGTTTGTGCAGTTTAACAAACTACTCTAAACTTCTTGGCTTAAGCTAGCCTCTGTTTACTTAGTCTGTGTTTCTGTGGGTTCGCAGGATGGACTGGGCTCAGTGGGTGGTTCTTCAGGACTTGGCTGGGTTCACTAACGTGTCTACTGTCAGATGCTGATCTGCTGGGCACTCTGATTGAGGGTTAGATGAATTTTAACTAAGCCGTGATTCTAACTCTCCAAAGTTCAGTTCAGGTTGTTCACGTGACCTGGTCATGAGGCAGAGGTCCTCGAGAACTGGTGGAAATGTGTGAAGTCCCCTGAGGCCTAGGCTTGAAACTGACACATTATCATCTCTGCTGCATTCTGTGGCCAAAGTCACAGGGCCAGCTCAAAACCAAGGGGTAGAAAAGCAGACTACCTCTTCATGGCAGTAGTTAACAAAGAGACATTACAAGGAGCATGGACACAGGAAGGGATGTACTGAAGCCATCTTACTCGTAATCGATCACAGGCCTGGAAAACTTCTCTAGAGAGAGATGCCCTATTTACACATGTTTGTATTCTTAGAACTGGGGGAATGGTTGGCCCTTATTGACACAACAGGAGCAAAAAAGTCAGTCTAGAGCATCGGGAAAGGTCTTCTTAAGGAAGAACATTAAAAGGTGAGATTTTATGGATAAGCAAAGATGAGTTAAGCGGAGAGAATTCTGGTCAGAGAGAACTGTATGAATTCCAGAACTCCAGAATTTGGAAGGAAGGATTTTGGGATATTCCAGGCAGAGAAGTAATGGGTATGTGGAGAGAGGGATTCGGGTAGGAGTGGAGCAGAGGAGGTTCTATTACAGGGCTGAACAGATATCATAATCGAGGGCCTTGTAAACCTTGATAAGGAATTTGGATGTCATCCTAAGAGCACTGGGAAGTCATTAGAGTTTTTAAAAGGAGAGAGGAACGATGAGGTTTGTGTTTCTAAAGGATAGCTTTTTGCAGTATGGAGAATGGATTAAGGGCAATGAAAGTTGAAGTGGAAACAATAAAATCCTATTTTACATTGGCAAATACCTCTAGCAAGATTAAAGGGTTGTCAGCTACTCAGGCTTTAAGGCCGTGATGTAGGACAGAGATCCCTGCTCCAATTTTGAGCAGGAGATCTGTTTACAGGAGGTAGAAGAGCCTTTGTAGGAATAAACTCCATTTTCTAGCCATGATGATCCCCCACCAATATCTTAGCCAGGAAGAATAATAGAAAGCTTGTAGATTAAGAATTATTATTTTTACCTTTCTGTGAGCAGTAGTAATTATTTGCCTTTAAATAAGACACTTCATTTTGACTAAGATAATAGCCATGAAGAAGTAAAAAGAAACGACTTTTTAGAAGGACAGTTAAATCCAACAGGGTTTTATTTCCTGTCAGAACTGAAGTTCATCTCTTCCTTCTGCTGACATCTAATGGTAGCTACCATTTATTGAGCTCCTACTGTGTGCCAGGCAACTTACATAGTTTATCTTGCATGATGCTTACAATAACCTCCTTAGGGTAGATAAGAGCCAGCCTGTCTTATAGATGGAATTCAGAGAAGACATGCCACACGGTCAAGGTGACATGTGGCGAGAGGGCAGGGCTGGAATGCTAAGTAGCAACTTAGTTCCCACATCCGCGGTAGTTGGCCATCACTCCCTGGGTCTTGCAGGGTACCAGGAACAATATTAAGTCCTTGGTTTGCTCTGTTATGTTTCATCTTCCCAACAATCCTCACAGATGGGTGCCATTATTAGCTCCACTCTAAAGATGAGGCCAATGAAGTTCAGGAAGGTCATATAGCTTGTCCAAGGTCACACAGCCAGGCCTAACATCAGAAGCTTTTTTTTTAATCATCGTACACTGCCTCCCTTGTTCTTCCATCCTCACCATTTTGTCATGAAAATGCTGTATTCTTCTTAAGAAAACAAAAACACTTCCTTATCCTAATCCTATCAATCAAAAGTTTTGAATTGTGAGTATAGTTGGCTCTCCCACATCTTCCTCTCTCATGTCGCTGTTAAGCGTCTGGATGGCAGGGTCTGTCCATTGTTTATCCCCGCTGCTGGTTCCTCCCCTGTGTGGCACCATCTTTACACATATGGAAACATTCACAAGCTGAGTTTCTTGAGCGAGTTGTGCTAACAAGCTGGCCAAGCAGGCAGCTGCTCCTCCATCTGCATCTGCACAGGGATGGATCAGCGCACTCTCAGAACAATGACCAGTCAGTCCACACCCCTGCTCCCCACCAGCCCCAAGGTGCCTTGAGGACCTGGGGCTGCCTCGGACACTATGTTCCACTGTGTCATCAGTCATCAGCATGTGAGAGATCAACTTTGGTTCCTCAGGCAACAACATCAGGAGAAATAATGAGCTGCTCTGGAGGAGGCAAGAGCTTTCTGATCTGGAGACATATGGGGTTGTCACAGTGACAGATGGATCCAAAGGTCCCTTTCCCATTACACTACCCCAGTGACCTAGACTCTCACCCCCAGGTCTGTCTGTCCCTGGACACTAATTTGGGGTGGTAGGGTGGTCAGAGGGAGGAGCAGAAAACCCTGTAATCAGAAGGAAAAAGTCAAGATGTTCTCATGGGATGTTATTTGAGGACTAGTTTTATGACTGACATCAAAACTGGCTCAGAGTCACTTTATCTGCAGCAGAAGAGGGAGAGGGCCTTAGACTTTTACCTCCAGGAATGCCATCTCTGTCATTGTAAATATGGGCAGTGAAAATACTCATCATTGGTAGAAGCCTTGGATTAAAACCTGCTACTTCTTTACTGGTTGCTTAAATGTGTTAAGTTACTAGACCTTGCTAAGCCTCAATTTGTTCATAGGCGAATTGAAAAGAGTGAATGAATTTCCTGTGAGAGTCTTCTGAACATTATGTGAGGTAGCTCGCATGTGAAGCACTTAGCAAAGTATCTCATCCATCATAGGTGTTCTGCAAACATTGGTTTGGTTTGTGGGTCTTGAAGGAGGGTATTATGGGTGAACAGAATATTTTTAAAGGGAAGAATACTAAGGGTACACAAGGTTTGATCTTAGTATTAGTCTAAGCGTGGTATTAGTACTAGCGCTGGTATTGGAATGAGGAGGAGGGGCATGAGTCATCTTTCAATCTTTAAAATCTAAGATGAATCTGCACTCACCAGCCAGCCCAGGCACACATGCCCAGGAAGGATCATGGGCACACTGCAAATGCTCTGTGGGCCAAATTCACCTGGGCTCTCACTGTTCTGTGAAGGGGGCTGAACTACCTTTCCCATGCCCTACTTCCCCACTGCCCAGCCGCCAGAGACTGGCTTCTCTGAGCACACGTATTAAATGGATCTGCACCACTCAAGGGCAAGCAAATATCATCAGGGAAGGAGGAGCTCGTAGATCTCTCTGCACCTTCATCTCTCAGCTTCCCCAGGGAGGCTACTGGGGTGCTGGACGAAACAAGTGGCTCTTTGGTTAATTCTAAGTCCCACTTAATTTGCATGATTCAGTCCCAGTCTCTGACATCTTCAACCTGATGCTCTCTGCCTTGCCGAACTTCATCCTCAGATAACACCATCAGACCTCACTATTCCTCTTTCTTTTCTAATTTTTTAAGATGGAAGAAAAGTAAACACTCATCTGAGCAGGGGGTTGGGATATTGGTCTCAAGAGGTTTTCCCTAAGCACATTCTGGTTGGAAGGCTGTAGGGGGAGGGAGTGGCAAATAACATGCATGCAGAAAAACTTAGAAAGTTCTACAGAGGCTCCCATATTTCTGAAAGACAAATAATGGCCACTCTTTTTTTCTAGCAGGGGTAATGGGATCTGTTAGGGAATATAATGAAAAATTGTAATACCGGACTCATTTTAGCCTCGAGCCAAAGCCTTTACCACCTACTTCAACCTTTCCCTCATTAGATGCAGTGTGAGTTTCAACTCTTTTTCTGCTGCTAAGTGCTGAGATGGCCAATGGGTGGGTGGAAACTAGAGGAGAAAAAAAACAAAACCTTAACCCCTAATACAGAGAGAATCATTACTCCTCAGCACACCCTGGTAGAGTAGCAGTTAAGTCCTCCACCTCTGGCCAAGTGAAGTCCATATGTATCCATCCCAAGGACCTGGGTTCATGTCCCAGGGCTGGGAGTAAAAACAAAGATGAATGATTCAATTTTAAAATACTGTTTTTTAAAAAAATAAAGAATTATTTTTCTAATGAGAATTGGAAATTAACCAATCACCACTTTTTTCATTAAGTGTATAAAAGGAGCTTAGCTGATTGGCCCTTTACCCATAGCTTTTCAGAAAGAGAGAGCCCTTTTCAGTGAAAGTGCTGTCTTGCCCTGTAGTGGAGGATGGACATTATAATTCCTTAGTTTCAGGATGCTAGATTCTGTGAAATCTGCGATCACTCCTGCTTTATTGGAGGCTACAACCCTGGCCCATTCACTCACGCATTGTTTACTGACTCATGGGGAGCAATGAAGCCATAGAAAAGACATCTAGTGTTCCTTGTCTTTCTGAAAGCAAAGAGTGTGGGGAGATGTAGGACATGATATGAGATTGGAAAGCCAGCTGGTCTCAAATGACAAAGGGCTTACATGGCTAGCTAAAGAATATAGACTTGATTTTCTAGACAACGCGGCCCTTCAGAAGATTTTGAAGAAGGGGGCTGGTCACAGTAATTTCTGCTTAGTAAGATGTCACTGAGCTCAGTACAGGATGTGGCCTGGCAGGGGTTAGTGAGATGGGAGGCAGAAAGACCCGCCAACCAATCAAGAGGTATTTGGAATAGTCCAAGGGGAGAGAGGAGAAAGGCCTGCCAAAGGCAGAGTGGACTTGAGACAGGGAGCAAGGGCCAGTGACATTTGACACACGCATGACTTCAGAGACTTGATCAAGCAAACAAAAACCAGCAAAGCAACACACTACTCCCCGAAAGCTGTATTTTTTTTTCACCTATTATTAATAACTGATTTGATTCTATCTATTCCATTTTACAACCCCTGTCTCCTGCAATTGTCTGGTCCTGGTAACAATTTTATTGGAGCAGAGGAGGCCCATTATAAATACATTTTATATTGCACATTATATTTTAAGCAAATTTGAGACATCTCTGATTAGGTGCCTTCCCAACGATAGCCTTGTTCAGACAGATAATTGCGTGCTGATTTTTATTTCATTTTATTTATTTATTTTTTCAGCTTTGTTCTCTCCCCCTTGGCAAAGCCTGCAATCTTGCATACACACGTCAGTGGATAAAAACCCTTGAAAATAACTCTTCAGAAGAAATCTAATTTACTTTTTAATCTGGTTCGGAAATTTGCCAGAAAAATTTCCACCGACAAGCACTGCCATTTATTACCACTTATCACACACCCAGGCTGTGCTCTCGCTCCTGATGGGGCTGATGTAACAGGGGAGGCATCTTCGGATACATTATTTATTTGATACAATCCCACCCAGATAAGATCTATGGGCAGGAGAGGACAAAGTTTGACCTTATCCTTCGCTGAGGGAGAGGATGGGGTCTTCCTGTGTGCTTGTTGAAGAAACTCTCTTCTCTCCATGCCTTTGGGAAGGTTTAGCTTCTCAGAGATCTGAGACGCTCACCCCACAAAGATCCTGCGCTGACTTTGCTTTCTTCCCTAGAGATCTCTACTCCCCAGGCACACACTTGCTAGTGTTTGACCTTGGAATGATTTCTGAGGGTTTCGTGCTTGTTCTGTTCTGCTTCTGGGGACAGAGACCAGAAGGCATTTTGCACAGGACTATCCAAGGTCAGGTTGGGGTGGCTTCAGAGTGGGGAAAGAATATTGGCATAGGCCGGGGTCCCCATCTGTCAAAGGAGAAGGGGAATCTCTACAACCCTGTCTGCTCGCATGTCCATGGGGCTGTGAAGTTGGGGAAGAGCAGAGGACTTTGGGTCAGAAGACCTGGTGTTGGAGTTCTGGTTCTACTCCCTTAGCAAGCTCACATCTCTGGGCCCCAGGTTCATGATCTGCCCACTGGGTCAATGGCTCTTCCTCTGCCGAGCTCATGGGGTCTTTATGATGATAATGAATATGGAAGCTTTGCAAACAGCAAAGAAATATATACATGTATAATTAATCATGAAAAAATTATTAATTAGTGAAAACACATTATGAGATATTTGCAGAGACCACTCGGAGGGAAAACGGGGTGAGAAATCTGGCTGTGGGGTGGCCATGGGGCTTCCTGTCTACCTGCCTCCAACCTCAGATGACGGGTACACAGGCTCGACCCTCAGTCCCTAACAGGCATCCCCAGAGCCCCCCAGAGCCCCCCAGAGCTCTTGTTATCCACAGAACTGGGCTCCAGTCTCCATCTCATCCCTTTCATGTTTCCGCAAAATTATAAAGGTAAGAGATCTTTGAACACTAGACAGAAATAAGGTGCGATCTGAGCATGACTGTGCACACACAGAAATTTATGAGGCAACATTCCTGAGCTTTCCCTTCACGTGTAAAATGAGGAAAATAGCACTTCCTTCATGGGGTTATTAGGAGGGGTCAGTAGTATAATGTAATGTAATCCTTTACAGGCCTCACGTATCCACCACCCATGAGTTAAATTCATATATATCCTGGCACTCTTGATACCTCACATAATGCCTGTCATGTAGGAAGAATTCAATCAGTACCTGTCAAATAAATGGATGGATGAATGAATGAGCGATTGAATGAATGCAATACACTGTGGTCAGGGTCACAAACTAAAGAAGATGTACCTAATAATCTTGACCCAGTAAGAGTCTTGAGTCCTAAATCAATTTCAGAATGTTTATCTCATCCTAAATCCTTGCCTTCTTCTTTGAGGCTTCTTCTCATTGTTCCTTCGCTTTCCTATCCTATTGTCTTCCAGAACATTCTGTTTCCCCCACCCCCACCCTTCAAGATTGTCTCTTCTCAGTCAATGGGTTGTAGCGAGGTTTGCCCACAGAACTTTCTCCCCATCTCCCTGGTTTTTGTGTTGTCTTCTCAGAGCTATGCCTCCTGCGGGAAGAGTAAATATAGAAAAATGACAACATGTACATTAATGCTCGTTAGAATGTCATCATTATACTCCACAAAGTGTCTGCCGAGGGGGTCCCTAAAGGACACTTAGAAAGGAGGCAGCTGCTCCAGATTTGTTCCAGCTCACATCTCGAAGAAATGACATTGAGATAAATGCAGTGTTTCCGGTTGGAGGGAGGGGAGAGAGCATGGCTTCTCTGGAGAAGGGGGAGATGTGGCAAGAACTTGCACATTCCCCCAAGCACTCAGAAGCACACGTGCGTGTGTGCAGCCATGCAGAGAGCCGGCGGCCCAGAGCCAGGGTCTGTGCTCAAGCCACAAGCCTCACGTCCATGGTGCTTGGGCCTCGATCTTATCAAGATCAGCTTTGAAAGAATTGCCTGCCTCTTCATCAAAAGTGAGAAACCAACTGTGCTATGGAACTGGAAAAGCGTGATTCTACGTACTTTATTGCTAGTAGTAACAGGAAAAACGTTGTTGAGGGGAAGGGAGAGAGGTTTTGCATCTGTGTGGAAGGCCGTGATGCAAGCTAATATCTTGCTCCTCTCCGCTCACCCACTCAGGACACACCGAGACGGGAAAGACCCACATGATTCCCATCCAGCCCCCACCCCTTGTTAACAACTAGTCAGTACTTGATCCAGCGCTCCAGGCCCTGGTCACGTTCCCTTGATCCCCCACATCCTGAAAAAGCAGGTGACAAGATTTGTGAAACTTTGCAGAAACTCTGTTGTCATTTAATTTTTATTTTTGTCATCGAGAAAGACAATTTTAGCCTTAGCTATATAAAAAAAACACACTGCTCTAGTTCAATGAATTCTCTGCGACTGTGGCTTGCATTGCCCTTCACACTGACACAGGGCTGTCCCACCTGAGACTGCACTGGGTTTCCAGGACTGTAGGGTGGGCATGGTCACCTCTATCTTACAGAAGCGGAGGGACAGACTTTTTCATTATACACACAAACATACACGTGGGGCATTCACACGCCCCACACTCCTTGGAGAGAATGCCTTTGAACAGAAACCCACACAAAGGGATGTCACAGTTACACAGAGGGGCAAGAGAGTCAAGCTCCTACAGCCCTGTAAATCTGAATTTGCTTAACCTGCCATAAATAACCGTGTCAGAGACCTTTAGCTGCTCAGGATTAGAACTCGCTTTGCCTGATTCGAGTGCAGCCTCCCCGCTGAACAAGAAAGCAGGAGGTGAGCTCAGTTCCTCTAAGCCTGCTGTCCCTGAGTCAGGTTACCAGCCCCTGCACAATTCATCAGCCCAGGGAGCCGTGTGGTCAGAGCAAAGAGTGCAGGAACCGTATTTTGGAAAACAGCTATGGTGGTCCAGTCTGCTACTCCCCAGCCCTGGAGTCTTGATGTCCTCATTTGTGACATGGGGGCTGAGCAGAGTCACTTACCAAGCTCTGGACTGCTTACTGCCATTCAGATTTGGATGTGTCACAGCCTTCTCTAAGTGACAACCCTTCCAACCTCACAGGGATCCTCACAACACTTACCAGTGGTTCATGGACAAATTCAGAAGATCCTGGGCCTGAATAGATATCCTGTCTGTCTTTTCCCAGCTCCTTATGTGTGGGTCCAAGTGCGCACATGCCCACACGCACTCAGAGCCTGCCTATAAGCTCTATTTCCTCCTTCTTCCCCAGGACTCAGAAGGCTGGATGTAGAGATAAATTATCTTTAGACACTGCTGCCTTTTCCTACATGACCAAGCACTGGTTGGCTTGATGATTCCGTTAAAATTATGGCAAGGAGTTGTCATAACTTACTAAATATTCCTACGTACCAGGAAGGATTCGAAGTTGTATTCTGGTTATCTGTCTCAGAAGTCATGTGGGGCAAGCCATCTAATTTCCCTAAGCATCAGCCTTCTCTCATATATAAAGTGAGGAAGATGGTACTGCCTGACTTTTAAGACTGTTTTGAGGGTAAAATGAATGTTGACTCAGTAGCTTGGACAGAATTCACTGAACTGAGAACCAGGTATAGGATGGCCTCAGATGGTGGAGGTGGTGGGTGTCAAGAAGACAGAGTTCTTTGCATCAAAAGCTTTGTTGTGTCAGAACTAGGATCGCAGATGTGAGTTCTACATAGATGGTCAGCAACAAATGCAGGCGAAGAAGCAGTTCTGCATTATAACTCAGCCTTGTAATTCTGAGGGAGGAAAACAAGAAGGGAAAGAGGGAGGAGAGGGGAGAGGGGAGAAGCACATTTGCCTTGAATTCAGCCAATGTTTACTGATTCCATTATGCGTATCAGAAAAAGATGACTAAGATATGACCCTTACCTACATAATCAAGCAGAGAAGAATATGTGTAAACAGCAAGTGTTCACTCAATGGGAAAAATACTATTTCAAAGGTAAGTACAAATGAATTCAACCTGACATAATTAGGAAAAGAAAATGGTATTTAAGGATGTTCTTGATTACGTAGTAACTAATAGGAGTTTGTGAAAAGAAAACAGGTATCTGAGTCTCTTGTGGACCCTTCCCTTCACTATATACATGTGTTCACTACCTTGTTGGAGAAGTTATATTTAGGATAAAAATGTAGTGTTTTCCTTTCTCCTGAATGCTGATGTCCCTCTTGCCATGTATCTGTAAGGCACACACCTGGGACATTCATACACATTTCTGGAGGGAGAAGAGCAATTCCTTCTTGCTCATCCCAAGTAAGAGTGTCTCCCTGAGTGGCAAGGGGAGTTTTCCTCTTGCTGCCAACTAAGTTCCCACTCTTATTTCCTGTGTCCCATATTATCATATCTCTTTCTCGGAAAGAAACTGGAAGGAAGCTGCTGTTAGACTTGATCCTTCTCTGGCAGCCCTGAATGGATGTCTTTCTTTCCCTGGCGTATCAGGAACTGTGAACAGAATTTCTCCATTGTCCCTTGTGGCCTGCAGCTAGTGCTTCCCTGCATTCTTTTGTTCATTCAACAAACATTTATTGAACACCAACCTTACGCTTGGTCTGGAAGGTAGGAATACAACAGTGAAAAAACAAAATAAGTCCTTGCCATTATGGACTTTACAGTCCACTAGGAGAGACAGGCAATAAATAATTCAACAACTAAAGATATTAATATTGTCAGGCAGTCATAAGTTCTTATAAAGAAAAACAGAGTATAGCAGGAGGAATTTCAGAATGATGGTCAGGGGATGTAAGGTCAGGATGCCTCTCTGAGGAGGTATAATCAGAGAAAAGGGAAAAGACTAAGGGAGGAAGGGATGTGAATGTTTGGTAGAAAATTGTTCGAGGCAATAGAGATGGAAAATGGGTTTATTCTTGATATGGCTGATGGACAGAAAGGAAGTGAGCATGGCTGGAGTGGAGTGAGCAAGGGAAAGAGTAGTTGTTCATGAGGTCAGCAGGAGAAGGTGATTTAGGTCTTTTAGACTGTGTGAGGACTTTGGGTGTTAAGCTAACTGAGGGGACAATGACTTTGGAGAGTTTTGAACAGAGGAAGAACAAGCTGCAATGTATGTCTTTGTAGTGCCATGCTGACTGCTTTTTCAGAATAGATGGAAGAGAGGAGACTGGTTAGGAGGAAGGTGTAATAGACTGAGCAAGATATGGTGGTGGTTTGGACTTGAGAGGTAGCATGGAAGGTGGTGACAAGTGGTCATAGAACATATTTTGATAGAATAGTCAATAAGACTTATTTAAAAAAATTAGATACAGCAAATGAGAAAGAGAGACTAATAAAGGAGAACTGCCTGGTTTTCAGTTCAACAGACTATTGGTGCCATTACTGAGATCCAAAGAGGCAGTGGAGAAATGGATGTTGATGTTTGGTGGGTAAAAGCATAATTTGATTTGGGAGATTCCTATTAGTCATCCAACTGACCTACTGAGTAGGTCAAGAAAGTTTTGTCTAGTGATTTCAACAAGTTGGGCTGCTTTTAAGAGTAAGAGAAACAATTCTAGATACAGCACCAAGAACCAATGAGAGAACATGTCCCCATTCCAAGTCCAGGGGTAGGGAGAAATGGGAGCAAAAAGAGACACCATTGAATGGCTCTCAGAGGGAAGCAAAATCCTCATGGAAGAACCAGGTTCAGATAGAGCAGGAGAGTGATGGAACTACACAGACTTGAGATTGGAATTCAGGAGAATTCATCAAAGACGGAACACATTTCTACAGTGCTTATTGGAAGGCTTTGGTGTTAAAGGAGAATGCAAGTGATAAGACAAGAGAAAGTCCATGAGCCTCACAGGATCATGGATAAAGAAGAAGCTTTAAGATCGTAAGATGAACTGGCTTTTCATCATATCCCTCACCACCAACAATCTGTCCAAAGCACAGTTCTAAAACCTGCAAGTACTGGTTTTACAATCTGTGGGAGGAGGATGTGAGGACAGTACAAAGGAGGAGCCCCTAAGTGAGACATCTGAACAATCTGAATTATGCTCAGTGATGCACTTCTTCCAGGACACAAGTCCTGGGCTTCCCAACATCATGCCAGCTCTGAGTGGATGTTAAAAATCCTGCTACTACAGGCTGCCTTCTCTTCTCATGAGTCTACTTTCCTAAATGCCCCAAGGAGTGTTTAGGTCTTCCTTTCCTAAGGGAAAGTTAAGGAAAGGGGAGTGGTAATCTCGAATTCTACCCAGGTCTTGAGGACAAGTTTGAAAATAAAAATAAAACCACAAACTTAGAAGCGCTTACAAAAGAATTTCGTGTCATAGGTACTTGCAAAGAAAATGATCATTTCTGAACAATGGAAGGTGGAGCCCAACACATAGGCCAAGTGAACAGCAAATCTGGAGGAGTTTAGAGAAACAGGAATTTCACGAGGCCCAGGGTGTCCAGGAAAGGCACACAGCAAGGTGAATCTCAACTGGGTCCTCAAAAATGAGGAGAATTTGCCCCATTGCCTGGAGCAGTGGGCAGGGAGGTTACCAATTCAGTAGTGTGTCTTGGAGTGAAAAAGAATCATTTACTCCTTGTCATTATCCTCAGTAATTCTAAATCAGGTAGTGATGGAAAACCAACCCAAAGCTCATTTCAGGAGGATGTGGAAAGGGGGAGGAAAGTGGCGGAAAAGACATCAAAAAACAAATTCATCTTCCTAGCACAGAGACAAAGGACCGGGGCTGGGTCCAGAGTTACAAAGACTGATCCTTTCAAGACTGAGCCAGTTTTTCAAGACATTCAAGTCAAGTAGTGATAAAAATCCCGCTATTCACTGTTATATTAATGGCTTCTCCACTATATGCAGATAGGCAAAAGCATCATATCTTTATTTGCATTTCTTTTGCTATTGCCTCCAGCTCACTGAATTTCTCCCTTATCTGCCAAGAAATGTCTACTTTTAAGGTATTCTTTCATTTCCTCATGCCATTGGCTGTCAAACGACTTAATAACTTGCCCATCATGGAAGTCAAATATAGTTTATTAAAAATGCATGTCTCATTCAATAAGATGCCCTTTGGCAGTCTTCAGACCTTGACGACTCTGTCTCAAAGCTTGGGAACACAGAATGGTCTTGGCTGGCCAGTTGCACTGCCTTGCTTTGTATCACGTTTGCAGCCCAGAGTATGCTAAAGTGACACAGAGAAGGGAGGTGGGAACCATCCAAGGAGGACTTGGAATGGGGCCACTTGTCTGACTTGAGGAAATGGGGCCTGGGCCTGAGAACCCCAAGTGCCTGAGGACTTCCAAGTCCTCTGGCCAAGTCCCAGGGAAGGAATATGGGCATGGCGGTGGGGCTGGCATGGTGGAATCGGAGCAGGAGGGAGGGGGGCTCATGAGGAGAAAATGGCATCAAAGCAGGAGTGGGCTGTGTCAAGTCAGTGCACTGGCATGATGAATCATGCCTGTGATGGCTCACATAGCAAGGCTATATCGCTATTTACAGGGGCTAATGAGGCATCTGCAGTCACAAATTCAGAGTCTGAATGCTGTGTGACTGAAGAGGAAGCGAGAGCTAAGTTAAAAACACAAAGGGAAATGGAAGTTGCTTTTTCTATCATCTGTCACAAGGAAGGACTTCACAGCGATGTGCTGACCCTTCTACAGAACTCTCTGCGAGCAGCCTGTCTGCCTCCAGTAGATCTCTGGACCACATCTCATGGCTTCCGCTATTCCTTTCTCCTCTATTTCCCAGTACATAGTGGAGATGGAAAACACTGTACCTACCTCATCCCCTACAGTACCCCTTTATCTGGTGGTGGACTGGATTCTGTCCCCCTTCGTCACCTCTCCTCCGCAGGGATTGATCACAGCACCTCCACACAGTTTCTTCCATCTCTCTGCTCTGGATGGCTGTTTCTGGTGTTCACGTCCCACTTATTCAGTGTTAGGCCAGATTCCAGTGCATCCACTCAGGACATCAGATCAGAGAGAAAGTGCCTTGGAAGACCAGGAGGAGAGGCAAAATGTAGCAGGAAGGTACAAGGAGGGGCTCGAAGCTTCACCAGGAGAGGAGACTGACTGTCAGAGTGGATAAGGGTAAGATATGCATAGTATGAGAAAAGAGAATGAGAGAAAAACAAATGGAAGAAAACATAGGGAGGGGTTTGGGGCATGGGACAAGACAAAGAGAAAGGAAAAAACAAAAAGGTTGAGGAGAAGGAGACAGACAAGGAGGAGCCAAAGTGAGGTCAAAAGCCAAAGAGAAAAAGAAAGACCAGAGGTCAGAGAGAGGACCAGGAGGAGAAGGAAAAGGGTGGGAGCTAGTGGAGAGATGCACACCTGGAGAAGATGAGGGGGTGGGCACTGCATGGTCTTCAAGAAGAAGTGCTGGATTTGTCGAGACCACCAGCAGAATCACCTGGAACCACGTGGCTGGAGGAGCAGTGCACCAAGTGTCCTTACCTCCAATTCCTTGTCACTTAGAGTCAGGAGAAAGCCAGGCACGGGCAGGCATAGGACGGGCTGACTCACAAGCATCTCCTGAGAAACCTCAGGGACTGAAGACATGAGGATGCAGGGAAATGGGAATGAGAGAGAAAGAGAAACAGATGCCGCAGACAGAAACAGAGGGAGGAGAGAGGGAGGGAAGATGGGGAGGAGGGAGGGAGGGAGGGATGGTGATGAGCCAAGACAGAAAAGAGAGGAACAGAGAGAGATGGCAGAGAGGCTGATAAGAAAGGGAAAAGTGACAAGAATGATTGGGAGATTTGGAAAGAAATTGAGAGAGATGTGAGATTGGGAGGATAGAGAGAGAAAAGGAGGTCGGGGGAGAAGTAGGCAAACGAGAGAGGGGGAAAGAAGATATACTGCTTAGAGTTGGAGCAGCAGAAAATGGACTCGGTCCTAATTCTGAACCATTGCCAACATCTGCACTTGCTGCTCTGTATCAATTTTTCATCCGTCACTAAGACAAGCTGAAAGAGCTAAGCTTCAGGTTTTGTTGATTACAGAATGTTCCATTCTGATCTGCACCAAGGGTGACTTCTCTGGATTTCTAAATGAATCACTTGCCGCTGAGAAAGAGAGCACGAGAAGGGAGGTGGGGGCCGGAAGGTGCACACCGCACCGCTGAGGCTGGAAAACTGCGTCTTTCATAAAGTTCCGCAGGGCTGAAGGAGCCAGCTCCTTACAGAGAAGGGCCTCTTCTTGGGGACAAGAGGCTTGGTGCTGCAGTAGGGCCTCTGTCACCCTGAGGGCTCCCCGGGGCAGCCCAGCTGCCTGTTGTCTCTCTTCCACCTCCTTTCCTTCTAATGGTGCTGGAACTGCCTTTATTCTGACCTCCAACAGACGATCCCTGTTCCTGTAAACAGATCAGCTTCAGTCTTCCCTGACCTGAGCGAGTGGAGAGCCGGTCTGGGACTCCAGCCACAGGACTGGCACCAATGCCTGCAGTGCCCCCTGGAGGACGGGCTGGGGGACGAGGCTCAGAGAAGAGGCGACTGGGGAGAAGGAGGTGGCAGCATGCTCCACTGCATCTCTCCCCAGAACACAGTGTGACACAAGACATCGGGAGATGGCAGCGAAAGTTCAAGGGAAAAACACACAGTTATTTATGGCTTGGGCATCTGTTGTCAGATCAGAAACACAGACCTAATCTCAGGCAAATCCAGCAGCCTGTATGAGAGCAGATGGGGAGGTGTGTGCAATGCTCAATCCTGTTCAGCTCTCAATTTATTATAATTCCTCATCTCCAAATCCCGTCTCCAAAACAGACATTTGTCCTGGCCATGATGCCAGGAGCCCCAGTGGGTGGACGGGGAGATGACAGTGTCCTTCTACAGGCTGGGCAGCTATTTTCACCATCGTGTGATTTGGAGCCTTCTGTATGAAAAGGATGCTAAAATCCAAATAGGAGACAATGAAAAAAGGAACAAAAGGAAAATTTCAGCCCAAGAAAAACTACAAACTGGATAGAAATACAGTTGCACTGGAAGTCCAGAGATCAGAGCTTCAGTCTTCTGTCTTCCTTGCCAAAGTGACCTTGGGGAAGCTATTTTATCTGCCTGGGAATCCCATTCCGCCCAGTGCTTAAGGTTTTGTAATTGTATACTCCCAAGAATACACAAAGATGCCCACTCAGCCCAGGTGTGAGGGAGAGAATACAAAACTGGCATCTCAACAGATCTGGGTTCAAGCCCTCATCTGCTAATAGTAATTTAGTAATATAAGGAAAAACACCTTTTTCCCGCTGATGTTCAGTAAAGGAATAAAAGGGAGAGGTGGCTTTATTGGGCCTTTTCTCACACTAAAAGTTCCTCTATCCTGTGAAAAAATTCCTGGAAAGTCTCAGAAGAACACAAAATGGGTAAGGTCTGAGGAATCGAAAGGTGACTCCTGGTCTTCAGCGAGCGTGCAGCCTGCTTTGCTTGGACAAGTGAAGAGGGCCGCCAGGGCTGATTCCGGACCCCCCGGCACACTGGGCTCAGCTCTGTCGGGTGTGTCGCCTCCACGGCCTCAGTGGTATAGGCACACACCTACTCCAGCCCACCTCCCTCTCCCATGACCCACCTGTCTTCCAAGACCATGCATGTTGGTGTGTGGCATATAAGCCTGGCTCCAAAATCACTTTTCCTGGAAGAAGACAGGAGTGGGAGGAAAGGGTGGTTGTCTATAAAAATGAGGCTGCTCATACAACGTTTGGGGGCCTCCGTTTGGATGTCCATGCCCCTACTGATTGTGCTGCCTTTAAGATTTTTTTTTCCTAAGAAAGTGTCGTAATCCCGGGAAACACCTGATGTCTCCCACTTGACATATAGCAGAAAATATTTTCAGCAAAAAAATATACATCAACAAGCTCTGTATGTTTCATTGAAAAGTCAAATTACATTTTGTGACCTACCTGCATCCATTTACACTGGGGTCAGTGTGATTCAGCAGGCAGCTCCTTGGCGGGACCTGCAGTCATGTTAAGGGGCTTAGCCACACATACCCCCGCTCCCCAGAGAGCAGGACAAACAGACCTCCTCCTTGATGTGACTGCAGGCTCACTCAGGAGGGTTACATACATCATGAAAACCTGAGAGTCTGATGCAGTAATAATGGTAAATAAGGACCTGGAGCGAAGCTTCAGGTAAACAAATGTTTTGATTGACTAGATCCAGGTGTCTCTGTCTCCAGTACCTGGGAGACGGTGGGTGACAAGAGAAGTGCATTTCAGCTCCCCCTCCCAGGGGCTGTCAGCTGTAGAGTCTCACCTGTGTACTTTGCTTTCCTCTCACTACCAGCCATTCAAGAGGAGGCTGCCAGGCAGGCCTTGCTAATTAGCATTTACAAGTGACCAAGCAAGATCTCACTGTCCCCCTGCTGGGGTATCCAGCAGGAAGGGAGGGGGAGATATGATGGGTCCCCAGTAAATGCCCAAACAACAAGCAGCCATCGAAAGCTGGATCTCATCCCCTCAGGCTGAAAAGCAGAGCCTCCAAGGAAGACAGTAACCACATCTGCTGAGATGATGAGATGGCACTCTTCCTCCAGTCCTGGGCACCTCACTCAGCAGCCTGTATCCCTGCCGTTGATTTCACCCATGTTGGCACCTGTTTGCAGCTGACAACAGCTAATGTCTGTCACTGGACTAATTATCATCAAGGAGAAGAAATTAAGAAATTATGAATGTGTAGACACTTCTGTTCTCCTACTAATAGTTTGTGTATTTTGTGGCTTGTTTATTATTTAATGGGTTATTTTGCTGATGGCATCTGTCCTCATTTGAACCGTGCAAGTACAAATGAGATATGTGCTTATTCTTAATTGGGTTTTCCCCTCTCTGCTGCCTTTGATTTTCTGTTGTCCATAATGAAGGTAGCAGTCATTGCTTAAATAGATGGACAATAGATGATTAATAGAAAGATAGAGAGGGATGGATGAATGGATAGATGAATGGATGGATATAAATAGGGGTCTTAGGGTAACAAAGACTTTGGAAATCATATTTATTGAGGGAATTTGTTTGACTTGGAAAAGTAAAAGTTTAAGTTGGACCTGATAACTATGATGATTAAAATTATCATTTTAAAATGGTTTTTTAATTGTAAAGCATACACATATTCAAGAAAATATGAAAAATAAGCATATAGCTTCAGCAATTATTGAACAAAATCATGTCACTACCACCCAGGTCAAAATATAACAGTGTCCGCCACTTTCGAACCCTCCCTTCAACCCCTTTCCTCTGATCAACTACACCCTTATTCCTATCCTCACAGGCAGACATAGTCCTCATAGTTCTGTCTTCTGTGAAAAATTTTTTTGACCTGTATATAGTTTATCACCTAAATATGCAGCCCAAGCAATATGGTTTAGTTTTGAAATTGATATAAGTGGAGATGTATGATATACTAAATTCCTTTGCTCAACACTGTTTTTTTAAGATTCATCCATGTTGTTGTATTTAATTAGGGTTTGTTCACTTTTGTGAGTATATGATATTTCTCTCATATGAATATAGCAAATTTGTTAATCCAACCTCATGTCAGTGAATATTTGGACCGCTTCCAATCGGAGGCTGTTAAACAGATAATGGTGCTATGAACAGCCTCATGTGCATCTTTGCACACATGTACACCCATACACTGAGGGGGGATTTCTGGATCACAGAGTTTGCATGCCTTTAACCTCATCGGATGGCACTAAATATGGATTTTCAAACAGGTTGTTTCATTTGACTCTATCATTAAACTTCACTATTCATAACATCTTTTGGCATTTTGCTGTTGTCAGATGTATTTCCTACCAGTGTGTTGAGTGTGTAGCGATATTTCAATGTGTTTGTAATTTGCATTGACCTGATTCTGAATGATGCAAAGCACTCTGTATGCCCATTGGCCATTCTTAGGACGAGTCGAGTTTTTAGCCCATTTTTCACTGGATTGTCATTTTCCTTCCCAATGTTTGGAGGAATTCCCGCTGTATTATGAAGTGGTATTCTGTGTCGAATATGTGTGCAATGACTACTCACCCTAATACGTGGCTTGCATTATACGTCTTAATGGGGCCTTTGGATGAACAGATTCATAGCTTTAATGCAGTCATATTTTCAATTATGATTAATTCTCTTTTGCATGCTTTTTAAGAAATTTTTCTCTACACACTTCAAATTCGGTGCTGGTATCTATATATGTATATTTAATTCCACAAGTAGAATCAAGACCAGTGTCTCCACTGCTACAAAGAGGCACATTTTCGATACAGAGACAATTTTCTAACACTCCAGACTGGACAGCCATGAAATTGGCCATCTTGCTCCCTGTCACCCAAGAGGTTCCAGAAGAGCGTAGATACAAACCCACCAGGGATTCAACTGGAGAGGTCTGCCTCTGTGGTCTATTCAAAACCTAAGATTTCAACGCTCCAATTAGGAATAAAATCTGCTTTGATAAATATTCAATTATAAGCAGTAGAGGGCATTAGCCATGACGTTAGTCATGATACACTTGAGCGCTTATTTAAATAAACAGACATGGATGCATGCACGCCGCACTCCTATTTTAGATTGTGTCTTCTCTTCTATTGCCCAGCCACAGCACTGCATTACCTGTACCTAGTTTGGGGCAGAGTACACAGCCCATGTGTGGTGAGTTGGTGCTACTGGCTGAAGTTACAGACAATGATGGAAAACAGTTTATTTCACTCTGACGCAATTGATGGTAGCTGCATGGAGAGAACCTAGGGTAGGAGGTAGCAGAGGCTGAAAGTTTACACAATGGAGCACTGCAGAGAGCTTACCCCAAGGGTGTGGGCTGCTCTGGAATCCTAACCCTCAACTGCAGGGCTCTGGAGGACACAGCCAGAGGCAGGCAGCGTGGCCTCTGCTAATGCTTGGACAGCAGAGGAGTTCTAATCCTAATCCCCCAAATACAGACCTTCCCCAGGTATGTTTGTCTTCCCCTAATCCTCTAATATTTAAAGCAATTTCAATCCTGTTTGAAGAGACTTCTCAGCAGTTTGAGTCTGGGGCCTCTGGAGGGAGGGAGGGAGGGAGGAGGAGGGGAAGGAGGCAGGAGCAAGAAAGAGAGCCCTTGGGAGAAGGGGAACTGGAAGATGACAGGCTGCCTTTGCCGGTTGAGTTATAACTTCCAGAAGCTTCTTGGGAAAGAGGGTTTCTTCATGTTTTCAGAGAGAGTGAGGTTGAGGAGAGAGAAAGAAAAGCAAGGTATTAGACTAAGAATGGCCCTTGAATGAGTTCACCCATTCATTTCACCACTCAGGTAGGTGGTCAATGTAATATATATTGAGCACCTACTATGTAAAGCTGAAACGATATTGGACTTGAACAGATAATTACAAGAATCAGAATAATGACAACGAAGTTGTGGGGGCCAGGATGCTACTATATAGGATACCCAAACTGGAGACCAGGTCAGATGTAACTATAGAAGAGTTGACTGTTGCTTTATAAGCAATTTTTACCATTTCATTCCTGCCTTTTTGCTCCTTGTCATGAAGAACTCCCAAATAATTCCTGCTTCTTCTATCCTGGTGTTCTTTTATCTCTAGAGTTCCTTGGCTCCTGCCCCATCAGCTTTGACTAGCCAAAATTAGAAAGACAATGTGTTGGACTCTGCCAGCTTGCAGTCAGCACATGATAAGGGACTGGAAAAAAGGAGTCTCCCAGAGAGATGAAGGAAATATGTCTGTCTAGCAAGGTAAGTGATGGTTAAAGGACTGTCTTGTTTCTTACACTGCACCTTGTTTCAACAGCTAGAGGACGGAAATACACCTCTGAGTAGGGCATCCTTATAAAGAACATTTGCCTGTCCCAGATCATGGAGGAGTCCCTTCCCTTAAGCTGTACTCACTCCTTTACAAAAGTCTAACTAAGATAGATTGATGATAAGATAGATGTTAGGCGGACTGACAGGTGGTTGGACAACAGATAACAGGTGGGTGGATGGATGGATGGATGGATAGGTGGGTTTTTCCAGCAGGTACTTAATAAGCACCCAGACTACAATGAGAGGCTCTCACCAACTGCATCGCTCATGCCCGAAGGTCTTCTCAGCATCCAGCAACATGTTCATGGCTACATCTTGGTTCATGGTTCATGGTTACATCTCCTTCACTTTCAAAAGTAAGACATTTTTTTACATTTGCTTATTTGGAAGAAGTGCATTGGACCAGATATTTCTGAGTTCTACCCCTACTTCACATGTGATTTCAACCCCACTGGGGTTGGTGAGCAGCTCTGTGCAGCCTTCAGCTCAACTCAAGCAGATGCTCTCTGCACAACATTTGCTTTCTCTTCTGGTGTTTCTCCAATGCCACAAGGATGGAGACTGGGTGTGGGTCCAGCCACACGAGTTCCTTTTCACAGGCTGATCTAATTCTTGCTGCTCCTGAAGGTCAGGAGCAGAAACCAATGATGAATCTTAGAGTGGTGCCATATAATAAGGAGGCAAATCAATCGACCACTTGAATTATATTGGACTTCTCCTGTTGGAGGTGAAGTGATTTGTCCTTTCTGGAATCTACACCTACACATGGATATGGGTTTGTCTTTATTACCAGAAGCACCTCTGCCAGCAATACCCTCTGAAGACTGGAGAAACGCAGATTTACTGGCACAGGAGCCCAGATAAAACTGCCTCAGAACAAGGGACTCCATTTATGGCAAAGAAGGGAGGACAGTAGGTTTGTGATATGAAACTCACGGACATTATTATATACCACATCACTCTGAAGGCAGAACAATGAGTAGCCATTATAGGCCTCTCTAGAGACCCAGTAGGGGCAATGCCCAGTGGGATCAGTGTGTCGTTCTACAGGATGCAGTATAAGCACTGAACCAATAGCTAGTAGATAATGCTGTGCCCTCAAGAGCTAGAAAATACAGGTTTAAGAAGAGAGGAGTAGAAGTTGCCATGGTCCCTCATACCATCTCTCCTGGTGCTCTGCTGCATGTCTGCTTTGAGTCCCTACGTATCCAGGTTCTGTGACTTTGGTGTTCCTGCCAACCTGAAGTCTCAAGACCATCCAGACATTCTGAGTTAGTCATGCTGGTAGATCACAGGGCCAAGAAACCTGATCTAGAATTGTTGCTACAGAACAGAAATTGAAAGTTATACATCTGGAGCTCTGGTGAGTCACTGGGGAATTTCTTATTGCTTCCACACCTCCTGATAAAAAGAGTGGGGAGCAACCACAGTCTGCAAAGGAAAGGAACTGACACCTCTCAGGGATGAAGACCTGGGTTACCCTAAGGAGCAAACAACCCAAGGCAGCTGAAGTTCTGACTGAGAGCAAGGACTCCGTAACTTATGCTGGAGGAGGAAAAGAATGAATCTCAATACAATCTTAGAACAAGGCACAGCAGAGAGGCTAAAACTCGTTCTACTAACTATTGTGTACGATCTCTTCTAAGACTGTGACTGGCCACCACCTTGAACATGAGTGGCAGAATGGACATAACGTGGGACACAAGAGGATCTGAGAAGTATGTCAGCTCTCTGGTGCCTTCAGCTCACATGCTCAATTTCAGTCACACTGAAAGGAAAGGTAGTTCTACATAGATTTCACGTTTTCTCTTGCTGAGAACTCCAGGGCCTTGGGTTTTATCTCTGAAGATGGCAGAGGAGCCTGCTTCTCAAGCTCACATCAGCAACCTGAAAGTGGGCAAGCTAATACTCAGGGGAAAATCTATTACCAATGGACACATCAAAAGTCTAGGCAAGTTCTCCTTCAGTTGGTTCTCTGGAGGACACTCAGCTGGGCATTCTCTGTACTCTCAGAAGGCCCCTAGGTTGGAGCTATCCCAGTCATTTCTAGTCACACCTCTAAAACTACACATGCTTCTGTTTTCTTTAGTCCTCCAAGTCCTCCAATCCTGCTATCTGGAACTATCTCCCAATATCTGTACAAGTGTATTTGCATCAGATTCTGTTTTCAGAAGCCAAGTGAAAGTCTCGCCCCAACTTACATAAATTTCAAGGTCCACAAATCCTGACGTCATCCTAACTCATAAACAACGGCACTTAGTTTGGGTACATTGCACTGACTTTATCTACCTTGTTGAAGCCTAGAAGTGTGGGGTTTTTCCTGCCTGTTTTTCATGGTCAGCTATGATGCAGGACTCCTTTCCTCCTTTCCTACCAAATCATGTTCCCACTTCAAAATACTTTAAAAAATCAGCAGGATGCAGAGAAAGATTATGGACCTCAAGGTCAAACAGGCATATACTCATGGTCTGCTTTATTCTCCCCCCAGCATAATGATCTTGGGTAGTTTAACCCCTAAAACTGGATGTAACTATTCCAACCTCTGATTTTCAAATATATTTCTCCTCAGTGATATCATTTACATTTTCAGGTTCAATGACCACTTTCAAAATTTTCAAGTCAGCATTTCTAACCCTAACTTCTCTGAGGACCTCCAGACATCTCATCTACCTCTTTCTTCCTCATTCTTACTGCCATGTAATAAACAACTACTATTTATCGGTACTTTGCTTTAAGTCATCATTATTTATTATTTTTTCAAAGAAATGGAGTGGTCAAGTAACTTGTCTAAGAATGGAGTGGTTAGAAGTAGTATTTCTTGCCCGTGAGGCTCTGGCTCTGTATGGGAGTAAACTCTGCCCTCCTTGCCACACATCATTCCACAACTTGCCAGCTATCACCAATTTATGATTCACTGGTATCTCATACTCAGCATGTTCCAAATACAGTTCCTCATTCTCCCCCTTACACCAACTAAACTTGTTCATCCCGTATTCAGGATCTGGGCAAATGATGTGTTGATTTATCCAATTATCTGAACCAGAAATCTGGGAATTTTCTAGGCTTCTCTTTTCTACTCCAATCAGTATCATATTTCATAGATCCTCCCTCAAAACATTCCTAAAATGGGATCTGCTCTCTGTCCATACTGCCACTGCTTTGGTTTATGTAGCCCATTTTTATTTCTTGACTGTATTCCTCATCCCCAACTTCCTATACCCAGACTGACCTCCCAATGGCTGCCAAAAACATCTTTTTAAAACACAAACAAGATCATATCATGTCCCTGCTTAAAATCCTTGAACTGCTCTCAACAATTTGCCAGACAAACTTAGACAAATATCAGTTCCATCCATTGGGGATCTTCCCCCAAGTCCTATGCCTGAATGACGTCCCATACTTGGGAGCATCTTGTTCGTATTGTCTGAGTTTACTCCCATCCAGAGCCAGTAGTGGGAAACCTGAGTCCAAATGAAGATCTGAACAGGACACACGAGGGTCCTGTTTCTGTTTTGCCACTTTAGGGAGCTCCCAGACAGTCTACCCCAGACATGGGTTACACCAGATGTTCCAAGAAGCTCAGGAGCCCCACCCAGTGTTGTCCTGAGGTGTCATGGTCTGGCTCCGGTTCTAGGCAACACAGGATTTCTTTTGTGGGATGGTAGGAATTGGGTATGGAAAGGGGCCTCATATACTAGTCCACCCCACACTCCTTTCTGCCCTCCTTGACACACATCTTCTAGGGGTGGCTCATTCATCACAGGATTTGTTTCTTCTGTGTTTTCTTACACACTGTTCCTCCTTCTTAAAATTTTCTTGCTTCTGCCTCTTACCTGCAAAGCAAACTCCTTTGCATTTTTCAAAATTCAGCTGGAGTCACCTTCCTATGGAGATTTCTAGCTTCTTATAGTCCCAAGGGATTTTAGCATCTCCTTTCCCTGTTTTCCAGGAGACTCCTACATGTATTTATCACTCTATATCGTAATAGCTCCCCCATTAGACTGTATGTGCCTCGAGAATAATGATAATGACCTACTGAACAGTACTATATGTAAATATTTAATACACATTTGTTGAATTAATGAATAAATAACCTATAAAGTTGCCTTGACGATTAAATAAGATAACTTAAACAATTCAGATGTCAGTTAAGGTCACTCTGTCCTCTGACTTTAAGTAAAATTGACAAGCTACCTTTCTTCACAGTCCGCAGGAAACTAATGTCTTCTCAAGATTTCCCATGAATGTTAGAGAGCTTAAATCTTCATAACCCCTTCAGAATGCACTCTATTTTATCTCATTCCCATCTCTCTACTTTGTATTTCTACTTTGTATTGGGTACTTGGTCACTTTCTATAGTTTTCCTCCTAATTAAATATATAAGCCAGTTGCATGTGTAGCAGACATCTAGATGACTTGGGGCAATGCAAGGGTTTATATCACAGCAATACAAACTAAAAATGAATCTTAGGTTTTGTATTCTTAAAAAGACAAGATACTCAATGGAGAAACATCTCACCTTTTCATCTCTCCATGGGCTTCAGCTTCCCATACTTCACCCGAACCCTTTCCTCCTCTCTCAATCTTTCCTTTTCATTCCTATACCCAAAATCATGTTCAATTTTTTTACAAATATTTTTGAAATATTTTAGTCACAGCTATGCGTGAATATTATTTTTAAATAAACAGTTCATTCTTAAAATGACATCAACATTCTTCTGTCCTGTCCCTCTCCACCTAATCCAACTCTCTAGAGGAAATCACTTGAAACAATTTCTGCTTTGAAGGCTCCTGGCAGATTCCTCCCCACCCTAAATGCTATTAATTCCTCCACGTCTTGATTTATTGACCACAGATATTGTCTATTGATTATCCACTACAGAAGGTAAATATTTATGTTTGTAGAGCACTCACTATCCTTTTCCTTTTCTCTTCTCAAATTTTATACTTAGTATATTTTAGTTTTATTAATTATATTCATCATTTAAAACAATCGTGTAATACACGTTTCGTCTACATCAGGCAGTATTTCTTGCCTTCCTACTCTACAAAAGGAATATATAAGCATACTGATGTCTCTTTGTGCTTCTCCATCTATGTTTCTACACTCCACCTGTCAGCTGCCCCTCCAGGTATTGATTTTCCAGATTGATGACATTTACTTTGCATGGTGCATCCCCAATTCTTCCCTGCATTATGTGGAGGGCTTACAAGTGGCTTCAGGGACCAGACTGCCATGTATGTGAATCAGTTGGGCCCTAAGTCATAGTCAAGGTGAATTAAAGTTGGTTGTGACCTAGAAACAATATGTCCAACTGAAAGACTTTCAAACTGTTTTCGTTTGTTTTGTATACTCAAATTGGGCTCAACTCTAGTATGTTTGCTCCAAGTAATCAGTTTGTAACCTCTTATATATTCTATATTCTCTATTACTATAAATGTTAAATGTCAATGAACAGCAACAGTGAGGAGTAATGCCCATCAAAGACTTCATTTTCTCCCCTATACTTCCCGTCTCCCTGAGTGTGGAGTGGGGAGAGAACAATGACTAGTTGCAGCCACCAGAATGTGTGAAATATCTTGAGAATTGTTGTTTCAGGTTGAGATAATGAAATCCAGTGAGATCTACAGATCTCACTGCTGCTGCAGTAGCCCAAGATGGCGCAGATTCAATGTAGCAGAGACTCTGCCCATTGGGCTTCCCAGGCGAACAGGAAGATCCGAGTGCTCTACTGACCTGCTGGGGCCATGAAAGGTGACCGAGAAATAAATGTACATGCCACTCAAAGTCAATGTAAGTTGTCATGGGACTGTTACCTCAGTATAACCAGATTCATTGTTACTCATGTAGAGATAGTGGGGGAATCCTCTGCTTTTCTTTTCTTTGTTCTGTGTGTCTCAGATTCACTGGTGTTAACAGTGATAGCTGTGACAACAATGGCAGCAGGAAAAATCCTACGTGCTCAAAACTCTGAGGAAGCAGAACTTTCTTCTCCAATCAGAGAAAGAGTGGTGCAATTCCCAATGCATTTTTTCTCTCTGTCCCTCTGCTTTTTGAGTACAGAAGTAGGCACAGTTACAAATAATATAAGACAGGGTGGAGAAGCTAAAGGGCAGTTTTCTGAACAGAGGAGCAGAGAGAAGTTCAGGGAAAGCACCAGGGAAATTGTTAGAAAGGATGAATTTGAGAAAGCAACCCCATTTAACTGTGTATCAACTTCTAAGGTCACCCTGAGCTATGAATGTGTGGGTCTGATGCTAACAGTAGACCAAAAACCTTGACAACTGAACTCCGGGAGCAGTTCACCACCGCCCAGTTTTCTGTCTTGGGCACTGGGTGGTGCCCACAGGAACAGATCCAAATGTCATTGCAAAGACTTTGAAAATAGACAAAGAATTAAAATCACAGCACACTGAAGACCAGATGAAATTCGTAACCTCAACAGTTTAACTTCCAGATAAAACAAAAATATTAACATTCTCCATAATATTTGAACAAGACCCAGAGACTCAAAATATAAAGTGCAAAGTGCCTAGTTGCAGTTCAAATAACTTAGCATATCAAGTATGAGGAACATCTCCACTCCCATGGGAAAAGTCTTGCAAACACTTTCCAGCATCTAGTATAAAAGTACTCCAATAAATAAAGGAAAATAGTCTTGAAAGATAGATCATATCAGCAAAGAAATATAAGATATAAGGAATTATGTGGAAATTCTAGGATTAAAAAACAAAGTTAAAAATGTAAACATCACTGGGTGGGTGCAAGAGTACAATGTGAATCACACAGGAAAGAGTCAGTGAACTTTAAAATAGATTATTAGCAATCATTCAAATGAACAACAGAGAGAGAGAGAGAAAAGTTATGGGGAAAATAAATGGAGACTAAGTCACCTGTGAGACCACAACAAAAGTTCTAACAGTCATGTCATCCAAGTGCCAAAAGAAGAGAAAAATGAAACTGATAAAACAAAAGTAGAAGAAATAATTGCAGAAAACTTCCCTAACTGGATGAAAGACATAAACCTATAGATTTAAGAAAGTCAGCAAACCCAAGGAAATCCACTTTCATAGGCATTATAATCAAACTGCAGAAAACTAAATACAAAACGAAAAATGCAAAAGCAATCAAAATTAAAAGATGCATCACTTACAGAACAATTCCAGGTGTGATAATTCCAAATGCCATAGATATTTAATCAGAAGCCATGAAGTCCTAGAAGGAAGTAGAATTAACATTTTTAAGGTGATGAAAAAAAAAGGAGTGTCTAGTCAGAATTTGATTTGATTTCCAATGAAAATATCCTTCAGGAATAAAAGTGAAATCTCTTTACAGATAAAGGAAAGCTCAGAGAATTTATCACCAAAAGAGACACGCTAAACAAATTGCTAAAGGAAGACTTTAGAAAAAAGGGAAACGATATCAAAAGAAGATCTGGAGCAGGAGTAATAAAGATTGAGCAGCAGAAGTAGTACAAAGCTGGATAAATATCAGTGACCTCTCTTATTTTCTTGAGTTCTTTAAAAAGTGTTTAAAGACTAAAAGTAAATTTTAACATTGTCACTGAGGTTTTATTTAAACTAAGGTCCAACGGATAAGTCACTGGATTATCTGGGACAAGATCATTCCAGAAAGGAAACACAGCAATGAGAAAAGCCTTGAGTGGGGAAGTGTCTAGAATGTTTGACATGTGGAAAGGAAGATGTGTGGTGAGAACAAGTCAAAGTGAGCACATGGAAGAGTAGTAAGAGAAAATTTTAGGAGAGTAGTAGTCTGAGGAACGTGGTTATTAAGGGTCTTCTAAGCCTATCTAAAGATTTTTGGCTTTTACCCTGGTAGGATGAGACGATTTGGAAGAGAGAAGCAGTAAGATGTGAAGTACATAATATTTGAAGAGGACTACTGTTGATATTAGACAAGAAGGACAAGGCAGACGTAGGGAAGTGGTTATAGATGCTGTTACAATTATCCAGGGGAGAGATGATGGTATCTTGAACCAAAATGGTAGCTGTGCAACTGGAGAGAAGTGGTCGGAATCTGGATACTTTGTAAACACACATCAGAATTTGCTGATGGGTTGGTTGTGGGAGTAAGAGAAAGAGAATTCAAAGATGATACTAAGATTGGTTTTGTTTTGTTTTATTTGGAAGGGATAATGTACAATTGAAAATGTAACACTGACATTTACTGATATGGGAAGGATGGGAAGAGCATGTTTAGTGTGACGGAAGGAAGATCACGATTTTGGTTTGTCACATTATTAAGTCTGACAAAGAGTTGACTTGTTGCATAAGAAGCTGTATATACAAGTGGAGAATTCAAGGGATTGGTATGGACTGGAAAGATCAATTTGGAAGTGTTCATGAATAAATAGCATTTAGAGCAAAGGGACTGATGAGCTAGGATCACCCGTGGAATCAGTGCAGGCTAAGGATAGAGAACATTCAAGTCTCAACTCTGGAAGATCCCAAAAGGGCCAGAACTCAGAGACCCAGGAGACAAGTCAGCCAGAAAAGGAGACTGAGAAGAAGTGAGCAGTAAAGGAGGAGAAAAGCAGAAAACATCGATGTCTGTAATACAAGTGAATGATGGGTTTTAAGAAAGTGGGGATGAGCACCATAAAAAAAAAAAGCTATCATGTGTCAAATGCGTTGAGGACTAAGAATTGAACAGTGGATTGTTTTTAAAAGAGAAGTGAATCATGACTTTGAGAACATCAGTTTTGAAGAGTGGGGCCTCACTGAGGAGGGTTAAAGAAAACAGAAGATCAACTGTAGAGATACAGATTAACAGCTCTTTAAGGAGATTGTTTTCTATAAGGGGCAGAATGCAGAGGCAATAGGTGGTGGGAGGTGGGCAACGAAAATAGTTTTTTAAACTGTTTCTACACAGATGGGAATGACCAGCAAGAGAGGAAAGAACCAGTAAGAGAAAATGCTGAGAATGACTGAGGGAGAGGATGGATTTGAGGCTGTACCTGATGCCCTGACTGTAGATGTCAGTATAGACAGCTTAGTGTGGCTACACTCTAGAAAGCAGAAGGCAGGTTTTCACGCACAGGTGCAAGTACATGGCAGGTGTGATGCGTGGGGAAGTTCCTTTTGTTGCTTCCATTTTTTGCTGAGAGTAGTGGGGGTGAATTTGTGGAAGACTGAGAAGAGGGGTAAATGATGGAAAATACTAGCCGAGGTAAGTGAGGTAGTGGATAGACTAGGAAAATGTATTGGGTTGTAGGGTAGCCTTAGGGACCCACGTGAGGCTCAGAATGTTCAGTCAAAAACGAGACCAGTTGGTATCAGACATGTTATTCCTCTCCTTATTGTCATTTTCAAATGTCATCAGTGTCTAGGTGTGGACCATTTTCATTCTTCGTGTTATATGCTTAGTATACCCTTTAGCTTAAGAGCTCATGATTTTCTTTGGCTCTGGAAATATTATTGGATAATTTCCTTCCCTCTCCCATTCTCTCCCCTCCCCTTCCCCCCTTCTCTCTCTCCACACGGGAAGGTGTCTTTGACCTTATCATCCAGCTCTTCTATTAAATGTTTTATTCCGGTAATCATGTATTTTTAATTTCCACAAGAATTTTCTTATTCTCTGGTTATTTCTATTTCATAGATTGGTTGTTGGGGGGTCTTTTTATTTTTGACTTTAAAAACTATTAATTTTAATTTCACTGAGAGAGAATTTCATGTAATAGTTAAAACTCAAAGTCAGAAGTCAAACCAGTTGAGTGCATATCTCAACTCTGCCACTTACTTGTGTGTGAACCTGAACAAATCCCCAAACATCTCCATGCTCAGTTTCCTCATCTCTAAGGCGAATGATTGCAATAGCTTCCTCCTACCATGTCACGAGGATTAAATGAGTCAACAAACGCACGGGGCTTAAAACAGTGCCTGTCCCAGAGAAGTGCTAAGGACACAGTGTTATGGTGATGGTGATGATGGCATCTTGAAGTTCTTTAGGGTCATTTGTTCATTTTCAAGGTTTTCTGCTACCCTAAGTCAACAATGGCAGCTCCTCATCTGTTGTTCTGTTTGTTGGCCTTGCTCTTTATACTTCACTCTGATGCTCTGCTGGTATATTTGCCAATCTGAGGTTGTCAATTACAATTTAAAAATAAGAACCCTATTGACTATCCAAGTAGCCATTGTGTATGTAAGTCTCTTTCCTTGACAGCTTCCTGGAATGAGAAGGAGACCACAGGACAGCGCTTTTCAGGGGCAGACTTTGCTTTAGGACGCAGGTTGAAAAGTTAGCTACGAAGTTGAGACCTGAATTAAGAGGTATGTGGGTTTCGAGGGCCCACACCAGAAGTCCTAGACTGCCTGCTTTTGAAGGGGATGGGAGAGGGCGGTGAGAACGCCGTGTGTCAGCCCAAATGCTTCTTTCCCACTCCTGTTGACTCAGAGCCCAGCGCCCCTGTTAGTTTTGCCAGGAAGACTGGCTTCCCTCTCCCTGCAGCCGCCACCTGAATGTATTCCGGGCTTTGGTTCCTCACTCCATTCAATCCATTTATCAACCCACCTTCATCTAGTTTTCATTTTCAAAGGGTTTGTTGAAATCTCTCATCTGCTGGTGATTCTGACCTCACTGCCCATTCCCTGTATCATTACAGGTTTATTCATTTTTGTATTCTGTTAGCATCATCTTAATGGGGTCTCCGGAGAGATGGGAGGTTAATTTATGTGCCTCAGTCTGCCATTTTGAACCAGAAACTCTATTCATTTCTTATGCAAAACAGTCTAGCATGCTCTTTGTGTCTGTGCTTCCTTCTAAAAGATGCTTTCAACGCCTCACCCTCCACACACAACCTGGCTTATCAAAGGTATTTTTCTAAAGAAAGAATTTCTTCTCTCAGAGGAATGCAGTTGTGATGTATTTAAATAATATATTTTTTCCAACTTGCTCTATCTGTGCAAACCACTGAAGAGGAGCATGATTCATAGTAAGTGCCTAATAAATATGATTTCCTTTCTCCTCAGTATAGGCCACCACCACCCCCATTCTCTTCACCTTCTACCAACACTGCTGCTGTCCGAATAAACTTATAAATTCATGTTTACTTCTGGATGGGCTTGTATGTATTTTATGCATATTTCTTCAAGTTTGTCATATTCCCTTTACCAAAAATGCAGCCCAAAGACACTAAATGACAACCTTAGTAATATAAAAGTAAAAGCGGGTAAACCAGGGCTTAGAAAAAAGATTTGCAACACCCAGCTTGGTGCACCTTCCACTGGACCATCCTGCTTTCTGAGAATGTGGAGGTGGCTAATGCCACTTCCTCATCCACTGCGATTTGACAATCAAGATAAAAGCTAAAATCAGTCTCTCTCTCTCTCTCTCAACTCTCTATTTAACTTGGTGGGGTTATGGGAATACTGTTTGCTGTTCTAAACAGTATTTTTGAGAAAGACAAAACTATTGAGAAACAAAAACTTGTTTCTTCAAAAAGCAAATAAAATTCTGCGTACATTTTGAACTATAATCCATTTCAAACAACGAACTTACTCCTCTTTAAAAGAACAATAACTCAGCAACATCTGTACCAGAACTGCAATCTCTTCATTCCAAAGCTAATGCAAATGGGTGTGTTGTTGGTGTCATGGCCGAGCACTGCCTGAAGGACCCTAAACACGCCAGACCCTCGGGGCTCCTGAAGGCTGGGTGTTTCGGCTACTGAGTACTCTGCTCACAGAATGCTCCAGAAATTTGAAGAGACTCATATTTCAAGGCCAACATTAGGTTAAATGGTCATCTCTGGGCTGGCATGGGAAACCAAGCATCAGTCACTTTTGATGTGAAATTGTGTTCTCAAGTAGCACACTAGCAATCTGTGAATGAGCGCCATCTCCTTGATAGGTTGCCTTATTCTGAAGCAGGGCTGAAGGCAGGAGAAAAAAGAACAGAAATAGAGAGCCATTCTTACAGAAGATCCCCAAACTAAAGCCCCTACTACAAAAACTAGCCATCTCCTGCCTTTCAAACTCAAGGATGTCAGGATCAGGCCCCAGCAGCCCCCAGCCACCCCACCATGTGGGGGCTGCATTGAATGACATCTCAAGGTCACTGCAACTCCATGAAACACGATTTCATTTCTGGAAGACCTTACCAGCCTTGCAAAGACCTTTCTGAGGTAGAGAGTATTTCACTCAGCAGGATTTGGGGAAGGGAGAGTTGCATCCTGGGTCCCCCTTTCCTTCCACTGTGCCCTCTTTCCCCTCACCACTTCTTAGCTCTCTGGAATGAGCTCACATTCTGCATTCTCAGCTCAACAGGCCGCTTTTGAGCTGTAGCTGTGGGAGGAACAAACTTAACTCTCCTGGCTGCTCTGCCCCCACCCCCACATGGAGTCTAATTAAATGTCTGTGGAACTACAATTGAGCTGCTCCTGCTCAGAACCTGTGGCAAAGAGCAAGAGGCTTCCATTGGTTAAAGGAGAAGGAAATCAAAGGATGTTTTTTTCAAGAGACCAACAAAACAGAAAGTGCTGCTCATGGTATCTTTGATTTGGGAAAACAATTTTTTTTGTTTTAAGAAACCACCACAGAATGAAGGAGGAGGACGAGGATGGTGGATGCCTACCAGTGGAGGACCAGGACAGGGTAGGAAGGAGAATCTGAAAATAAAAAGGCAAGAGGGCTGTAGGAGAGGAGGGAGATGGGGAAGGGGCTTTGTCTTCATTTGTCTCTAACACTTGTCAAATGTCCCTCTCTGTGGGCTAGAGCAGGCTGATTCATGGATGGCAGGTCTGAGAGAGACAGAGCACGTCCCCTCTTGCCAGTCTGAACTGTGTAAGCTGAAGGGGGTCTGGGGAGGACTGGCTTAGTTAAGGCGTTACAGAGGTTCCCTCAACATACCTGTCTGTTGGCGCCCTCCTCGGGGAGGCCCTAACCAGCCTGCTTGAAGGAAGATGCCCAGGTGTGAGCCACTCCCAGCAGGATGCAGAGCCTTGGGAGGAGATCATGGGAGATTCGGGGCCATTAGAGCAAGCACCTAGCCAGGTTCTTCCAGAACTTCAAGACAGACGTTTCAAATCATGGGATCTTTGCAACACACGTCTCTTCCAGACATCAGCATCCTGACATTTTGAGAAGAGCTAATTAGGAAGACTGATTCTGGAAAATGGCCCCATTGTGAGGGGACCAGGAGGATGGGGCCTCCATTCATCCCCTCTCTTGCCCCTGAATATCTCCCCGGACATCACCGAGGAACCACTCCTCTGCTTCAGGAAGCCTTCACAACATTCCCAAGCTCCAGCTTCCTTCCTTCCTCCCTCTGTGTTGGGCTATGAAATGTTCTCTTCAATTATTTCCCTACTCCTTGTTTCAGAACTGCCAAACCACCAGCGCTGTTCCGTGGGTTATGCGCCATGTGTCATGGCACTGTGAAATATGAAGCCTTCACAACAGGTCCAGAGTCAGCCATGCCAGTCCTTTAATGGTTTAGCTCTCTCAGGCTATTTGAAAGGGGCATAATATTGCTATTTTTAAATAAATGGGATCTGTATTAATGAGAGCCGACCTCTCTCTGTGCCCCACTGAGCTGCTCCCTGTGAGGAGCCTACACTGGGGATTTGGCAGGAAAGGGAGGGGGAACTAGCTTTTCAAACTCCAAAGCCAGCAGCACTTTAAATAACGCTCACAGATAGTAATCATCTTGGGGGCAGGGTGGGTGGTGGGATGATATTTGAATGGATAATAGTTTCTGTTTTCAAGGAATAGAGTCCTGAGATTGAGAAGAAACTGGTGGGAGTGTATGCACGCATGTGTTCACAGGTGTGCACGCGCGTGTGCTTGTGTGAGTGCTCAGGGGGCAGAAGCGCCAGCCTGGGGTAGTACTGTGGGGATGATCATCATGGGCTGGCTGGGGAGGTGTTGAGGGAGCCTGTGGAACAGACAGGAAACCAACTTGACCAGCTATGGAGATAGTGGTGCCTGAAGAGACGATCCCCTTGAGGAGGAATGCACCCGGCTCTGGTAGGTAGACTCTGGAACTCTGGACTCCTGTCCCCAGGTGAGAAATGGCAGGAACAAGTAGGTCTGGTGGCCAGGCCACCAGGGCAAAGCAATAAATCAGGCTCAGGGTCCCTCTGCCTCTTGAGACATGATGTGGTATTTGGAGATGATGAGGCTCTAACCAGGACAGAGGCATCTGGGACGCAGAGGTCCCAGGTGCCACAAACAGCCCTGGTCCCTCCTCTTCCTTAGTTGCAGGCCTGAGCTATGGCAGCTGGGCAGCCTGGAAAGGAGCAGGCTCAGAGGTAAGGAATGGAAATGCAGAAGAGAACTTGGGGAAAGGCTGAGGAGAGGGGAGGAAGGTGCCTTCCCTGAACAATCCAATCAGACCATTTCAAGGAGCTGCAGGCTCACAGTTTCAACCCGCAGTGTGTGGGACTCAGAGACAATACCTTCCACAGGCAGCAACTCCAAAAGATGTCCCTTCTTCTTCCTTTTAGGGGGCTAGAATCTTTTTTTTTTTTTTTTTTTAAGAAAGGTACAGGCAGGAATAAAGGCTAGCAGGTAGGCAAGGCAGGCAGAGAGGAGGAAGAAGGCTTTATTTTATTTTTCATTTACTTGTTCATCATCTTGGTTGCCTCACAGGCTCCCCACTCCCACCCCCAGTCCCAGGTCACAAACCCAGGTTGTTGGGATGTATGTGAACTGCACTGGATGGAGGCCACAGACTTAACCACTAAGCCAACAGGACACACCTAGACATTCTGTTTTTAAGACACATGTAAAGGAATAATACTGGGGATGTTATGTACTGCATTGTAACTGGATTCTATATCTGAAAGTTGCTGAGTGTAGATCTTAAAAGTTCACATTACAAATAAAACTGTAACTATGTGAGGTGATGGATGCCTGACCTAACCTTATTGTGGGAATCAATTTACAATATTCTTGTATCAATAGGTGTACACCTCGAATTTATACAACGTCAGCTATGTCATAGTAAAGCTGAAAGTATTTAAAAATATATAAAAGTTAGAGAGTCACTGTTTTCTCACTCTCTCTAGATTAGTTATCTATTGCTGTATAACAAATGATCCCACAATTTAGGCTTAAAACAACAAATATTTATCAGCTGACAGTTTCTAAGGCTCAGGCATCTAGATGGAGCTTCCTTGGATCCTTCTGCCTCTGGTCTCTACAGTTAAAGTGCTGGCTGGGGCGGCGTCTCATCTCAAGACCCAACTGGGGAAGGATCTGCTTCCAAGTTCTCCCTCCTAGTTTCGTCAGGATTCAGCTCACTGCAGCTTGGACTGCAGGTCTGAGGTCCTGAATGGCTGTTGGCTGGGACCTCCCTACATATCTTACCAGATCGGCTTCTCCATAGAGCAACTAAGCATGGCTTCCCTCAGAGTCCTTTTTTTTTGATCATCTAATCTCAGAAGTGATATCCCACCACTTTTGACATATTTTACTTTTTGGGAAAAAACTACTTGGCCTGGCAAGCAGTCAAGAGGAGGAGCTTATACAAAGGCAGGGATATCTGGAGGCAGAGATTATTGGGGGATAGTTTAGAGGCTCCTAGTCTACCTTCTCTTTTTAGGCATGTTTTCAGAGAATAGGACACAGGAAGTCCCCTAAGGGCAGGGGCTGTGTCTTGATGACAGCTGCAGCACCAGCATGGGGTCTGGAGGAGAGGACCTCTGTCTTCCTGTCCAACTCAGACCCACCTCAGAGAGCTAATGGACAGAGAGGTTATTTTCAGCTCAGTGGGATCCAATGACTAGGACCCAGAGTAATCTCTAAGTCGTATGGAACCATGACCATCTGTCTCCACGTATTCATTCCCTTTCATTACCTAGTACACCACCTCCAATGTTTCCCAATAATTTCTTGAGGAAGAAGCCAGGATATATCACAAGACATGACAATGAGTACCCAGAAGAGTAAGAAGGCAGGATGAAAAAAAGAAATAGAAAATAGAAGGGGAAAGCACCCCTGGCTGCTACCTTATTTAAAATAAAGTACAATCATTTATTAAATATCTACCATGCACCAGATGATTGCTTACATTAGTTAATTTACTCTTCAAAACAAGTTTTTAAGAAGATTTAACCTACTCTTTAGAATTCAGAAAGCTGAAATTCACAGAAGTCAAGTGACAAGCTCAAGTCACCACAGAATTTTTAAGATCCCTTTGTGCTCTTTACATGCTAACAAGTTGAAAATGATGGAGAGCACAGAGTGTCAATCTACCTGAACCAAGAGTTAATCATGCAAGGGCTACGTCGTGGCCATGGTCACTGCTCAGGGTTAAACAATGGCTAGGGGAAGGCTACAGCCCAGCATCATCGAGTACAGAAAATAAAGACAATGTGACACAGACTACAAGTAAGATAGTCGTCTTATCATATAGCCATATGCGGTGTGATCAAAATCAGCCCTGTCCCTAGCAAACAACCCTGCTTGAACTTGGGCTTGGATCTGCCTGACCCTGACTGAATCCAAAGTTACAAATGAAGACTTACACTTAACAAGGAGGTTCACATGTCAGTACTGAGGCCCCAGAAGAACCAAGCACATTAGGAGCAATGGCTGTCCTTCCTGGAGAGAGGGTGGAGTGAGTGTCTCAAGATAATTAAGGGACAGGAGGGCACATCCCTTTGTATGCAAAAGTTCTACAGTGTTTGCTTAAAATTTTTCAATTTCATTGCTATGGAACAGGACAGCTAGGTTCATGACAGGAGGAGTTTGTGATTTCTAGAAATTGAAAATGGTGGAGATGGGGCAGGGAGGCAGTGTGAAGAAAACCTCTTTACTACTTGTCATCTCACTTTGCAGCCTCTCCCAACAAACACACACACATACACACAGATACCCCAAATCTGGAGATACTCTCTTCCATTCATGGAAGGTATTTCTACATACATACTGGAAGCCTTTCTTCATAGTTCTGCTTTTCCCAAAGACCCATCAATTCTGGTAGCTCGCTGCTCCTGAACACGTCCACCCATACAAACTCTGGGTCCGTGTCAGCAAAGTGATGTCCTCCCAGGACTGAAAGAGACTGCTGATGGTCATCACCTTACTCCTCTCCTTGCTTCCAGTGGGGGTCCCACCAAACTCAGGGTCCAGCTATGGTCCATCCAGTCTCTGCTGCCCTCAGTGAGGAGTTCTAGCACCTTGAAGTTCTTTTCTTGATTCTCACCAACTTCGATATAAACATATGTGCTGAGGCAAGGAAGAAAATGCATTTCCAGCCAAGTAAACATAATAATAAATGCAATAAATAACCGAGATCTCCTTTTTAAAACTTAGCAAAAGTCAGAAGGCAAACAAACTTATTTGGAAACAATTTATAAACCGACCATCAGCTACTAGATACACTGTGAACCTGTCATTATTTTGTCTGTTTCAACTAATCCTCCTCCCCCATCAACATTCTAAGAGGCAAGGAAAGGACAGAGGAGCAGAGGCCAGGAAACCTGGGTTCAAGTCTGCACTGGGCTGCTTTCTAGCTCATCAAGTCCCAGAATCCGCCTGCACCGATCGAAGAGGCTGATGGCGCGGTGGCTAAGTTGGGTCCCACTCTGTTTCTAATGGTAAGTATGCACGGCCATGACAAAGAGCTGAAAGGCGCGGCAGTCACTGAGCTCTGCCATCCCTGTCAGGAAAAAACGCCATGGCCTCCTCCTCTAGGCTGCACTGCCACCATGGCTGTTCAGAGAACAGTTGGCAGGTGCCTTTACTTAACTCCAGCTCCCAGGAGCTGGCTGTCAAGGGAAAGCTCAATGTCACCACCAGTCCCCTCTGAATTGCTAATACGGGAGAGCTGCAGAGTTCCTCCTGTAGATCCCTCCTCCTCAGGACCCCATCAGCGCTGCTGTCATTTTGAGGGTACACCAGCCTAGCCAACTACGTGGTCCTTCCCCAGTACTAGTGGCATTCAACACAAAAACACTGCCCTGACAAATGGAGTTCAGCCCCTGCAGCCTTCAGGCTCAGAATGCCAGTCAAATTCAGTTCAAACACCTCCTGCTTGCAAAGCACCCTCAGGCTACTTGAGCTAAAATGCTTAGGGCTCTTGGTTTCCCAGAGGTGGCCTTCCTCTAGCTCCATCGAGAGTTTATGTGGTGACCCAAAAGTGAAGGCCACCACACCAGAGAGTGGACAGGGAGTGGCCCTGGATAAAATGTTGGAGACAAGAAAAGTGTGGTGGGGGCAGTGGGCACGGTACCTCTACCGCAGCTCTTCAGCTGGAGGGAAGTGTGTCTGCCTCCATGTTTGCCAGCTCCTTGACGATGCGTGGCTTGTATAAGTAAGAGACCAAGGACAAATTTTCTATTTGGGGTTAATGGGAGGTCATCTAAAGATCAGAATCATCAGAGTGAGGCGATTAGCGTGTCAGGAAATGAGAATTCATCATGGGAATTGTGGGTCTGCACCCACAAAAAGGGGAATCCATGGTAACCCCGACTCTGAGACTTTGCCTCCTGTTCCCACATTCTGTTCCAAGCATCCTTTTCACAGGTCCTTGCCTTTCCACATGTCCTAGAATGCCTTTCTCTTCCTGTTCAAATGTTAGCTCCTTATTTAGAATGAAGGGATCCATTCAACAGGTATTTGTCTGTGAATTAACTTGTAGAGAAGATGAGTCTTCCTTGTCTCCTCTCCCTTCAAGCAAAGCCAATTAGCAACTTCCTGTGTCATTGCTGTATCCTTAGGTACCTATGGCAGAAACAGTCACACCCTTTTGGTATCTGTTTACGGTTTGTCTTCCCTACTAGCCCGTCATTCAGTGAGTACAGAGACTGATTATGACTTTTCCCTTCCACTATGCCTAACACAGTGCACGGCCCACGGGAGAGCTTCTAACTACTTATGGAATAAATGAACAGGAGAATAAGTGAATGGGGAGTCCACGTTGAACCTCTGCGTAGATCCTGTCCCCAAGCTATAGTCACCATCACATGAAATGTGGTGTTGTTCCTTGGCAACTCTGCCTCATGACGTGGGTCCAACCTTTTAACTCATTTCTTCTCCCATCTTCTATAGTGAGGGCACCAGGAATCCCGCAGCATCCTAAAAGCAATTGCTCTCACACTGAACAGTGGGACAATTTGGTCACCTGGCCCTGGGCAGTTATGTGACTTACTGACTTCCCAAACCATCCATCAGGGCTGATTTGGGAGCTGGTTCAAGAAATATATCCTTTAAGTCAGTGCTCAGCATCATTAACTGCCCTATAGTTTTTAATAATCAATTGTCATTACCCAATATCCAATAACCAATGGAGATGACAGCATTTCTTCCCTTTCTTCCCTCCACCCCGCAAGATTGAATAAGATGCTTCATGATACTCCATCTTCCCAGGCAACTCATGGAAACATTACAATCAAGTTTTTCTTGTCCCCTGGATGTTCCCGATCAGATGAGGAGGGCGTATGAGTGACTCTGGATCCCTGACTTGGCAGCCATGCTCCTGGGTTCACTGTGCTGTAGGGGTCCTGTTCAGTAAGCTTCTCACAACTCAGGAAAACACCCGCATCAGCCATTTCTCATAAACAAGAAAGAGACCAATTTCCAAGATGCCGTCTGATTTCCATACCCCTCCCTCCCTCCTATCTAAAGCACGATGTAATCTCTCCCTGCAATATAATAAATATTTCACTTTCAAATCCCGATTCATTAAAGGAAGCCCAGGAGGGAGAAATAATAAGGTGCCACTTTACAGCCCAAATAAAACAGTGAAAGATATATTCTATAATTTATACTTCTGACTTTAGGTTGAGATAATTCATATATCATTTTCAGTTAGGGACCCCAAATGGTGCTGTGTCAGCATATTGGCTGAGAAATAACTTTTTGTATTATTTTATGCCTTTCAGTAACGTGCCATGGTTATCATATATCAGTGCTAGGTCGAGTTCTGCCTCCTCCTAAGTCATTCTCTTTATAACCAATGTGACTTTCCTTCTTCAATACAGATGGAGCCTCTTGGCTGCACACATATCACATTCTCCCAGGCACAGAGTGGGACTCACCTGGAATCCTTGACTACGGCCATTTCTCTCACTATCTTACCACAACCTCCCTGTTCCTCACCTGCAAGGAGAGTATAAAATAAACCTCAGTTGGAAACAAGCTGTATGATATTTTTTCCAATAGAAGTACAATCTTACAAGTGTATGGCACTTTATGGCGAGGGGTATGGTGGGAAAAGGATCAGCTTTGGGACAGGGGAAAAACATGTGTTCCAATCCCATCTCTTCCTCTTCCTGCCTGGGAATTACTGAAGAAGCTATTCAACCTCTCCAAGCTTCCACATTCTCTTCTATAAATGGGGATAATAACAACAGTGAGCCATACAGATGTTAGACAGTTTAACTGAGATAAAAGTAATAATAAAATCATGGTGGGTGTTGATAGCACATTAATTTTCTTATTTTATATGTGGATATATGTACATCTCAGACACCAAAACCCACATACACGCAGACGCAAATATGCATATATGCATCTATATCCACATACAACAACACAGCTATATATGCATATGTACATATATAAGGTACACAATAAATGTATATATTTATACACAGACATACACATCACTGAGCCAGTACTTTAGGTGAATTATCTCATCAACTCTTATCACAACCCCATGAACTTGGTACTATCTACTCCTTATTTAACAGATGAGGAAACTGAGGCTTGAGAAGTTAAGCAATTTATCTAAGATTGCTAGGTGTGTATCATAGGTATTTAGATGATATTTTTACTCGGTTTCTGTCTGCGAAGCATTTTCCCAAACATCTTATTTGATCCTTATGACAGTGCTCAGAGGAAAGCAAAACAGAAGAATTATTACAAGAAGCTTTGTCCCTCTACCCACACCGCCATGTTGCTTAAGCTTGTAGCATTCTTCACGCCCTTCAGTGGCCCTTTGGTTCAGACGTACCAGGAATCTGTGAGGTTTAGTGACTCCTTCATGTCCAGCAGGTAAACATCCATTTTTCTCTGCTAATCACTCTTTATGCTCGTCAGAACCCGGGTTCCTCTGTTTCCTGGGAAATACCATCTGTAAGACCAATCTTCCATACACCACCCATCCTCCCACAGACAATCAGTCCTTCTCTGCCTGAATATATCAGCACAGGAGCTGCAAACACTCAGGCTGTGGGTTCCAGCAGTAGGAGAAGCATTAGGCCGACATCTTTTGAGCAGCTTTTGTATGTCACCTCAGCTTACACTTGCTTTTTCAAAGCTAAGGTGACTTGTGCTTACAGAGGCTGATGTTAGTGTCAGGGCCTGAGTCCAGAACCCTTGTCTTATTCTGTCCTCTGCCCCATGAACCCTCTCCGTCCCAGCCTTGAATAAGCCTCCACTGTCCCACCCAGCTGCCCCGGGAATCTGTGTAAGGGCAGTGGGGGGGTGGGGGGTCCACAAGAGTAATAACAAAGGCCACTACTATGTTGTCAGCCTCTGAACTTGATACTCCCAATGGATTTATTCATTTAATCCCTGAAACAGCCCTTTGAGTGGGCAGCAATATTATGATCCCTCTTCTGCAGTTGAAAATTTTAAAAAGCTTAAAAAAAATTTCTCCTGTGGTACAGACTGGCAACAGACTATTATACAGCACTAAATCAGAAATGAGCTATGAAGCTACTGGAGACATGGAAGAAGTAAAAATGCATTTTGCTAAGTGAAAGAAGCTAAGCAGAAAAAGGCTACGTCCTACCTGATTCCAATGATTGACATTCCAGCAAAGGAAAACTATGGAGACAGGAAAATGATCAGTGATTGTCGAGTGTTAGGGAGAAGGGATGAACAGGAAAGCACAGAGAATTGTTCAAGCAATGGAACTCTTCTGAATGATACTCTCATGGTAGATACATGTCAAAATCCATAGAATACAACAGAGAATGAAAGTTAACATCAGCTATGGATTTTCAGTGAGAAGGATACATCAATGTAAGTTCATCATTTGTAACAAAGATACAATCTTGTTGATGATGTTGATAGTAGGGGGTGGGCTGTGAATGTGTGGGGGTCAGGGGCCTGTGTGAACTCTACTTTTTTACTCATTTTGCTGTGAATCTAAAATGGCTCTAAACAACACAGTTTTTTAAATTCCTAACCATTAAAAAATAGATACAAAACTTATGAAGTTAAATAAAAGCCTGGTAATCTTAAAAGGGAAAGAAATGCTGGCCGCCCTGGTGGAACAGCAGTTAGGTCAGTCACCTCCAAAGGATGCAGGACGCATACCCCTGGGTTGGAGTCCTGGGTCTCGGGGAGCAACCAGTGTGAACAACTAAAATGTAAATAAAATAAAAGACTTTTTCCACATCTCCCTTCCTGCCTGTCTGCCTACTTGCCTTCATTCCTGCCTGCATCTTTCCTTAAAAAAAAGAAAGAAAGGAAGAAAGAAATGAGCTATAGAAACCTGAAATGACATAAAGGAACTGTAAATGCATATTGCTAAGTACAAGAAGCCAGTCTGAAAAGGCTGTATACTGAATGTTCCAATTCTATTGACATTCTGGAAAGGCCAAAACAGTGGAAATGGTAAAATCACCAGTGGCTGCCGTGGGCTAGAGAAGGAAGGAAAGAGGAGGTAGATGGAGGAAGGATGAATTGGGGGAGCACAGGGGATTTTTAGAGCAACCCTAAATGTACTGTATGTATCTGTAGTGGTGGATAAATCACACTGTACATTTATTAAAGCTAATGTAATGTACAACACAGAGTAAACTTTAATGCAAACTGTATGCTTAATTAGTAAAAATGTATTACTATTGTTCATTCACTGTAATAAGGGTACCACACTAATGCAAGCTATTATTAATATGGAAGCTGTGTGGTGTGGGGAAGGGGTACATAGGACTCTCTATATTTTCCACTCAATTTTTCTGTAAATCTAAAACTGATCTAAAATATATTATTCAAAACAAAATAAAATAGCAACTTACCAAGGTCATTTGGATAATGACAAGCCAAAATTTAAACCTAGATGTTTCCGGATCTAAATTTCATGACCCTAGAATTTAGTCGAAAGACTCAGCATTGTTTTCCCTTCAACCCTGGGTCTAAAATAATAAAATAGGAATAAAAACAAAATACATTTGTAGTCCCTTATGCAGAAAATACCTACAAAATGACTGACAGGAATGGGAGAATCTTTGTAAACTACAGAATGCCATGAACATTCAAGAATGCTAATTATGGATCTGAAATCCTGCTTTTCTGTCCATTATAAGGATGTAATTCTTTGGGAACACTGCCCTGCTAGAGCTGGAGGATGTGTAAAGATGTGGGAAAAGGTGTGCCCTTTTCCTGGGACATGAGCCTCAAATGATGGGACTCGAAGGGAGGGTGAGTTTCCTGGCAACAAAGGAATAGTTGAGGTTATAGAAGTGGTGGCTCCAAAAGCTTTCGGGAGAGGGGGAGAGAGAGAAGCAGCAGCCTCAGAACGCTCATTTATCATGAGGGCGACTTCCCTGTTAATAAAGTGACCTTGTGTAAACGGCTCAACTTCTCAAGCTCTCATGTCATTAAGACAGGGACACCTGCTGATAGATCTCGACCACATGGGCTGCTGAACCAGGGTGAACTGCCAGCACCAAAAGAATTAGATGTGACTCATCCCAGCCCCTAGCTCCCAGGGAGGCCAGGCAGGGAGCCATGGCACATTCTCTTCCCTGCCTCCTGGGTGGGCCCAGCAACGGACTTGATCCCAGGCAGTTGCTGGGCCAGGGACAGGACTTACCTGAATCCGAATTCCTCCGACCCTGAAGCAGGGGTACCCATTAACTGAGGACTGACTCCCAGGGCTTCCGTCCACCTTAAAATATGCCTATTATAGAGGGCTCCTTGCAGCCCAGCTGCTTACCATATCTCAGTGGAACGCAGGAGAGGCAGCTGGGACATGGGGCATGGGTGCTGCTGCCATTCTGGACCGTGAACTTGCTGACAGATCTGGGACACCTCACCTCATCTCTCTGAGTGAGGGTGAAACAAAATGATCTTTTTTTTTTAAAGAACAGGTACTCACAGGAATGAAAGCAAGTAGTCAGGTAGACAAAAAGAGAAAGGAGGAAGAATTTTATTTAATTAATTTAGTTGTTCATCTTGGTTGTTTCCCCTGATCCTGGGACACAAACCAGGGTCCTTGGGATGTATGTGGACTACACCTAGTCAAAGGCAGTGGACCTAACCCTGATACACCAGGGCACCCAGAAACAGATTGATCTTAAAGATGCCCTCTGGTTCTAAGAGTTCCAATTATGTGTGGACTGTCTCTGAACTAAACATATAAATATCAAAGCATTTTTTAAAGAAATAAAGGGAGTAACTGAAGTGGAAAATTATCCTCATATTAATGTAGCTCTCTAGCCTTCCATTATTTCTCTCTGACCTCCCACCTAAAGCTGAGTATGATTATTTGGCAATTTTTGAAATGTTACAAGATCATTTCTGATAAAGATAAAAGATATCTTTGAACCTCTTTTCATATTTTCTTAGGGCTGAAGTTCTGAGAGAGGGGAGCCTCCATCTTCCAGGAAAGGAAGACATTGTACATGTCACCCAACTTCCCTCCCAGTAGAAGCTTCCAGCTCCCTAAGCCCTGGGTTAACCCCCATTAGGCTGCATGGCAGCCGGCCTCAAATAACACAATGCAAGCAGAGGGTTCTTTGATGCGCTGAAACAATTCAGTGAACCTATCTCGTTCTTTTCAATGGAATTGCTTCTACCTTTTGTCCCAACTCTTTAGGGGTCACTGGTCCCAGTTCAGCTATCATTGAATCTTCACAGAGGTGGGTGGCTTAAAAAAGACTCAAGTTCACCCGCCTCCGGGGTGCTGCATTTTAACAGGGAACTGTTAAAGGTTTAAAACCTTCCATGTCAATGAATGAATCTCTAATGGTAGAATTTCAGACAGTCAGACAGATAGTGGGAAAGTCCTTTTGTAGCTGGGGGAGCCTTGCTCAGATGGTATCTTCTCAGTCTACTCCTTACACTGGCTCCCACATGACTCACCTGTGGGCCTTTGGACAGACTGAGGGGTCTTTTAACTCCATAAAGTTAGCAATTAGCCGTGCACCTTTCCTCAGTCCTCCCACATGATGAGGATCTGGTTTATACCTCTAGTGTGTCCTGTCTAGAAAATTAAAAAAAAAAAAAAAGTGAGTTCTAGAGCCAGTGAGAAGCCACCTCTCTAGAGAAGCTAAGTTCATCTAGATGTGAGGGCAGGGTGGGGATAGAGGCAAGCCTGACCTGAGCACCAAAATAACTGGAGATATTTATTCATGTAAATACGAATAAAAGTAAAGTCATTTGCTTCAACAAGCAATCATTGAGATCTAACAAAGAGGCATTGTGCAGAAAGGAGGTAGAAGCAGGGAATGACAAAATAATATTTTACTAATGTCATCAAAGAACTCAAAACCATACCCAACACACCATAATACCCCATATTTAATATTATATTAACAAAATGTTCTGGGAGGCCAGAAAGAGGGGCAACTAATTCCACAAGGGGGTCAAGAGAAAATTTGAAGAGACATTTGAATTGCTTACTGAAGAATGAATGAGAGGAAGAAATGAGCAATCTTCCTAGAAGTCAAAAGAAATAAGCACAAAAAACATGGTGGGCGGAAGGAGTGTGGTAAGCTTGGGACCACAAAAACCAAACCAACTTGTTGAACTAGAGCTGTATTTTCTTTCATGGACCCCTCCTCTTCCCTTTCTCCACAGAGATACTATCCTATTTGCTGTGGACATCCATCCAGCTGGTCTTGTCTATGAGGCTGACTGATAAGAAGTTAGGCAGAAAGTGTGGGTTAGGGATGGACTGCGGGAAGCCTCAAATACTGTGCTGGAGAGTGTGAGCTGTATCTCAAACCATTATGGCTACAAAGCTAAGGGCAGCTCCTCACCAACTTTCCCACAAGTGCATTCAAACAGCAGAGGGGTGTGAGTAAAACTGGACCACTAGTAGTTTTAGGAATTGTTTGCTGTGAGAGAAACGTTTTCCCCTACAACACCTAGTATGATGTCTTATTTACAGAAAGGTGTAGTGAGAATTAGGGAGAGGAATGAATACACAGATGAACAAAGGAATGAGAAATGGGCTGCTGGAATGTCTCCATGGTACCTGACATAGATATCTGCCTGGAGAAACAGAAACTTCTTGAAGGAAGGGGCCACTTAAAGGAAGTTGGTTTTATTGCTCTCACATCCCTGCTGTATGTTCTCAGCTAATCCAGCAATCCATTATTTATGTGTAGCCTAATTAAGGTTGTGAGTGGCTTGATCCTTATTTACTTAAGTCTATCCCTGAAGATTGCCAAGATTAAATAAAATTACCTCCAGGCAAGCAAGCCTCACAGGGGCTAGGCTAGAAGAGAAGAGTGGAAACTAAGACACAGCCCCTGGGCCTTCTGGGAGAGCCTGTTCCTTGGAAAACTTCGTCTCTGTCTCCCACATAAGCACACAGCACATGGCCCCCAGGGGCTGCATCCCCACCCAGAGGCACCAAGGACCCCCACCCACACACAGACGTCCATGCTCACTTCTACATGCACTTGGGCAGTTGCTGTATAAATGCATTCTCATATAATTGCTACTACTCCTGTAGCTGTTGCTGCCAATTCCAGCTCCCTTAATAAAAATTCAGATAATCTAGACCAAACAAAACTCAGTGAAGTCTGAAACTAACTAATCGAAAACGATTAGCTCCTCTCAACCTCTGAATCTACCCTTTTCTTGTAAAACCAGAGACCAGTTCTTATCTGGATGCTGGCCTTGTACATTTAATGAAGAGAGAAGAGGACTGGCTCGAGTGGTAGGGATAGGCTAATATTTTTCAATCATTAGGAGCAAATTAGAAAACATTTCAAAGGGCCATTTGTATTTTTTCTTCCGCCCCTGAGGATGTTGTTCTTTGGAACAGTTCTTAACCCATTAGTGTCCAACTTGTACTTGGAGTTAATAAGATTCCTCATTCATGGGAAAACCTTGGGGTTTGTTCATGCTGACACACGCAAGACTATAGTGGACCCTAGGGATTTAGAGAAAAAAACCGCATCCTTGGATGCTACCCTCATGCTCTAGATGTGACAAAAGGGAGGCAATTGGCAATTGGTTATCTAGAGTTGAGGCCTGGGGGACAGTAATGATGACAGAGAGTTGTATCAAGTGAATGCTGATGAATTTATTATACCTAGAAAATCCTAAAGTTTCAACCAAAAAACAAAACAAAAAACAAAAATACCTGCTAGAAACAATAAATGAATACAGTGAAGTGTCAAGATTTAAAATTAATGACCCAAGTCAGTAGCATTCCTGTAGACAAACAATGAACTGGAGAAAAAGGAATTCAGAAAGAAATGTAATTAACAATACCACCAAAAAAGATAAAATGCCTAGGAATAAACTTAATAAGTAGGGTGGATGACCCCTACATTGAAAACTAGAAGGCATTAAGAAATAGAAGACACAAAAAGATGGAAACTATCCATGCTTAGAGACTGAAACAATTAACATGGTTAAAATGGCCATTCATCCTAAAGAAATATCCTATTTAACGCAATCCCTATCAAAATCCCAAGAATTTTTTTTTTTAAGGAAATTGAACAAACAATACTGAACTTTGTGTGGGATCACTAAGGTCTCAAGTGGCCAAAGTTATCCTCAGGAAAAAGAAGAAAAATGGAGGAATCATATTTCCTGACCTCAAAGTATACTACAGAGTAACTGTAATCAAAACAGTATGGTATTAGAACAAAAAACAGACAAGTAGACCAATGGAATAAAATTTAGAGTCCAGAAATAAAGTCACACATATATAGATATTAATCTATGGCAAAAGATCCAAGAGCATCCATACAATGGAAGAAGGAAAGTCTATGCAACAAATGGGGCTGGGAAAAGTGGACAGTCATCTGCGAAAAGTATGACGATAGATTTTCCTTTAGCACCATACACAAAAATTAACTCAAAATAGACAAAAGACCAGGACATAAGACCTGAAACAACAAAACACAGAATAAAATGCAGGAAAAATAATCGCTGATGTCAACTTCAAAGATGTCTTTGGGGAAGTGACAGCTATGGCAAACTAAAGTCAAACTAAATAGGACTACATCCAAACTAAAAAGCTTCTGTACAGTGAAAGAAACCAACAATAAAACAAAAAGGCAACCCACCAAATGAGAGATTTGCAAAACACACATCAGTGAGAGTTAAATCTCCAAAGCATATAAAAAGCTCATACATATCAACAACAAAAAAGCAAATGACCTACTCAGATAAAGGGCAGAATCGTTGAATAGTCACCTTTCTAGAGAAGACACACAGAGGCCTACAGAATCATGATAAAATGCTCTACATCATGCACCATCCAAGAAATACAAATAAGAAAACCATAGTAAGTTATCTCCTCACACCAGTGAGAATGGTCTATATTAAAAAGAGCAGAAACAACAAATGTTGCAATGGTTGTGGTAAAGAAGGGAATTCTATATGATTATGGGAATGTAAATTAATGCAGAAATCTTTGGAAAACAGTATGGATCTACAATTCAATCTATCAATCCCACTTCTAGGCATATACTCAGATAATACAAGAATACTAATTAGAAAAAAAATCTGCATCTCTATGTCCATAACAACACAATTCAGAAAAACCAATCAACATGGAAACCACCTAAGTATCCACTAACAGATGATAGTATAAAGAAGTTGTCATCTATATACTCAATGGCTTTTTTATGCAGATAAAAAAACATGAAATTATGTGCCTTACAATAAGCTGGATGGCACTGAAAATGATTATGTTGAGTGAAATAAGTCAGATAGAAAAAGAGAAGTACAGGATGGTTTCACTCATATGTGGAGTATAAAGAAGCATTAACAGACAAATTTCAACAAAATTCATAGGCTGCAAGCCTGTGGCTCCCAGGGGCATGGGATTGGGTAAGGAACAAGGGAAGGAAGTGAAGAAAAAGATGGTGGGAAAGGGCACTAGAACTCTGGTGGTGGGTGTGGTGTGAAATGCACACAGACTGAGATGTGACTTCAATGTCCTAAAATACATATAGCAATGTTAACAAAAGAAGTAATAAAAAATTATGGAGTATAAAAAAAAAGCTAATGAATGTTGAGAAAAGAATGAACTGTCTCATTACTGAGGAGGAATAGATGCATTTCACAACACATTCAGTTATTTGTTGATTTAACACTTACTGGGCAGCACCTCTGTACCAGGAGCAGTGCTAATCTTTCCTCTGATTGCTCACATGTCAGTGTGTGATATAAATAAATGGATGAATTGATTAACACATGATGATATGATGATACTGCAGGAAAGTCAAGCACAGGGTGTGATGAAGAGGCATAGAAGGGGATTCTCAACCTCTAGCTAGAGAGGGAGGGAGAGAGAGAGAGAGAGAGAGAGAGAGAGAGAGAGAGAGAGAGAGAGAGAGAGAGGTGAGGGAGGGAGGGAGGAACAGAGGAAGGAGAGAGGAGAAAGATGGGGGTGGAGTGGGAAGGGGATGGTGGGGAGTGGTGTCCCAGAGAAGTAACTGCATGTTATTTGCATGGAACAACAATGGAATGACAACAGGAGAAGGAGAAGCACCAGCACTACCTCTAGAAATAGCTGGTACAGGATAAAGCAATTTGCATGGACTATTGCTTCTAATCTTGACAATAAATTTAAATTCTCCCCGTTTTACATAAAATATAACTAATTCATACTCAGATTACAGAATGCTTCCAGAGTTACAGTTGAGGAAGTTGGACTTTACACCCAGGAAGAGGCAGGCTCCAGCCTCACCATGAGTCCCTGTGCTCATTCGTCCATCACAGTGAGTCATGGTTCTCTATCCTATAAGCAATTACAGGCTTTTAAGCAAAAAGGGACATAGATTTGTGCTTTAAAGGTCAATCAGGCTACCACGTGGAAAGGGATTGGAGAGTGGTGACAACAGAGGTGAGTAAGGCAAGTAGTTAGGAGAGTAGCAAGTTTCAGATGATAGAATATGAGTAGTTAAAATGGGGGTTGAAGAGGAGAAGGAAGGGGCTACATTGAGACATATTTGAGAGAAAACCTTGGACAGTATCAGTGACTGTTTGATAGCGAAGTGTGCATAAGACAAGGAAATTGGGAAGATTCCCAAATACATGGAAGTACCATTAACCCTTTAGAAAATACTGGATGCTGAGTCAGCCTGGAGATCAGAAGGTTAAAGGAGTCAAGAAGAGAGGTGCTCCTTCAAGCTTTGAACTTTCTGACTCTAAAGTGTCCTGAAGCAGCTAGAGGCAGATGAGCAGTCACTTGGCGAGAGGAAGCAGAAGCTAGCAAAGACGTGAGACCTGAGACAATATCTAGAACAGGTTGGTCATGAAACCATGGAGGTGAGATTCCCCTGGAAGGCCAGAGAACATTGGTATTTAAAAGGCATACAGAAAAGAGAATCTAGAAAGTGTCCGCGAACAAATATCTAGAAGGTAGGAGAAGAATCCAGAAAAAAAGGTGAAATCATTAAAAACAGGGGAGTAGAGAGTTTCAAGAAGAGAGTGGTAATTACATTCAACAATACAGAGAAGTACAGAAAGGATAATTGAAAACTGATATGTAGTCCCTCAGTGACCTTAGGCAAAGTAGTTCAGTGAAGTTATGAAATAAGGGAAGGGAGGGCATAAGCAAGATTCCAAGGAATGGAGAGAATGGAGATGTGGAAACAGTAACTTGCACAGGTAGGGGGAAATACAGAGGGCTCGGGATGCAGGGAGTCATTTGGGATGAGAAAAGTGAGCTCCTTTAATGGACAAAGAAGAGGAAGAAGTAAAAAACAGTTGGCGATGGAGGAGATAGAACCACACTGAAATGAGCTCTGAGGTTGATGGAAGAGGATGGGATCAAGAGTGAGGTTTGGCCAGAGAGAGATCCCAGGTGGAACAGACTGGGAAGAAGAGTATAAATCCAATGGGTAAGGATGGCTGCGAGACAATTCTCTATCACTTCAATTTGCTAATATTTTAGATGAAATAATGAATGAAAATGCCTGCTTCGAGTGTAAGATTAGAAGGCAGCTGGAGAAGAGAGAAGATGAGAGGTGGAAAGGGGAAGACTGAGTGCTTCCCAATGACTAAATAATTGATCAACTGTCCCACAGAGCTAAAGTTGTCTCTTCGTTATGAGATCTCCACTTGGAATTATCAACAATTCAGGTATAGACGTAAGGCAGTAAGGCCACTGTGTGTTTGCTAACAGAATATACAATAGCATCCATTAGGTACATCAATCAGGGTCCATCTATAGCCATAGCTGTTGCACATATTTAAGGAGCTAAGCATTGCAAGACACCCAGTGTAGTGACTAAGAACAAAGAAATATAAGGCACCCAGCACAGTGACTGGCATTTTGTCTGCCCTCTATAAATGTTGGCTCTTGGTACTAACAATTAGTTGGTGATATCCAAGGTCATCCCCTATAGTAAATTATAAAATCAAATATTATTCTATCCTATTAAAGAAAGAAAAGGAAGATACAGGTTAACATATTAGCAAGAGACTTTAAGATTAAACTCAAAGAATTTTCCAAAAGGAAGGGCTATACAATGCCCATAAATGCTATTAAAGAAGAGGATAGACTCCAGGGTGAAATTATGATGCGGACAGTCTCCTGTGTCATGGAACAGATTGAGACAGCCCTTCCTTAAGTAGGGAACCAGCCCCAATCATCAGGGCAGGTCATTTTTTCTCTGAATGGAAGAAGTAATGCCATCACTTGATGTGAAACCCAATCTACTAATAATGGCTGTCCAAAGCCCTGGATGGGAATGGCTCAGAGGCAGGAGATCAACCACTCATCTCTGCCATGGACTCAGGCCAGCAGATGTGTCTTCCGTGATCTAGCCCACGGCCCTTCGCTCTGCGCATGTGAAGACTCAGTTCCTCAGAAAGCTAATGCTTTGACGGCAGAAACCTCAACAACCGGCCAGATTTTCCAACCTGCAGCCTGCATACCAGGTGCCATTCCAAACACAAACAACGCAAATGGCACATTCGCGATTTCCAAGAGTCAAAAAACTGGAGCGAACACCCAGAAGCAGCGTGTTTATGAATCGAGGCCCTGTTTTCACACCCAGGCACAGGGGAATCATCAGTTAGCATAAATAAGCCAGAGCATAACTTAGAGTAATCCTCGGCAAAAACAAAGTGCCAAGGGAATCTGGGTGCCTGCTGTGAACTACTAAGTGCACAGTTTAAGCTCATTCGAAGCATGTAAAGGCCTAAGGGCGGACACATGGGCACCGATAGCTTTAAGGAGAGGCTATTTCATTTGGAACAATGCTGTTTGGCACCTAATACTTATCAAGCACCCAGGGTGGTAGGCCCAATTACAGAATTAACATTGCTCATATCTGCTCAGCCAAATAGAAAGTAACTACTCTATAAAGGGGCTAGGCATCCAAAATTAAACAGGGGAGGGAGAGTCCTCTAATTGCTCTCATTTTTTGCCCAGCAGCGTGGTGCCAGTCTCAGAATCTCCCAAGCAGATGGAAGCAAGGTAGGGGCAGAGAAAGGGTAAGGAAAGCATCTTACTACATCAAATCCCTCCTCCCACTCTCCCATCTTCCCTCTCCTATCCTCCCTCTCCTTGCTCGTTTTGTTCAGTCTGTTGACGTTTCGAGTCTTTTTATCACTACTCCCTTCCGTTAGCCTTGTCCACAAGTTTGGAGAAAATCAAAGAACATCCAAGTCAGCGAGATCTGAGTTTGAATAATTTCTTCTCTGTGTGACTTTGGCCAATTTACTCAACCTCTCTGAGCACACTTTACTCAAATGAAAATAGGAACTAATACTCTCATATTTACCTCTCAGGGTCATTCTGAAAAACAGGTAAGATGACAACTGCTAATGCCTTTGGCATACCATCCCAGGCCTGCAGTTTGCATAGACTGATATCAACCGAAGTCAGCCTTGTCCTCCAAGATTCAGGTGAAATTGACCTGCACCCTCCATCCCTCTTGTAGGAGAAAACCCTCTCTCCAAAGGTTCTCAAAGGAGGTATTTCTGCTTCTCCTGATTACCTCCAAACTAGTTAAACAGAGACTTATTTTATTACTAAAGGTAATTATCGACTTTCTACTCCACACAAACTGCCATTGGACATCACTTTGATTCCCTTATTCCCAGTCAAATACTTTTGCTATGAGACTGTGGGTGCAGCGAGCTTTTACTGAAATGTGAGGTAGCAGAGAGAGTTTAACAGTGGTATGCCAGCCAACCTTAACGGAGTCTATCACCATATTCTATTTCTTGTTGTCCTCCTCCCCCATCCGAGACTTCCCCACTGGGCCCCTCTCTCTATACATCTGTCCTGCAATCTTGCCTCTCCCTCCTGCATCTTAGCTTCTAGAGTCGTCCCTTTCTTTCTGCTCCTCCTCCCCACCTCCCTGTTCAATGCTTATGCAGATCAGTTTGGTTATGTTTCCATCTTCCTAAATCAGGTTTGGAGTCATCGTTCACATCCAAAACTCCCTGTCCAAGTTGTTCTGTAAATAAAGTGAGTCCTCTCTCCAGGAGGAAGTCTGGGGCCGCTGTTGATGCAGCAATTATGATCTGCTCACTCTACATGTTCTAAAATCGATGCATGTTATTAGTCTCTTTTTTCCTTCATACTAAAACTACCTGTTCTCAGATGATCTTTTTCTATCTCTAGTAAGCCTCACATTAGAATAAGTCATCTTCTCATGCCCATCTCTCATCAACGTTTCAGTAAGTAAGCCCACTGAGGCCACTCTCTGAAAAGTCTAATTTTCCAAACCCAATGACCTTATCCGAATTCTTTGTCCCAATTGACTCTGTGGACAATGACCTATTTCTGACCTTTGGTCTCTACCCAAAGCTAACCTGAAGACTTCTCTACTCTACCTGTAGCCTCTCCCTTAGGCCCTTTCTCCTCTTCCACCCACTTTGATCACTGTGTATGCTCATTTCCACCCATAACTCCTCTCTTCTCACTCTTCATAGTCATGTTATCCATTCTAGTAGTTCGACCTCCCCAGAAATCGATGAGCTCTGCTTATTTCTCTTTACCTATAGTTCTCCCCAAAGCTCACACACAATTGGGAGGCATCTCCTGAAAATCTCAGACTGAATGAGCCACAGTCACCTCCATCTCACAAATCTGAACCATGCTAATAATGCCATCATCCCCACTGCCAAGCCTCCTCTGGCACTGCTGAGTTCAGTTAGGAAATCACCCGCCCTCCAACCTTCTCCTGGCATCCACTGATTCACTCAGTAAACATTTATTGGCCTTTCTCCCCAGATAATCACATTCATTCCCGTGGCTTTAAATAACATCTATATGCTGATGACTCCAAAATTTATATCTTAGCCCAAAGGTCTCCTTTCAGCTCCAGACTCATATATTCTACTCCCTACTCAATATCTCCTCTTACTTATCTCATAGGCACCTCAAAAGAATAGAGATAGAATTCTGACCTCCTCCCCATCATGAGAGTTTCCTTTGACAATCAAGCCCATATTAGTAAGTAGAACCTCAAAATATACATTTAATTAAACCAAAAATATGGAGAACATCTTGATTTCTCCTTCCCCCTCATCCTAGCAACTCAGCCTATTAGCAGCTCTCATGATTACTTATTCTGATATATAGCCGACATTCACCATTTTCTCCATACTTTTACTGCTACCCACATTACTGGACCATATCCTTGAATAATTCCATTCACTTTCTTGGTGGTATTTTGCTCCAGTGTTGCTTCCTTCCAAGCCCATCCATAACCTGAACAAGGAAAATGTTTTTTAAAATACAAGCAGAGTCATATTATTCTATTGAAATTCCAGATTCCTCATCATGTCCTATAAGCAATTATATCTTCAAAGTTTATTCTGTTCTTCTTCAGGCCTATCTATAACAATTAGACACCTTTAAGTTCCTCAGTTAAGGAAAAAGCCAAACTCTTTCTAGTCCTGGAGACTTAATACTCCTTTTTCTTCAGGCTGTGATACATTGCCCAAGGTTATTCCTTTCTGAGCATCCGGTCTCAGCATAATTTTAACTTCTCATAGAAGTCTTCGTGATATTCCTAGTTAGGTCTGTATGGGATAACTCACATTCTCTCGCATTACTTACCCTGGATCTTTCCTTCATAATTTTTAACCATTTTCTAGGGTTTTTTCCCTTTACTTATTGCCCATCCATGAGGGTAGAGACCGTGTCTGCTTTGTTAACCACTGGATTCCCAACACTGGCACTGCTGTCTGGCACATAGTAGTTGTTCAATAAATATCCGTTGAATGAATAATTTTTAAAAGAGCGAATCTGTACCACTATGTACTGTGTTGAATGAGACATGGTCCTTGCTCTCAAGGGATGAGCCACCCAGTAGAATAGAAACACGTAATTAAAATACTGAGTTATTTATTCTGTGAGAAGAATTTTCCAATGGTATGAAAACTCAGAAGAACAAGCAATCCTGTCTAGAGGATTTGTGGAATATTTCAGGGAGCTGACAAGCAGCTGGGATAGGCTTGACACAAGATAGGAATTTGGTAGCTCTTAATTCTTTTGTGTGATTGATTGAATTGAAATTCAAATTTATCCTTGTATTTTAGCTTAACATCAACTCAGGTAATCACTTGATGCTGCAGACAAGAGCTGGAAATTTTAAGTATCAATTCAAAATACAGTCTCAGTTTAACAAAATCATTAAGCTACTGGTATATAAAATATATTTCCCTCCCTCATCCTCCAAAGATTCTACTCAGTCCAATGTGCCAATATTATGAATGGAATTATGAATAGAAAGTCACATGGTATAGATGTAAATTAATAAATTTAATTAAGTAAAGAACAGGGATTGTGCCATGTCACTACATCTCCTTCTTAGTGTAAGTGACAGTCATCTTAGGCTATATTATGCTATAGTAGAAAATCATCCCAGAATGTTAGTGGTTCCCAAGACTTATTTCTCATTTATTTCACATGGGTATTGGATTCATTTTTGCTCCCTGACCCAGGCTGGAACAGTAGCTCTTCTCAGGGACATGATGGTCTGCAGGAGGAGAAATCAATGGTAGAACCAAGTGATGGTTCTTCAAGATTATGCTTAAAAGTAGCTAATGTGTAGGCTAATCATCTGGATCATTTTAAATGGGATAGTGCCATTTTTTCGTATTTCTCAACTGTCCTGTCATTTTAATAAACTAGGATTGTCTTTAATGTGGAGCAAAAGGGGCAGCTGAGTTGTCCTGGGCCCAGTCTGCTGAGAGGACCCAAAGCAGCTGCTCGCTTTGCCCCGTGTTAAAAACAGCCCTTGCTGGTGCTGACAGCAGCAGGCTATGCTGTTACTGCTGTTCCAGCCTCTGTAAGGAAACAGGAGCTGCTGGAGAAGAGGATTTTCCCCCATGCCACATGCCTGCTTCTTCAAAGACAGCAGAACACCCAGCATGGTCAAGCCACAGGCAGTACTATGGAGATTATCTCAGGCACTGTGGTGTTATTGGGCATTTCTGACACTGGAATGGTTAAAGCAGCATGTGTCTTAGGACATTTAGAGAGGGGCTTATAGGAGCACCAAATTTGGTTTTTGCCTAAGGTGTCAAAATTCCTTGCACCAGCCGTGGCTGTTTGTATGGAGTCCTACTGGACCACATGTCATTACTATGTAATTGCTGATTGACATCGCATAGGACTTAGTTGTTGCTGACCTGGCTGCTCTGCTCCTGTTCGGATTGCTCCATCTCCTCTCCTCCCCTTAGTCACTAGCACATAACCCTGTCTCATTTTGCCAACCCAATGTCCCATTTTTGTTCAAGGAAATATGGCTGGCCTACTAATGTGAGTAATTTCATTGCTCATAGTTGATCTCATGTCTAGCACTGGCATCTCTGAGTCAGGAATATGAAATCCCTCCAAATATTTGGTGATAAAAATACAGCCTACATGACATATACAATTCAAGTTTATTCCTCATATTATTTCCATTACTGTAAGAATGCTCTAAATCTATATGCTCTAAATAGAAACTACCTTTAGAGACAAGATAAAAACTGATCATAGCGATGGAGAGAAGCAGCAGAAAATATCCTAATAAAGCCTAAGTTTCATATATCACTGGTAGACTAACACTACAGGTCAGAATGTCAATATTCTGGATTTTCTATTGAATTTCAGTGTTTCACATCTATATGAACAAAAGAGCCGAAGAAATGAAAATAAATTTCAATTCATAAATGTTTACCTCTTTCTTCAAAATACATAATCTAGGGATAAAATTAGAAATATAGACTCTGCCTGTCTTATACCCTGGAAAATGTTGTATATGGATTTTTGGAGTTGGCTTCAAGGATTAGCAGCCTTTCTTCTATTGTAATAGACATATAAGATCCAGGGGCTTCTCAAACATATCATTGAGTGTAAATTCAAATAGATGTTTTAGAGAGGGAGCAAGGGACTGACATTCAAAACCAATACTCAATTATAAGTTCCTCAACTACAGAGAACACATCTTAAATATTTTTGAATCTTCAGCAGCTAGTATAGTGCCTGGTACCCAGTAAGATTTTTCATTCTATATCAAATTTCAAGTTATATCAAATTTCAAAATACTTAGTCAATTTGATTTTGAAACTTCAAGTTTAGAAACCTATCCTAGCAAAAAATTGAAGATGTTCACAAAGAAAATAATCAGAGCTATCTAGAATGTTTTTCAGTCCTACATGTAACAGCAAAAATTGTTAACAACTAAAATATTCATCATAGAGCACTAGTCAAATATATTCTAGTATTTCATATAATGAAATGCTATCAACTTATAAAAACCATATTTAAAAAAAATAATAAGGAAAAATAAATTATAGGGGAGAAAAAGCAGTGCAAAAAATAATAGGAACATGAAAATCTGATTTCAATTGAAATTTTACACATGTGCATAAATATATACTGTATACATGTATATACACATACACATACATGAGAGCATGTATACATATCTGAATGCAGCAGGAGAAAATTATCTGTCACAAGGATAAACATGTGTTTCTTGCAAGTCCTGGGAAGTTGGGAGAGCCTTTGTTTACTGAGAGGAAAGAGCATGTGAGGATGTGGAGAGAAGGCTGGAGCTAGTTGAGGAAGTTGACAATGATAGGGATTAGGGGTGTGGCAAATAACTCAGATGTCTTATGAAGACTTTTTAATTTAATTTTGCTGTGTAATATATATTGTATGCATCTCCTTTACTCTCTCCTGAAAACTTTAGTAAAATCTTCATTTTTCTTTTCTGCTTTGTAAAGATAGACTTTTTTTAAATGAATAATTATTTTATTATTATTATTTCTTTTGTTTACAAAACCATGCTCATTTTAAGATATTGAACTCACTTCTCAGTCTATGGGTATTGTACACCATGCCCATCATGAAAAGTTCCAATGTCTATCACCACCACCTCTCCCTCCCATCCCCTTCCCACCCCACTGGCAGCCATCATCTTGTGTCCCATGAGTATTTTGCTGGGGTTTATCCATTTATTTGTTTCATTTCATTACATTACACATATGAACAAAACCATTCTGTATTTCTCTTTTTCCTTTTAACTTATTTCACTTAACATGATCTCCTCCAGTTCCATTCAGATTGTTGCAAAGGGCACACTTTTGGATTTTTTTTTTTAATTGTTGCATTGAATTCCATTGAGTATATAGACCGTGGCTTCTTTATCCATCATCTGTTGATGGGCATTTAGGTTGTTTACATGTCTTGGCTATTGTGAACTGTGCTGCTATGAACATAGGGGTGCAGATATTTTTCCTGATTAGATATTTTATATCCACTCTGTATATGCCTAGAAGTGAGACTGCTGGATCAAATGGTAGTTCTATCTTTATTTTATTGAGGAATCTCCATACTGTTTTCCAGAGAGATTGCATTAATTTACATTCCCATCAATAGTGAAGGAATGTTCCTTTTTCTACACACCCCCTCCAACGACACTTGTTATTTCAGAACTTTTAGACAGAGGCCATTCTCACTGGTGTGAGGTGGTATCTCAATGTGGTTTTTATTTGCACTTCTCTCATGATGAGTGATGCAGAACATTTTTCCATGTGTCTGTGGGCCATCTTTACATCTTCTTTGGATAGGTACCCACTCAGTTCAGATCTGCCCAGTTTTTGAAAGGGTCATTTTTTGTTGTTGTTGTTTTGGTTTTGGTTTTGTTTTTTTGAGATGTATTAGTTCTTTGCATATGTTGAAGAGTAAGCTCTTATCTGATGTGTGTCGTGTGAATGTTTTCTAGAATTAGGTGGGTTGCCTTTTTGGAGAGACCTACTCTGCGAGGAGCTGTCCAAGTACTGATTCTCGCACAGGGGCAAGAAGAGAGTCTCGCGGGGTGCAATCCAGTCAGTTGAAAATGTCTTTATGGAAGAAAATGCACCAAAATATTAAATGCTCATTAGCTTTATGTAGAGAGAAAAGAAGGTAATTTTCATTTCCTTCTTTGTACTTTAATGGATTTTCCAAATTTCTGCAATGAATATGCATTACTATTATAATCAGAAAAAATAATATTTAAAAAGAAATTGATGTGGAATGAATGAATATGTGAATAAATCAATGAATGAATGAATTAACTAATTAGTGAAATGATGGACCTGGGCAACAGAAGCACAAATAGGATTCTAATTGACAAATTTGCTTGTTCTTATTTCCTGCTGTGGACATTAGTCAGTCTCTATCTTTAGATGATGCATCTTAAAAGAAAAAAAAAAAAAAGAGACAAAACCGAGAAACACTCTTCAGATGGAAGGAGCATTTCCATGCCCTCTATTCTCCAACATTTGCAAAATGTCTCCTTCCCTTTCAACCTGGGTCATGTCTGACATGTTTCTTTGTCTTTTTCCTCAGGTTCTGTGACCCACACACCAGAATTCATGGGCACAGAATTCCATGAAAATCAAAGAAAACAGGTATAAGCAGAAGAGGTAGCAACTAAAAGGAGCCTGCTGTTTGCTTGCTTTGAAATTTTGTTGCGCCTGTGTTTATATGGCCTCCAAATGCCAACATGTGTGTGCATGTATGTGAGAGAGATGAACAGGCATGAAGTTCAGGCTGCACATTGAAAATATACTCAATAGACACCCAAACACATTCAACCCAGATCAGGGCCAAACCACATGTGTTTAACAAGTCAACAAACTGTCACATTTGTTCCTGTCTCACACAGAAACACTGTCAGGCAGGGCTGGAAATCGGTGCTCAGTGCTGGATGGAACCTACAAGGGCTTCTATAGAAAGCATATTGTTTGCCCATATGGGCTGTGGAGATGGCAGCTGGGTGAGGACCTCACCGCCTGCCAGGCCGAGAGAGAAGCAGCCTGTTCCAGAGTCCTGAAATCCAGGCTGAGGACGGCTCAAGGGCATGGGGAGCTTTCTGGAATATTTGGAAAGGACACTGACTGGGTGGACTCTTGGAGAGGAGAGAAGAGAGGGAGGGAGACGGAAAGAGAAGGCTTCTGACAAAGCTGATTTTTTGTACAGATGCTGCTGGCGGAAGAACAGAGTGCGAGCAGTGTGTTCAGCTACATTAGTCAGGGATAGAGTTTTAATAGGCTGCAGAAGGAAATGATGACGGCAGAGTTAGGAGCACTGAGTAACTCAATTTGAGAGAGCCAACATCCCCGGGAGATGACAGCCCAGGCACCATTTTCCTGCGTGGTCCCATGGGGGCAGGGCTAGTGTTGAAGTCACAGCAGACACAAGCATTGAGCACTTTCACCTGAACACACATGGGCCAGGTCCTCCGGGAGGTTTCCCTGCAGGTCCTCCTGCCATGACCTTGAGATATACTGGTGTTTGTCGGCAAAGTCGCTTGCTTGAAAATGATCCTGAGCACCTGAGGTCAGGGCTGTCATTTACAGTTATGGGGACAGGGAAGAATCCTTTTAATTGCAGCAGTGACTAAAGATGGGTCAGTTGACATCATAGGGGTGCCAGTAATAACCAAGTTTGAGAAAGGGGCAAATGGGAAATAAGGGTGACAGGGCAAAGAAGTCTTTGTGTAAATTAGAAAAAGGTGGACTCTTTTGGTGAAAGATACCATACAAGGTTTCTAGTGGAGAGGAGGAAGGGGTAGATTCAGCCTCCACTTGTCCTGCTGGCTGGACACCCTTTTTCAGAGTTCCATCTGCCTAGCCATATGCAGCAACCACAAAAGCTAGTCAATAAACACACTTTTTCACTAGCCATTCCTGGCCCTCCATGAGCCAACCCCAAATGACTGTCCAGCCAAATCTCTCATACATTTGCCATAAACCTACACTTCAGTGGAACAGAATTCCAAACAATCCCCAAGCTTGCCTTCATGTCCTCACATTCATACTTTTGCTGCTGCCGTGTCCTTTATAGCCGGGATGCTCTCACCCACACGTTCACCTGACATTACCCCTTGCAATTTTAAGGACTTGCCCAAATACCACTTCCTCCAAGAAGTCTCCTCTGGTTGCTTCCAAGTCAAAAATGACCTGAGCTCTGGTAGCACTTTATCCCTGTATCCTCCTGTCATGATTTTTGGTCACCATGTATCTTTTCCTACCCTGGGTTGTAGTTTTTATGTACATTTCTTTTCTATGAAACTGTGTGCCCCCTGAAACAAGACCTGTTTCTTATTAATATTACATACCCCATAACATCAAAGAGGGACATCTGGAACATGAAAGATATTCCACAGGCGTCTCCCAGAAAGACTGTTGGGCAAAGAATGTTCAGATTCCAGCTCTTGTCACTTATAGACAATCATAGCTACTTCTCATTTATTTTATATGTGTTAGGCACTCTTGAAAGGACCTAACATGTAGGAAGTTAGTGAATTCTCCTAACTAATCAAGGTAAGTTTCGTTTTCATCTCCAAGTGCAAAACAGGGAACTGAAACACAGAGAGGTTACATTTGTGCCCAAGGTCCCCAACTAGTAAGGGACAGAAGTGAGATTTGAACCAAAGCCAGCTGAGCCAGAGTGGATGCCCATAACCACATGCTGGGCCACCTCTCATCGGCTGACTGACCTGGGGTTCCATTAACCTGATTCGGGCCTTGTTCATCTTTAAAACTGGAGAAATAATATTTATATGACATATATATTTTTCACATGCATATTAAAATATTAATTGTGTAGATTTCTAAGACATAATAAATCTCTAATATGAAGTAATCACCATTAATAAATATGCTTTGAATAAGAGAAATAAATAATATAGAAGTATTGCCATCTAAGTAGTATATCCAAAAGAAATACAATGCAAGGCTCAAATATGAGCCATATGTGTTATTTAAATTTTTCTAGTACCCACAGAAGTAAAGGCGAAAGCAGATCAAATCAATTTTAAGGCCATATTTTATTTAACCCGAATATCCTAAATTTTATCATGTCAACAAGTAATCAATACAAAAATCATGAGTGAGATAGTTTATATTATTTCTTTCTGCTAAAAATCTGGCATACATATGTATATATATATATATATATATATATATATATATATTTTTTTTTTTTTTTTTTTTTAAGGAAAGGCACAGGCAGGAATGAAAGCAGTAGCAGGCAGGCAGGAAGCAAAAGGACAAGGATGCACTTTATTTTTCATTTGTTGTGGGTTGTTTCTCCCGGACCTGGGACTCAAATTCAGCAGTATGTAGCCTACATCCTTCAGAGGTGACTGACCCAACTGCCGCTCCACCAGACTGCAGCTGGCTTATATTTTATACTTAGAACACATCACAATCCACACTAGCCACATTTCAAATAATCAAGAGCCACATGTGTCTAGTAATTACCATACGAGATAGCACCAATCTATCAGATCTTAGGAAAAAAACTATCCAAAAATCCTATAAAGAAGCCAAACTTCTGCTGAGTTATGATGGATTTTCTCTTTTTAAGAACTCATCATTAGCATGTGAATATCTCTGGGAAACAATTAATGATGAAGCTGAGGTTGATGTTGCAACTTGGACCAGTTGAAATACTCAAGAAAAAAAAAAAAAAAAACCCAAACCAAACCACATTTAGTAGTGAAAAGCATGAATCTCAGCGGTAGACCTCATTGAAATCCTGACTGCCCCCTTACAGTTCGCATGACCTTGGCAGCGTCCTTTAATGCTGCTAAGCCCAGCTTCACCCGTGGAAAAAGGACTCACACCCACTTGCCTGAGCTGAACATGGACTGAGCAAGACATAGACTGGAGTGGCCAGCAGAGGTGCTCCTAGGGGGCAGGTCACTTCCTTACCCCAGGCCTCTGCCTCTCTCCCACCCTTCTCTATCACACAGACAGTCTTACCCTTTTTGCCAGATGACTGACTCACCAATACTGGGGCTCTGCTTGGTTAACCCTCACAATGAATCATTGAGTGTCTACGTTCTGAAACATGGAGTCACCAAGGGGTTTCTAAAAAAAGTGTATTATGAAGGCGACGGGTGTTTTAGTGCCTGTATTGATGCAAAGATTCCCAGCTCGTGATGACTCCCTTGGGGCCTGGTCTCCATCTCCACACTCCTCCTCTTCTACTGCCTGGGGTCCTTGTCCGGGGCAATCGGGTAGAGCACGCTCAGTGGACTTGCTCCCAGCTGATGTGGGGTCCCAGTCCAAGAAGTGGACTCCATCTGTGGCTCTGGCCTCTTCAGACCCTTCTCTCCTGGACCTAGAACTTGTCATTCAAGTGTCTTTGTCACAGCCTGCCTCTTAACTTTTGTCTTGCTCGACGTATAATGCAGAGACCAGTGTCTGAGAGGTGGCATGTGGCTGCACACACAGGCAGAAGAGCCCTGGGGCCAGCGTGCTCATGGCAGCCCGGGGCCAGGAGTGAATTTCTGGAACAGAGGGGAAAAGAAAACATCCAGGGAAAAGAAGGGGGCAGACTCCTTTGAGCCATGGAGAGCACTGGAGGACCTAGTGGCATGAGGAAGAGTCAAACAGAAGACGACGACTGTCAAGAGAAACAAGAGAATGAAACAGAATGGCTATCTGAGCAGCACTAATACTTGACCCTAATAACTGGTTTCAAGATGCTACTGATTATAAGATACACAATTTTTAAAAGCTTTTCAGGAGCAAACAAAAAAAGCATTTCGGCATATCAAATAGGCACACTGATTGAATGATTACATCCAGATTTTAGAAACATAATGTGAAGAAATCTGTCTTAGAATTGAAGCAGTGTGGCAAGTCTCACCAAAATTACAAGAACACCTGAAATGGTTAAACAACCCCCTCAAGCCCCAGTAGGCAGGCAGGCAGGTAGGAAGATAGAGGAGGAAGAAGCATTTTTCTTTTAGTTGTTCATCTTGGTTGTTGCCCCCAGCACTGGGACCCAAACCCGGGTCCTTGGGATGGATGTGGACTATGCCTGCCATGTGCTAGGCCACCAGGGTGTACCGCCTTCCCTCCCATCGCTTTTTAAAATTGAGCTACAATTGACATTATAGCAGCTTCCATATAGCGATTTGCTATTTACATGTATTGTGAAATGATCTCACCACAATAAGTCTAGTGTGACATCCACCAGTGAGGTGTATGTTTCCATCGATCCTCATTCAATGCCCTGGTAGGATCTGGTGCCGGGAGCTCTGAAGGCCCCAGTGTTTGCTTGCCAGGCTTTGCAAAGACTTTAAATGTCTTGCCCACATGTTGAACACCCTGCTACTTCAACACGAACTTGTCCCTTCTGCTGCCATCTACTGACTGAGCCGTGACCAGACAAATTAGAGTGCACGGCCGTCCGGAGCCCAGCTCCTGTTCCATCCCAATCATTCCAAGTCATGGCCACCGGTCTTGCTTGAATTTATAGGGCATGTCCACTGAATCCTGTGTTATGACACTAGGATGCTTGCTCTCTGGAAGGGATGGATTGATAAGAGTTAGGACATGGCATAGAAGAGTGGTGACGGCCTTAGTGTTAAAAAAAGTGCATAGAAATTCCAGTTCTGCCACTTATTGTTGGACCTTCATCAAGCAATTTAATCTCAATGTTCTCCTCTGTAAAGTGGTAGTAATAAGATCTTTCTTACGGCGTTGCTAGTGAGAGAAAGATACATGTAAAGTGTACTTCAATACCTAGTGCAGAGGAGCACGTGACAATGGTAGCTTCATGGAAATAAAGAAGTGAGCTTCTCCAGGGACTCACCATGAATGGAGTGCAAATCCTTAGTGTGCAAGTAGGCCACTGCATCTTCTCCTTGTGGACACTAGCCACGTTCTCTTTGCTCTGGACACACCCACCACACCCCTCCAGAGGCTCAGCTGCCTCTGATACTTCACACATGCTGCGTCCTTTCCTCGGGCACTCTCCACTCTAGGGCCTGCCTGGCTCCTGCTCCCACTGATCAGCCCCACACCATGCTCTCCAAAACCTTCCCTGACCCTCCACCTGGAGTACTGGGCTCCCTTCTGCAGTCGAAAACACTTCACAGGCCCCCTGGCCATGTCACTGCTCTTTATACTGCAGCCATGGACCAAAAACAGGATGGGGTGTCCAATGTGGAGGCAGAGTGGTGAGCACTGCACTGGTCCCAGGGCCTAAGCACTACCCTTTCCGTGCACTATCCTACTTACTCCTCAGCAATCTGTGAAGGAGACGCTATGAACTGCTTTAGGGATGAGGAGCTTGAGGCTTCTATGTATTCAATGACTTGTCCCTGTAACACTGGTTATGTGAAGGGGCTGAGATTCCAAACCCGAGCCCTCTCACAAAGGCTGGACACCTGATAAGGTCCTTTCAGAGAAATGAATGTATGGATGAATGAGCAAACCATTAGCTCCAAATGGTGGCGAGTAGAGACGTCTACTCTGTAAATAAACACTTGTGGGTTTGTCATTGCATATCTGTGATGCAGGGCCTCACTCTAGATGGAAATTTTTTACAAAACCAAAACTCAGAGAGAGAGAACACATGACGATGGTTTTCTCTGTCCCCCAGCCCAAAGAACTCCTGCCCAGCACTTTGGCCAGCCAGCCGCCCTTGGAGAACCTGGAGTGCTGTGTCGGGCGCCTCCTGTCTTCTCCTGCTGCCTGGGAGAGGACTCCCTGCAGGGTCACTGCAGAAAACCAATAGGGAAGTGAGCACTCATGAGGGTCAGGATGACTGGTGGGGATGCTGGCTGAATGTCCCACCTCCCAGGGAGGAGGGGCTGGGAGGGAAGAAGGAAACATCTGGAAGCAGCAGCATTTCGTTCTGGACCTTGCGCACATGAATGATGCACTAAGACAATTCTCTGCCTTATCATAAATTCTGCAAACTCATGAACTTTGCAATCTCTGAAGCTCAGCACTGTATGGGAGCCACTTATCTTGTGCTGAAAGCAATATAAAAACAGATGGCAAAGAGTGCATCGGGAGATAAATCAGTGGCCTGGCTGCCAGGAGTTGCGGACAAACCCAACATGGCCAGACTCTTGACTCTTGGGGCCTGCCTGCGAGGGCACCCCTGGGGGAGGTGGGCAGGCTGGCACAGACGCTGGCTGGCAGGGGAGGCAGGACAGAGTCCCGTGGGGAGAGCAAGGAGCAAAGGCACCTTCACAGGTGGCCTTGGGACAATGGCCAGCTCTTTCCCAAGGGGGAAAGACAAGGATAGAGAACAGACTGGGACACTGTCCACAAAAATGGCAGCTGAGACCAGAGCTTTAGCGTGGATAAGGTGCTTTCCCAGAGTCACCACACTAAAGCCTCACTGGTGCCCAGTAAGTAATGCACTTTTGCATATAAGGAAAGTAAATCCCAAGGACTGCTGCTTGGCCAAAGTCACACAGACCTTATACCAGGGTGTCATGACTCCAATGCTCTGTCACTCATATTACAGAGGCTACACTGGCTGTATTTGTTCTCTGAAGTTCTCTGAAAACAAGGGACAAGAATGGAAATAAGACTCCAAGTTCAAATGCCTGTTTAAGGGCATAGGACTAGTGCAGAGCAGGGCTGAGGGACACCCCAGCTGACACTTTCTCCTCCTCCCTGGGCTGCGGGCCAGTCTGACACACCGCTGATAGCCAGAGAGCATGCTGCCTGAGCAAAAGACACTGGGTCACACCATGACTGCTGCGGGCAGACCCAAGCTGAGAGGCAGTGAGGGGAAAAGTAACAGGACTAAAAGGAACAGTGACAGTTCAGAGAAGAGAAGAGGGACCATCAAGAGGCAAGAGACCATGGACAAGATAGTGAGAAGAGGAAAGAGGAACGAAAGACCAAAGGGTACCGGGCTGGGCAGGAGGTGGAAATCTGGTGCCCACGACAAAACACATAAAGTCTGGGTTACTCTATCTGTGTGTGGCAACTATGCATTCATGAGCCCCCAAGCAGTGCCAGGAAAACTCAAGGCATCTACAAGCAAGGATGGCAAGAGACCACGCTGAGGTCCTTCGGATAAGCCCAGGCCCTGAAAGGGAGCTCACTCAGGAATGCACTCAGTACAGGACCAAAAGCCCAGCAGAGAGGCAAGGACACAGGATTGGGCGGCCAACCGAATCCCATCTCTGTGCTCCTGACAGCGTGAACCTGACTGTCCTGGAGCTTCTCTGAGCCTGGGGCTCTTCCGCGGTTGCATCCAGCTAGTGGCGTCCCTAAGAGACTCGTGGGACCTGCCGAGGGCGGAGGAGAAGCCCAGGCACACAGCTGGCACAGCACTCAATAAATGCTCGCTCTACTCACCCCTTCAGTGCCTCAGCGCCGCTGGCCTCAACCTCCTGCAGCGTGTGGACATCTCCAGCCCGTCAGCACCGTACTTCTTGTCTGGGTGGGACGTCCCCAGGATACAGTCCACGCGTCCTACTCCCTAGAAACTCAGAAGCTAGGCAGTAAGTCCCGCCCTGGGGTCCTGCTCCTGGGACTTTCGGCCTGATTTGTGCTGAGTCACTGCTGAAGGCAACTCATCGTCAGATCCCCAAACATGATTGCGTCTCCCCTGCTCGCCATCCTTCCTACACAGGGCACTTCACGCCCCTCTGTTGTCTAATCTTTACAAAAACCCCAGGAGGTAAGTGTCATCTCTCATCAAGGAGGGAAGGAAGACTCAGGCGTGTGGGCTGTTTGCCCAACTCCATGCACACCCGGGAGCCATATGAGATTCCCATAAAGCACAGCACCAGCACCAAGGACAGCAATGACATCAGCACTCTTCATATGACAAGCGCTATGTTGACACTATTGACATCATCTCATTTGGGTCTCTCAAGGACCTCATGAGAAGGTACCAGTGTTACTCTCATGGTCCAGGTGAGGGAACTGCAGGCACAGACAAGTCAGACAGCGCCCCCCAGGCCCCCAGGGCAGCAAGTGTGGAGGCCGAGTGGGTCAGGAGGCCTGCGCCCTGAGCCAGAGGCGTGCTGTGGTGAAGGTCTGGCTCTGTGGACGGGCACGGGCGTGTTGGCAGCACTCAAGATGTATGTGCTTTCGGGGACTCTCCGCCTGGAGATGCTTTGGGGACCGGTTCCTCTCCAACCTGCACAACCCTCTCCAGGAAGGGCTGACACTAGTTTAGCAGCAAAGCAGAGAAAGACCAGATGTGGGGAGGGGCTGAGACAGGCCTACAATTCACTCAGACTGTGAGCTGCCTGATAGAGCTTTTTCAAAATATCCTCCCCTCCCCCAAATGAACAGGCTCACAGCCACGGCTGCACAGAGACAATAATCACTAATCAAGTCGAAGTTTCCTTCTAATCAGTTCAGTTGTTAGAGAAAGAAATGCAGCCAGGCCTGTGAGGGAGGATGGTAGCTTATTATCACCACTCACCAGAGGGGCTGCGGGGGCACCCATAGCTGGGGGGCACCCACCCGGTGATTGCCCCATGGCTGGAGAGCATTAGGGTCTGGGAGCACCCACGGCCTCTCCTGGCACCACAGGGCATTCAGTGTTCAGCAATGCAGCTGCTCCAGGATAAAGCCTTCTGATGCATTTGTCTCCAGTATGCCCCAGTGAAAGGGCCCCTGATCTTAAGTTTCCAGGGCTGAAAGTGTAAGCCGGATATCATTGGAGTGTGGCAGCTCTGCACTTGCAGCCTAGATCCATGGAAACCTTACTGGACTCTGCTTGTCCTCCTTTGTAAAAGGTGGATAAAAACAAGTATACCTTCCTGGAAAATACTACCCATCCTTCCACACAGCCTAAATATCGACTCTGTAATTCCTTTCCCAGCCAGCCTCGTGCCTCCACCCCCGCATTAACTGTCCCTCTTTTGCCTTTCCCCAAACTTACATTATGAAAATATCTGCTAGAGTTTGAATGATAGTTTCAGCATTTCCAATTCTGTCTGTTCTCTAGATGGAGAGCACTGGAGGGGAAGGAGTGATAATATATTCATGACTGTGACCCCCATGCTGGCCCACCACAATGCCTGACATACAACAGTTGCTTCTTAAATGTTTGTTGAATGAATAGTGAATGAAGAGTAAGTAAGTGGCATGTAAACTTGAATCTATCATTGGTATTCAAAAATGCTGCTTCCCGTCTTATCCAGTATTGTTATCAAATGCAAAACCTTTTACAGACTCAGGCACTCCAGCAATAATCATCAACAGGACTAGAGATAGGCAGGAAATAAGAAAATGAGATGCTCACAACGCCTGCAACATTTCATCAAGAGTTTCCCAGTTACCCACAAATGCACAGATCCGACTTTATTTAATCTAGATTAAAAACTCTCATCGGGAAGACTTGAAATGAAGTGTGGCTGAATTAGCTGCTGTTAATTTCCCCATCGGTCCCCACCCCCAGATCTGCTCATCTCTAAGTGGTGGCCTCTCTTCCCTGTCTGATGGGTTTCCTCTCTGGTGGCTGGGATTGATCTTTATCTTCTGGGATACTGAGCAGTTAGGGTTCTCAGGCAGGGAGAGATACTGAGCCTGCTGGCAGAGCCGGGCCCTCCTGGCTTGAGATTCCCCCTTGGGAGGGCTGTCTGGCATTCGGTGAGCCGGGACAATAGGTACAGTGCTTGTGAGGAACTATCGCTAATAGTAATCTGTGTGCTTTGAGCTACTGCTGCAGACCCTCGTTTCATAAAATGGAAAAGCTGAGGAGTCAGCCAGGCCCCAGAGCCTCTGCCAGCATGAACTCCCCTCAAGGGCAGCAAAAGGCAGATGGAATTTACCTCTTTTTTCTCCCTTTTCCTTATTACCTGCCCCTACCCCTCAAAAGCAGGCCCCTCCAGCCCTAGGTACACACATCCACATTCCTACCCTCCTCTTGGGGCGCTCATGGATGGATTCCTAACAGAATGCCTGATGCCTGAACACCTTGGGGAGAAACGCACTCAGCATGGCCAGCAGGCTGGCTGAATTGTGGCCCTCCCTGCTTCAAAGGATGCTTCAATCCTAGCCCCTAGCACTTGTCATTGCACCTTATTTGGAAATAAGCTCTTTGAAGATTATCAAGTTTACATGAGGTCATCAGGGTATGTCTTAATCCAACAGGAACAGCGGCTGTATTTTTTTTTTTTAATGTCTTGCTGATTTCTTTCATGTCTGCATGTGGATGCAGAGACAGGTACACAGAGAGAATGACTTGTGAAGACTCTAGCCATGTTGCCGGAGTCAGGGATCTAGTAGAAGCCAGGAGAGAGAGCTGAGACCAGCCTTCCCTGGTGCCTGCAGGGGAATAACTCCTGAAGATACCTTGAGTCTGAACTTGGAGCCTGCAGAAGTGTGAGAAAACACATCTCTGTGGTTTAAGCTGCTCTGTTTGCAGGGCTTAGTTACACACACCCTGAGGGACCAACAGGGAGCCTAACCAAGTCTTTCCCCAGGGTGGGGAGCCCCACCTGAAACAGAGGGGCCACTGGGAGCCATTGCAGAAAAGATGGAAGAAAAGAGGAGAGAGGCCTACAAGGCATGTAGATGTCTCCCACAGTTCGCTCTTCATTTTACTGGTGACAAAGACAAAAAGAGCACCAGTTTTGGAATCAGAACCGTGCTGGAATCTCTAGCTTGTCACGCATGTGCTCCAGTTTCTCCAACTATAAAATGGGGATGTTAGACTGAATTGCATTTCCGCCCAGAAGATCAAATTAGAAAATGCCTCTAAAGCCCGTTTCAAAGCAAATACCCGATTCGACACACGGAGACGGCTAATGATCGCTGTGCTCGCAGAAACTAGGCAACGGGTGAGGGAGAAAGGCGAAGAAGCATAGGAAGGCTGCAGTGAGAGCTGCTGGGTCATCTCACCCAAGGCGGTTCCCCGCCGCAGACCCCAGCCCCCTTCCGGGCGACCCCGGCAGTGCTGCCCAGCGCGCAGGCGCATGGCTGGCACTGGACCACACTCAGGGGTGTCCTTCGGATGCTCTTTAGTGGAAGTGGGGTGATGTGGCACTGATGATTCATGAGGCGGCAGGAGTACCACAAGGACTCCGGGCAGGTTATGAAGCTATCAATCTTGAGCTGAGATGTTCCGGATTGCAACAGCCTGTGAGAAAAGGTTGCAGGGCCTGAGAGGCGGGGGTCGGGGAGGGGTGGGGACGGTGACAGACCTTGCTGAGTTGCCCAGAAAATGCACAAGAAGAGGAGAGTGCGTCAGACTGGAGGTGTTAGAACCGTTTTGGACTCAACAGCCTCTGAAATCACAGCCATGCCTTCTGTCCTCTGCCACCCCCCTACTACACCCCCACACCCACAGCCGCTGGATTCCTCCGCCCAGGCCATTGGAACCTGCACACGTGCTAATGAATAACTGGCTTATGCCCTTCAAAAGTTAGGGAGCTTTTGGGACTTTTCAGTCTGGTAACTGACCATCTTCTCATCTGATCCCAGAGTATCTTTACAACTCTTTCTTCAAACTATGTGCCCGCCCCAATCCCCCCTGTCCCCATCATACCAATCACTGCCCTCTGACTCATTCCCACCCGCTCCATCTAGTGTGAGAACTGGCTCTTAGAATCAGATCTGGAGCCTTTGGGCCCCCAGCAGAGAACAGGGCATACTGAAAGGTACTGGTGTGGAATTCAGTGTTGGTACTCTCTATCAAACTGCAGGAAGAGCAGGGGTGGCTGCAAGCAGGGAGCTGTTACCACTTCTCGACCAGTGAGGGTAGAGAAGGGAAACTGGACAGAGAGAAGATATAAAAGAGGAATGACCACAGACGTGTAACGGTCAACTCACAGCAACCCAGAGGGAAGAGGTTTGGGCAGATAAATATCCTGACATCGCTGTCACCTGCCAGGCGTCCCATTGACAAAACTCAATAGAAAGCCAAGCCAAGGGCAAGGGAGCTTATTGATGAAATTCCTGGACCCTTTCCTAGGATATAAAATAGAGTAAGTGAGAATCCAGAGGAACAAACAGAAGACATCCAGCTTAAGGCCTGTGATCAAATTCGAATTCTTCCATTTAATGCTATGTGACATTAGACAAGTAACTCGACTACTCTGATCTCATTTATCTGTTTTTTAAAAAGTGGAATAAGGATTTTTTTGCAAGTATACCATTGTGAGAATAAACAAGGTAACATATGTATATATATATAGATAGATTTATATCTGTCAATATCTATATCTATATAGTGATTTTCACAGTGCCTGGCACATTGTTCATGCTTAAATAAATAATACTTAGGTATTTTTGGTCCTATTGAAACCCCAAGTGAATTCCCATCTCATCTGTTTAACTTACTTTGGTTTCTCCTTTATTCCCCACGTTACAGACGTTCTACAGCATTCAGAATGGAACCAGATGATGTTCACTGTTGTTGAATCACTGTCATACTTAGACTTTTCTGACTTCCAGATGAAAACACTCACCCATGTTTTCTTCTGTTTGTAATTTTCATGTCTGAAGCTGCTCTCCTTTGGGAATTGCTTATGGTGAAACAAGAGAAACAAACACACGTGCACAGACAGGTTGCCAGCATAGGCTGGGAATGGAAGTGACCGGGGCTGGGGGCTGTGGTCCTGCTAGTGGACTGGCCAATGAAAGCAGGTCTCTTGAAAGGACTGGGTTACTCTTCAGCACAAGTCACCTGTTCATATGAACAACGATTTTTTTAAATTAGCATTTGAAGAATTGTAGTGAAATACACATAACATAAAATTGACTTTGCTAACATTTGGTCATGACCTTTTCAAAAATACAAATCAGATCAGATCACCCCACCAGCAGCAGCTTAGCTGCGATGTCTTCTCCTGCCACTGAAGAATCAAATCCAAGTCCTTTGCCTTGGCCTCTGGAACATCCGTTCTGTGCCTGTCTCAATTTCTCTGCACCTCCTGCTTCTTGCCCCCAGCACACCAGCTAGAAATTCACCGTTGCACAGAGGATTGCCTGAGTACTCTATTTATAATGAAGATGTTTATATCAAACCTCCCAGCCTGAAATCTCAGCATCACTTAATGACAGGAACATGTATTGAGAAAAGTACCATGAGGTGACTTTATCTGTGTGAGACTGTCCTAAGTGGATGACATCCGTCAGTCTTCTCCTCGCGCTGGCATAGCTATTCAGGAGGGCGTCTTTGGCTGGGCCATGTGGCTTCTTAGTGCCCCTGTAGGACTGTGTGTGCTGTGACATCTCTAGGAAACAGGGATGGGGGAACCACTGTCATATATGTGATCATTTTTGACTGGAACATGTCAGCAGTGTATGACTGTATGCACACACATATGATGTAGTCCCAGTAGGTTGTGCCATAGGACCCAGGTGTGCAGTGGGCTGTACATCTCGGTTTGTGTGCACACACTCTGACGTTCTCATAATGATGAAATTGCCTAACATTTCTCAGAAAGTTCCTGCTTTTAAATAACCCATGGCAGCTTGTATGTGTATTTCTATATTACATGCATTTCAGTTAAGTACTAATGTATCATTTAATGTATATATGTATCTTTGTCACATTTTTGTGTATACATATGTTTAATATATTACCACTTAATTGAAATGCCACTTCCAGAATATTCTGAATTCCTATGTTTATTTGTGCTTATTTATTGACTCCATTTTTGACTCCTATGCTAAGCCCAAAATATGTAATTACTTCAGCTTTGTCATCCATTTTAATTTTTGACAATTTCTTAATACTTAACTCGCTTTTCCCAAACTTCTTCACACTTTTCCTGTTTCACTTGGCTTCTTTTTAGAGGAAGTTTAGTATTATTTTGTCAAATTTCTTCTAAAACTCTTATTTATATTTTGATGGGATGATAGTGAATATATACTTTAAATTTAGGAAGATTGATATAATTACAAAGTGGAGTTATTTTATGAAAAGATCAGTATATCTTCCTCATTCTATTTTAATACATCTCATTAGAGTGTCAGGTTTTGCTTTACATGAGCCCTATTTATTCAAGGATATTTTATCTTCTTTGTTGTTATTCTGAATGGATATTTTTCTTCCATTATATTTTCTGATTATTGTTTATATAAAAGATAGCTATTAGTTGTTTTTTTTTTAAAGGAAAGGTAGAGGCGAGAATGGAGGCAGGCAAGTAGGAAGAGAGAAGAGGAAGAAGCAGTTTGTTTTTATTTTACTTGTACGTCTTGGTTGTTCCCCCTCATCACGCCCCAGGATTCAAACCCAGGTCCTTGGGATATGTGTGGACTACATTTTCAGCAGGATGTAGCAGATCACATCACAACTCCACCAGGGCACATCATATTCTAACTTTTTTAACCAGATATTTTTGCTAAATTCCTTTTGAGGCGTTAATAGTTTTGAAATATTTCTCTTAGTTTTTCCAGAATTATCCTCATATCTAAAAAGTTATTTTGTAATTTCCTTTTCAACATGTATGTCTTTTTGTCTACATGTGCATCATAATCTCCAAGATAATGTTGAATAAGATGGCGATGGTGGGCATCTTTTTCTTCTGACTTTAAAAAGAATGCTTTCTTAACTTGCAAGCATGGTATTAGCTTTAACTTTATGTGAAGGAAGTGTTCCTCTGTTCTGATTAAATCGGTAGTACTGCATTTGGTCAAATGTATTTTCATTCAGCATCGATTGAGATAATCTGAAAAGGATTATCTTGCTATGATTCCCCTCCCCACACCCCGCACCCCAGTGCAAGAGTAGCTCTTAAAGTCTATTAGGAGCTTCTGGGCATCTCTCCAAAAGATACAAAAGCACCTATTTGCAGAGATGTATGTATTCCCAAGTTTATTGCAACCCCATTCCCAACAGTTAAGAATTGGAAGTTACCTAAGTGCCCAGCATCAGATGAATAGATAAAGAAGATGTGGTACATATACACAATGGAACACTACACAGCCCTTAATAGAGTTGAAACTATGTCATTTGAATCGACATAGATGAACTAGAGGGGATTATGCTAAGTGAAACAAGTCAAAAGAAGAAAGATAGATACCAGATGACCTCACTCAGAGATGGAATGTGAATAGACAAAACAAAGGAACAGGTGAAACATAACTAACCCTGAAACATTTGCAACAGAACTGAGGTCACCTAAAGGGAATGGGGTGGGTGGGGGCAAATGGTGGTAGAGCCCACTGGACAACAGTGAAAAACACTTGGTGATTTGGTGGAGGGCATGGTGTGTTGAAATATATCTAAGAGATGGGGAACCTATACATAGGAAATTATTTTACTGTGTAGAATAATTATTACAATTTAAAAAATCAATTAAAAAAAATCTATTAGGAGCATCTTCAGAGTTACAGGCCACCAAAGCTGGACCCACTTACTCTTGAACAGCCCTCCTGTGGTTGTGACATCAGCCTCAGACGATTTAAAGAAAATCCCACTTGTCCCTGGGTAGATGTCCCTTTCCCTGTCATAATGACATTGTCTGGCAAACAAATTGTCCAAAGGGGGTGACCTGTAGAACTAGCTGATGCCACATCTTCCCTTGAAGACTCCCAGAGCTACTCTCTGCAGGTCCTACAACCCTTTTACCTTCCTTCCCACTCCACCCATAGCCCCACATGAAAATGTTCAATACAAATGCTTCTCAATCTCCCACCTCTCCATACGCACAAGACCCTTTCACAGAAACTCCAGAGCACATGCTCTCATTGGCAAAATCTCCTACACAGGATGCTCAAGTTCTTCTCCCAAAACTCCCATCACCTTCTTGTTCACTGAATCCTGACTTTGCTTCCCAAGGAACTCCTCCAAGTGAGGGGCTTCCAGAGTCCACCTACCACAGTACAGAGCACAGCGAATGTTCTCGCTCTTCAGTGATACTTCCAGGCCTTTTCCCCTCCATCCTTCCTCTAACTTTCCAACTCTTTTGAAGCACAAGTTATCTGTTAGCCCCCACTGCAGTTAACCGTCAACCATCTTGTCACCTCTTTGGGAAGAGGTTCTTTACTGTTCCTTCATCACCTCATCATCCACAGAGATGATTCCTATAACACCCAAACTTATAGCATCTTTAAACTCCTCACATTCAATGAAGTGAGGAGTATAAATCAATTTCACTCATGCCCTGGACGTAGTCATTCCCAATAACTGCATCCCCTTCCTACTCTCAGAACATAAATTACTATCTTGCTCCTCAAATCGTTCTAGACCTATACTATAAAATTATTTTAATTCCATCTGTAATGTTGGCTTCTCTTAAAAACAAAACAAAACAGCTTCTTCCGTTTTCTCTTGTCCTCTTTTTCCTTACCCAACTTAGATTCCAAATTGCATCACTATAATCTCTTTTTAGTAGACTTCCATGCACGTCTTGTTTTCTTCCTCTGTTGAATTCATGCTAGCAAGACCCCAGCTCTCTACTCACTTTCACTGAAGCAGTAATGGGTGGCTACGTCAAAGTGTGCCTACTTTTTCTCAATTCCTCATCCTTCTTTCCAGGATAACTGCTTCCCATCATGACACAGTCGTCCCACATTATCAATATTTCTTCCTCAGTTATCAAATAATTAGTTGGACAAATGACTGCCCAGAAGTAAGACTATGTTTCCCAGTTTGACTTAGTGTAGCCTTGTGGTCAAACTCTGGCCAATGGCATTTTCATGCAAAGAACTTTTCTGCAAACAACTGCAGACACCTGGCCAGTTATCCCTTCTGTCTTCATGATGCTGCTTGGAGCATGAAGGTGATAACAAGAGCTTCCTTTTAGACTATGAAGATGAGGGGCATGTCCAGGAATGGTGGAGTGGAGAGCTGGGAAGAAAGCTGAACCCCAAGAACTTAATGGAGTAGATTTCTCACATAAGCATGAGTAGCCATCTTCCAAGTTTCTAATTAAACCACGATTATTTTGAGTGTGTGTTACAGCTGTGACCAATGCAGACTCTTCCCTTCAATCTTCAACACATCCTTCTTACCCTTCACTCTCAAACTATTCTGCTGCTTCTTATTTCACTGAGAAAATAGGAGCAATCAAAACCGAGTTTCCGCATCCACCCACCACTCTCTCTGTCAGCCGGGCTGCGTCTGCGCCGACATCCTCCACTGTCCTGACAGGATGAACAGAGCTTTCCTGTTCTTCCATGCTTGTTTGGGAGCCCACTTCTCTCACCAACTCAAAAAAGTCGTTCCCAAAGTTAGACTAGCCTCTCTTATACCATCAACATGTTCAATTTTAAAGAATCTCTCCAAATGATAAACAAAAAATTTCCACTTTCTCTCTACTTAAAAAAACGAAAATAAAACTAAAGTCCAGTGACTTCATTGCATTCTCCAGCCATTTTTTTCTGTTGCTTTATAATAAAACCCTGTCTCAATAAGTGTCTTCTTTCAAAGTCTTCTCCTATTTTTTAATACAATTTTACCAGGCTTTCATCTCCATGATTTGAAAATACTGTTCCTGAGGGGACCACAGTTCTCACCTTCCCAAATCCAAGAGTCGGCGATCAGTCCTCATGTCACCTGACAACCCAGCTGCATTCAGCGCAGCTGAGTAACAGCTCCTCATTCAAGCATTGTGTTCCCTCAGTTTGGGAGTGCCATTCTGTCTATTCCATACCTCTAGTTGGATGGGTAATAAGCACTTCAAATTTAACACAACCAAATCAAATTCTTAGAGATTCTAGACTCAGGTGAGTAGAAAAAAATCAGCCTGACCTCACATGAACATGTCCTCATTGACACTGACGTTGAGTAGTCTTCCTCCAGGTAGGAATAGCCTAACATATGGTGCTTCCACTTTCCCAGCTGCCCAGTCCAGAGGTCCCTTGATCTCTCTCTCTCTCTCTCTCTCTCTCTCTCTCTCTCTCTCTCTCTCTCTCTCTCTCTCTCTTCTCTTGTTGATTTCCCATCAAAGACAAGGACACTGACACTATCTGTTCCCAGCTGCCTCTCTGCTCTGTGACACTCTGCCCATCTCTCTCTGTGTCCTAGTCACACTGCCCTCTTGCTGGACCTCCCACCTGCCGAGCTTACCTTAGAGCCTTTGCATGTGAAGTTACTGACACGTGAAATATCCTTCCCCTTTCAACACCCACATTTCCCTCTCTTGCTTCATTTGGGTGACTTCTCACAAAGCACTGTGTCAGAGAGACTTTCTCAGACCATCCCACCAAAGAGGGAACCCCACGCCTCCAACATTCTCTAGCCCCTATTGGTTTACTGTCTTTACAGCATGCGTCACTGCCTGATATATTATGTACATACTCATTTCTTGGTTTATTGTATGTCTCTCCTTGCTAAAAAAAGAAAATGGCATAAAATAGCAAGTTGAATACTCTCCCCTTCTGCATCACTTAGAAGAGTACCTGAAAATAGAGGCAATATTTCTTTATTTTAAACTAAGAATGCTGTGGACAGAACATAGACTCAGCAACAGGTGGCTGGGGGCAGAATGGAAACTGCTGAAGTCCAGAGATTTTTGTCCAGAGAAGTCACCTCCTACTGGAAGCTGAGGGATAGAGCCTGGTGTCCTAGGCATTCCCTCTGGAGCAGAGTTCTGTGTCCTTGCCTGGGAGAGGGAGTGGATCTTGGTTCAAACACCAAGACTCTTGCTTTTCTTCGAGTGGCAGTAGATTTTTTCCTGACAGGCAATATGCCCTAAGGACTATTTCCAGAGACTTTAAATGCTATTTTTTTTTTTTTAAATAATAATGTTTACAAGTTTTATAAGTGGTATAGGTCTGTGGATCTCCTCACGTTTTCCTGCCAGAAGCAAAACTTCTATTCCACAGAGATCATCTTGCTTTTATCACATGATCCTGCCAGGCTAGTCCCCTTGCTAATTTTGTTTTTGAATACTTCATGTGGAGAGAGTTGAATTAATCATAGACCTTGGTGTATCATCATACTATCATCCCTCTATTGTGATTTTTTTCTTAAATGTATCTCCTTTTATTCCAACCCTCTCTTCCATTCCAGTTCCAACCTCACAGGCAGCCCATTATTGTGTTTATTAAGTATCTCTTTGTGCTTTGTGTCAAGTAAAATGTGCATTTCATTATCTATCATCTTCTTTTACTCCCCCCCCGCCCCAGCCACCACAGCACTGTTGGTAGGAACTATCCATAAATACACCCAGTTAGCTGCTTTTCAGTGCTGCTTGCTACTTGTGATACACACCCACCCTCCAGTCTCTGCCCATATTCCCTGCAGACTTCCAAACAGGCAGATTGCCTCCATGCCCTCCTACTTGTCATTTCAAGGATCTGTGTAAGAATCTATCTCAGACTCATTCCACAAGTGATATACACTGCTGGGCACAGAGTTGGTCTGTGTGTAATTTCACTGAGTTTACCCAGCCTGGTCTGTAGAAGGCGCACATCCTGCTCTCGTTCCACCCCACAACCCTCTAGCCCTGCCCAAGGCCTCAGAGAGCCTCACTCACCGTCCCACACCACTTGACATTATCTTAATTTTGTCATTCTCATAGGTATAAACTAATATGCCATTGTTGTTTTCATTTGCCTGTCTTTGCTGTTAAATTTCAGCATCTTTTCATATTCTGATTAACCTTTAGGGTTTCTTTCGCTGTAAATTGCTTATTCTTATCTTTGCAACTAACATTTCTTTTGTATGTAACATGTGTTTGATTCCATGTAAAGTGCTTTATAAGTTCTGTATTATTTCTCACAACCACCCTGTGAAGCAGGTAATAGTATTGACTCCTTTTTCTGCTAAGCCTGAAAGTTTGATTTAGAAAGTTTCAATAACCCTCCTAATGTCACATACATTTCATGAGTTACTAAGCCATGACTCAAAACCAAGACTCTTTGATTCTCAAACTCCTGTTCTTAAATTATAACACCGTGCTCTGACCAACAAGCTACCCCATATTGACTAAGGCCTGAACAATACAATGGAAGCAGTCTTGCGGGGTTTGAATGCATCATTTCTTTCATACCTTCATCTGGTACCATGGCTGGTGCTGGGAAGGGACTACTAGTAAATAAGGCAGAAATGTCCCTTAAGGTCTAACAGGGAGGCAAAGATTAAATATACAATAATTTATGGATTGCAATTGTGGTAAGAGTTCATTAAGATGTCAGGTGAGCCTAATCAGTCAGGTTTTTCCAAAAGAGTAGCATTTAAGCTAAGAAGATGCAAGAGAGAAGGTGGTGTATCAGACTCCAGGAGAGAGTAAAGCTCTAAGTCGACAGCAGCACTGGGGACAGGGCTGTAGAGAAGCAGGGACTACTATTGAGATGACTGCTGCTGAGAGTGTCAACAGAGACAATCACTTTGGAGAACAATTTGACAATCTCGAGTAAAGCTAACAAGTGCATAATTGAGTTTATGCCCATAAACCCTAAAGACACTGTCACACACATACAAGAATGTCATCATAGCGGTGCTTAGAACAGTACAAAGTGTAGAAAAAAGCAAAATATTTTTCAATTGAGGAAAGGGTAAATTGTAGGATCGTCATGCACAAAGGAATACATTAAAAGAATGTTAAAGGGATGGGTTAGATATACGTATATCAACAAGAAAAAGTCTAAAAAGCATAAAGTAGGTACATATAACAAAAGAGAGCTATACAGATGTTAAAAACACAAATCAATATTATATTTATTTTTATAGATAGACTTAAGTGGAAAGCAAAAATAGGAAGACTACAAAGAAAATTCACAATAAAAGTTTTCCCTGAAAGAGAAGATGAGGAGTGGAAATGGATATGAGAAAAAGAAGTTAATTTTATCCATATCATTCTATTTATGCTATTAATAAGTTTGAAGCACAAATACAAAGTGTTATCATTTAAAAATGTGGATGGCGGGCACAGTTAAGTCTTATTTAAGTTCATTCAAGTTATTTTTCAAATTTTAAAAAACTTGTAAGCAAAATACTTATTATACCTATTAATAGGCATAATATTTAAAAGCTAAAGAGATTACAAGAGCATCTTTTCAATGGCAATTCTGATGCAACTGATAAAATCTTTTTAGGCATGCCTTGGCGACTCAGCAGTTAAGCCTATGGCTCTAGATGGCAGAGTCCACATAAAAGTTCAAAGACCTGGGATAAGGGGGGTAGGAGTGGGGGTGGCGAGCGGGGAAGGAGAGGAGATAACCAAGATGAGCAACTGCATGAATGGATAGATGCTTCTCTCTGCCTGCCTGCTTGCCTATTTGCCTTCTTTCCTGCCTGCTTCCTTCCAATAAATAAATGAATAACTTTTTACAGGGCAAGGCATTAAACTTACAAAAAGTAATCTCTGGCATTTCTTAGACTCTCCCAAGTTCCCAAAAGATGCTCAGTTTCTCTCAGGGATTGTAGTTTATTATGCTGGAGGAAAGCAAGAAAGTAGAATAAGTCACTTAGTAGGTCTGGCTATACTCTAGCTGTAGCTCCCTGGTCAAGGGTTATCCTGTGGAAACCAGCATCTGTTAGCCCCTCTGCTACTGATTCTACACCACTGTTGGGCTAACAGGAAACAAGGGTCCATTCTTCTGGTAGGGTGAGCTCTTGACATGCTGTACTGAAAAAGAATGATGACAAGAACTTCTTCCATGAATCTTAGGGTGTCTGCATACACCATGCTGAGAATATTGGCTGCAACTAGGCCAGTTGAACTCCAAAAGGAAAAACTAGCTATGATGTTTAAGCACAAATATTCCAGCTTCTTTACTGTTCTTCCAACACTATGCACTCCCTGGTACAGCATGGGCTGTCTTGTCTCATTTTTAGGGTTCATTCTTTGAGGTGTCAGGATTGGTAATGCCCTCAGAACTCCACTTATTTAAAGTTTATATAAGCCTGAGTTTCTATTGGAGGGATTTGAGAATTTATGTATATTCTAAAGCAATTAGCTAGAAATAAGAAGTGGAGAAAAATCATCAAATATGTGGTCATTCAGAGCTATTTTGCTTTCAGAAGATGGTAGTTGATCGAAGTGGTAGCTGACAGAACGCTTAACAATGATTTGATTTAGTAATTCAGTTTCTACTCACAAAGCCAAAGGACACAATCCCAACAGTGACAGCTGTCCGTCGGTGACCTCATAACTGAACTGGGTGGAGCCACTTGATGTTTGGGGGCAGTTTACACAGCACAAAGGTAACATGCTTCTTGAAAGTAAAAGCCCCCAGCTTGAGAAACTTTTTTTCTGAGAAAAAACTCCATTGGTCAAGACTTCTTGAAATTTTAACATAAGTTTATACGATTCTGAAATAATTATAAAAATAAGCACTTTCCATTTTCCTAATGGAGTTGAATTATTTAGCACATACCTTTTAAGGAGGGTCGAAGCTTACAAGGTTCATTTTTCTCTAGTAAATTTCTTACATCTGTTTTCGCATTTTTGTTCCATCTTACTTAGCTGAGATAGGTCCTCAGGTAGTTTTTCCAATAAAGAATATTATTACTACGACTACTAACACAGGTGAAAGACACTCTTCTAATGCTTGATGTGAACCATATTTTAAGACTCAAAATAACTCTACATGATATTGAAATTCTATACAAGGTACTTAAGGTTATTACCGCTCCCACTTGGTGCAATTTAGAAGCTCTTACACATCTAAGAACATAAACAAAAACAGGGTAGGGTATATTACTTGAGTCAACAACATTTTCCACATAAGAAATCCAAATTGAAAAGCTCTCTGTCGGTTGTGGTATTTAGTGTTGCTGAAAACAAGTCAAAGGGCAGCAGGATTTTTGTCCTTGGCAGCAAGCAGTCTGTCGTGTTATTATTGTCGCTGGTGGTGGTGATGTTCTGTTAGATTTTGATTTCCTGTGAGGTGGCGTATGGGGGTAGCAGCGTGCACTTTCCACCATCATTTCCTGAAACAATGAGCCTGTGGTCTACATATCCAGAATGTTCTTCTTTTTCTCCAGTCCTGCCTTGTTTGTCGCTTCTGGGATACATGGCATTCACTCTACCTTGAAGACCCCTGAAGAGCTCTGTTCTGTCTTCCACATCTAGACTCTTCTCTTTAAGCAATCTCTGCAAGAGAAATGCCCTTCTTTTAAGAAAAAGACTCCTTACTATTTTAATGTTAATTTTCCACCACATCAGATCTTTTGGTCATTACTTGAATGGAATTTTAATTCTTCTGTTTTCGATTCCAGTACCCTTGAAATTCTTTTTAAACTCACTGTTTCTGTCTTGACACATCTTTATTTAATTCTCTCAACTATACTAGTTCTTGATCTGTGCTTTCTGGTCCTAGTTCCAGGAGACTGGTCCTGACATCCCAATGAAAACAGTGAGTCCTCATGTCATGCAGGATGTTTTGCCATGTTAGAAGCAGTGCAGGTGCTCTCTGAACAGAGGTTGGTTCCGGATATCAGGACTTTTCTCCTTCAGCTCTCCTCCATATGTCTCATCATCAGACCAGCTTTCCCACTGGGCTCCCAGAAAATCCCGGAAAAAAGTGCTCCATCCCCTGCCTCCACAGAGAAAAAGAGCATCACCTTATAGAGAAATCCCAAGTTGCATTCTGATTGACCACTGGCTTAGGTCTCTTAAAAGCAAAATGCTTTGTAAAACAAAGAATCACTCCTGGAAGTGATGATGGGATCAGCCAGGGGAAGGGATGAATTGTCTAAAGAAAAAGCATGTTTGAAAGAAAAGGAACCACCCAGTTTGTGGAGACTTGGTGGAGGTCCTAGTTTGCTGCAGCATTTGGAAGGGGAAAAATGTTTGTTTATCTGTCTGTTTCATCTACATATAAATATTTCCATGGAGGAGTACCGGTGATTCCTCCCCTTTCCTCTCTCAGTTCCACCAATTCACGTATAAGTAAGACCTAAAATTACTAGTAACTCTAAAACACCATCTGATTATGACAAATTCCTGCCACAGTTCCTGTATGCTCTACTCCCAGTCACTGTAACAGCTCACCTAAATCCCGACAGACAGCCTCTTTGACACATCGTTCTTCACCAGACAACCAGACTACTCTTAAAACATCCACTACATTTAGAATAAAATTCAAAATCTTAACCATAGTGTTTGGGATGCTACATAAAATGGACCACACTTTACTATATTCTAGCCACAAAGACCTTTTGGTTTCCACCTCAGGATCTTTGCATGAATATTCCGTGTCTCATCAGGTTTTCCGACGGAAAGTCAGTCTTTTCCTGATCACTCCATGTGAAATGATGCTCATCCACTTGACCATTTCACCATACTCTTGTGTTTCTTATGATGTCTTTTGTTAATTGAAATTGTCTTAGTAATTAGCTTATGTATTTGTTGTGTTCATTTCTCCACTGTAGTGAGCACTTCATGAGGGAAGAACCCTTGTTTTCTTGTTCACCATTAGATTCTAGCACCCATGACAATGTTCAACACTTAGCAGTCACCCAGTAAACATCTGTAGAGTGAATGAGTAAAAGAACAAGGACAGAGTCTATGAGTTATTGACTAAATGTAACTAGAGGTTCTCCTTTCTACTTCTGAAGCATGATGACAGGGTCAGACATGGGTGGGGTGGGGTGGGGAAGAGAGCTGCAGATGATAGTTACATTTCACAAAAGTAAGTGACCTGCCCCAGAGTCATGTGTCCAGGCAGGAAAGACTAGCAGGGTAGAGTCCTGGTCTCCCAAGGGTCGTCATGCCCCTCTCCTACTCTTGTAGAGAAGGACTCCTGTCAACATGAAATGGTCCACATGTGTCCAGAAACAAGAGACAAAGAAGGCTAGACAGGAACTCTAATTCTTAAAGCTCATTCTCCAAAATTATATGAAACATATAAAAAGAAAGGGATATGAGCCTTTCTCGAAAAAAAAAAATCAGTTACAAACAATTCATATAACAAGCCCTGTATGGCTCATGTATCTTCCTAGATTTATTAAATTTCATTTCAAAAGTTAGCTATAAATCAGCCAACAAAACCCCTTTTCAAACCATCTCCAGTATCCTCTATTGCTGTTATTTAGAACTTTAACTGCCATTTTCACAAAAGACAGCACTTTCCATGGCCTTCAACAGCCAATAACCCTGGTTGATTTAGACTCTCCGTTTGGTAACAGACTTGAGTGAGGCCCAAGAGACTAAGACCCAAGAGACAGGGGAGGAGGTATGGATAACCCAGGAGAGTGGCTGCCGAGTGGGAGGAAGCAGAGCCAGCAAACGGCCCTGTCCACAATGGGGAGAGGTTTGCAGGGAGCCCTGGAGCACCCCATTTAGACATGCACAAGCCCTCAGGCAGGAGCCACGGGATCCAGCTCTTCCCACAGGGCAGATCTGGGTCTCAGTCCCCTTCAGCTACTTCTTACAAGTGTGTGTTGATCAGATAACCCAACCATTGTAGCCTCTGTGTTATCATCTGAAATGGGGAGCATCACCTAAATCACTGTGTTGTTGGGAACACTAAATGAGATCATGCATGTAAAGCACCGAGCTAAGTGCCTGGCACATGTCAGCCCTCAATAAATACAATTTCTCTGGGGCCCTCCTGTCAGCCACACATCTGCTCTCTCTCGGGACAGTCTGCCTGCTATATCCCTGGATGAATTTATAGTAGAGCCTCATTAATCTGGACCTTACTCACTTAGAATTTATCATAATTCATCAGTGGCCTAAGCTGATATTTACTTTTATAAGTAGCATTAAAAAAAAAAAAAAGTAACAAAGAGGTTCAAAGAAATTTATGAGACCATTTAAGTTAATGAACCAATTCACTGTTACTTTAGAAACAGTCACTGGCATACAAATAATTGATGTGCTAATTACAAATGATTCTTATCTACACAGGCCTCTGATTCCAAGAATAGTTCAAATTATTGAAAATATAAAAGTTGTTTCAAAATTTCGTTCATTAGAGGCTTTTAAGAAACTGTTTTAAGGAAAGCAATTACCAATGTATGGCCATTTTTTTTAAACATAATTTCTTGTATAGTCAAACGTTGATCAGATTGAAGAGAAAGTTTTAGCCCAGCTCTGTTTCAGTACATATAGAGTAAGGGAGAAAGAAAAGACACACTTCTCCCTGCAGGCTCCCTTCCATTCCTATGTCACTTTTTTTGACCATTAAAGGAATGCTGCTCCTATTAGGATTTTCTCACTAAATAAAGACCACTGCTTAAGCTTCTATAACACATTTTATTTTCGTTCTGATAAAAACTGACATTTTTATAACGCTAAGCTTTTTTCAGGAAAGAGTTGACAGCTCATCCTTTGAGCTAGAGCTGTTTTGATTACAGTAGGTAATGAATACATGTAAACACTGCTCATTTAAAGCATTGATCTGGAATGAGAGAAGCAGGCGTAAGGAAAGGATAAAGAAGCAGTCAGTTGAAAGGACACTTTTTTATATTTGGAGAAAATACAACCCTATGGCTTCTACCAACTGGCAATGAAAGGGGAAACCAATTCTAATTTCTTTTGACTTTTTAATAGAGCACTCAAGAGACCCAGCAGTAGAAGAGACAAAGAGAAAACACATCGCATTTCAACAGTGTTTTTTTAAATAGTAAACCTTCAATTATGGGAGATGACTTCTGGCTAAGATGAAGTAACAAGATTATTTTTACTCTCCCAATGGAAAGAAATTTTAAAAACAAAATACATGAAGCCATACTTTTTGAGACAGCAGATATCAGAAGGAAACCCAGTGACCCCTGAGAGATGGGGAACAAACAAGATGCATCCTAGGATTGCTCCAGGTACCTGCCTGAAGAGACCATTAAGGCCAGTGGAGCCCAGAGCCTTCCAGAGTGGAGGAGACAGAGCTCTGAGTCTGGGGAGGCAAGGCAGCTGAAGTCAAGGGCAGAGTAAGAGAGGAGGGGGCAGAAGTGACAATCCCAGAGATCCATCAAGGACACCCTTCCAGTCTGAGCTCTGAGCAAACATGCTTGTGGAAAAACTCCCAAGGCGACATTCCCTTAGCTGGGAGCACTGGGGAGTAGTAAGGAGTGCATGGAGGGGTGAGGACAGGGGTTGATGACAATGCTATCTAAATGTCACCAGACCCATGACTCAGAATTAGCTTTAGAGACTCTCTGGGTGGTAACAGGAAGGGTGAAACTTGAGGTTCAAGAGCCTGAGCAATGTGACTAGACGAAGGGACGATAAACTGATGACATTAGACAGGACACCTTCCTTATGGCTCTTGGGACTTTGCTATTGTGCTCTCTTGTGGTTCATGAATGACCACTGGAAGGGCCACCCTGAGCTAAATACCTGGAGATGACTGGCTCTTAGAATGGTCTTCCACACATCTCACACAAGTCAACTTATCTGTGTAATGGGGAATTATTGCTTTGTCTCCCAGACCTCTCCTTTTTTTCTTCTGGTCCACTGCATCCCCCTCCTCCTAGAACCTGGGGCCCGAATGGAGTGAACATCTTACAGGACCCACAGAATGGACTCTAGGTCTACCTAAGGCGCCATGCCAGCCCCCTGACCACTGTGACTCCTCACTCAAGCCAGACCAGTCAGAACTATTTTCTTGGAATCAAACAAAATGTATTGAAGTAACTGGATTATAATACTGTATCAGCTTCAAGTTCATATCTGTAATCGTACAATCAACCCCTTTTACCTGATTTACCTACCTCCCTTCTTCCTTCCCTTCTGGTTACTTCTACATTGTTCTTATAGTCTAAAAGTTTGTTTTTGTTTGACTGTGTTTCTTAATCTTAGACATGAGTGAAATCATATGACATCTGTCTTTCTCCATCTGACTTATTTCACTAAGTTTAATACCCTCAAGTTCCATCCATATTGTTGCAAATGGCAGGATTTTATCTTTTCTAATAGCTGAGTAATATTCCATTCCATATGTATCTATACCACATCTTCTTTATCTAATCATCCATTGATGGATGTTTAGCTTGTTTCCAAATCTTACCTATTTTTTTTTTTTTTTCTCATGAGAGCTAAGGGAAGAGCTTCCTTCCTCTATAGAGGCCACATCCTCAAGGAAAATGCTTTTTGTGATTGGAAAGAATGAAGATGACACATAAACAAATAGAAATGATAAATGGAATGAAACCATCATTTAGGGGTTCAAGTAGCTGGCTTCATACTTCCTGATGCTTTCATTATGTGAGAAAATAAATCCCTCCTTTTGCCTAAACTAATTCAAATTGGCCTTGCCCTATCTGCATCAAAAGAAGATCTGAGAAACATTATAATTTCTTATATCTAGTCTCTGGAGGAAGAGAGACTATGTTCAATCTTTCCTGCCCATGCCACTTCTTTACACATTTGAAATTAAGTATAGTGTCCCTCTTAGAACACATTCACTTTTTTCCAGGAAAAATTCTCCTATTTCAACTATTCCATACATATTAAAGTTTCCAGGCCCTTCCAATACTGGTCACTATACTTGGGTGTTCTTTAGTTGTCTGCTATCAGCCTGAAATGTGCAGACCCAATAAACAAAATGCTCCCACTTGGTCTTATGAGCGTTGGACAATACTCTGGCTCAAATGCAACCCAAGCCAAGGTCAATATTTTAGGCAACTCAATTATTCTTGGCAAAATTTGTGAACATGATTATTTTGCATCTCAGGTTTTGCCAGGTATCCCCAACACTACAGCTGTGTGATTAACTTTTTAGATGAAAGAATGTATGTGTTTCCATGGTCACTGTCATCTCACTTTTGACGTATGCCCCATCCTATTAAGATAAATTACATCTGATTTTTTTAAAACCTGGAATTATAATTAGCATCTCTCAGACCTACAGCCCTAACTATGTAAGAATCAACTTTTCTTGGCTAGACTCATACAGCACTTGTGATGCCATAGACATATTCTCTGTTTTGCCATAGTAGCCTTTAGAAGGTAATCTTTTCTGCCAGATGGGCAGGAGTGACTGGTGTCGCCTCACTGTTTCAATTGATGAGAACCAGAGCTGCCTGCTCTTGTATTTAATTCTACCCATTATCTATTAAAATTCACTAAAGCTTGCTAAGCCTCATTTCCTTGAAAGCCTATCAGGTTTCAGTTTCATCAAAGTCAAGAGTATTTAATTAACACAATCCAAATCATTCTGAAAGTGGTCAAGTTCTCCAAAAGGTACTCAATAGAGCTACTGGTGTTTTTATAGGAATTAAATATATGATACAATAGACAAAAATAAGCATGCTTTATACATGCCATTACTACCACCTCTTTTGCATACAATTGAATAAATTACCTTTTGTTATGAAACATTAATCCTCTTTGCTAAGTGGAGTAATTCTCATCTCAGATTCAGTTTGCTAAAAAGTGCCTTGGGAGTCAAATTTCAACAATCTTATACTGCCATAATGAGGAGGGGACACAGTGCTTTATGGCGCATTTGATGATATCATAATTTTGCCCTTCTGGCCTGATTCAGGGCATCTAAATGCCATATTAGGTTGCCCTCCCTGGTACTCTAAATTCCAAGAAGAGCTCTGAACTCCACTCACTCTGCCCTAGGAAGGAAGCCCAGGCAGTTACAGTCAAATTAGCCCAGCAGGACACAGACAGAACTTGAAAAATGAGTTGGTTGACAATCTCAGTACCTATGTTTCAAGGGACTACTCTGTAATGAGTTAAAAGGTAACTCCAAAAAGATGTTCATAACCATATCACCAGAACTTGAATATAACCAGAATATTACTTGAGAACTTAAAAGACTGAATGTTAATTTATAAGCAGAAAAGCATCATTACAGATCTAATTAAGCTAAGGACCTGAGGAAACCATCCAGGATTATCCAAGTGGGTCCTAAAATCCATTGACAACTGTTCTTATAGAGATAGGCAGAGAGAGAGTTGTGATAGACAGAAGAGAAGACTCAAACAGAATAGAAGACTCAAACGGAAGAGAAGGTGAAATGAGGATGAAGACAGAGATTAGAGGGATGCAGTCACAAGAGAAGGAATGCTGACAGTCCTCAGAACCTAGGAGATGCAAAGAAAGATTCGCTCTCAAACTTTCAGAAAGAGTGAGGCCCTGTCAACACTTGTTATATGTCTCTTAGCCTGCAGGATTGAGAGAGAATAATAGCAGTTGTTTGAAACTATCAAGTATGTGTTGGAAGACTCAGGAAGTTAGTAGCACTCCATGGGTAGCTGGGTATTATTGGGGTTTTCAAAATCATGAAGAAGAAATAAAGAAAATTTTATTTGCATGCATCGTTGTTGAGGTTGTTGGGATTTTTTTCAATACACACAAACAAATCCAGGCTGGGTTGTTCAGCATTTACTCTATGAATTTCAAAAGTCTTTTTCTATTTTTGGATTGCTTCTTTTTCATAGTTCCTAGATTTTTTTCTAGGGATGTAATATTTTCTGGAATTTCTCTGAAAGGTACTAATAATAATTTTGAAACTTTAATTTTTTTTGGAGACCTTTCTACTTATTAAATACTATAATATATTTTTTCTCCAATATTTTAAATATTTGTATATATTTATCTTGGTCATTCTTGCAAGTTTTTCTCAAGGACTTTTAATAATTAATATGGTAGACTATGTTTTCCAAAGATAACTGCAGTAATATCTTACATCTCATTTGCTTTTCTGTTACATAATCCACTACCCCACCAAGAGGTGTGGTCTGCGTCTATCTCCTTAACTCTGGGAAAGACACTGTAATGGCTTTGACCAATAAAATAATGTAGAGGGGCATTGTGTCAGTTCTAAGTATCTATAACTAGCTCAGCATCTTCTGCTTTCTGTCTCTTAGAAATCAGCCTCCATTCATAAGCAGTAATACCCTGACACAGCCATTTTATGGAAGACCAAGCCAAGTGGAGAAAGAGAAAAACCCCGGAGAAGCAAGCACCAAGCATGTGAGAAAGACGCTATCTTGAACAACCAGCCCAACGGTGCTTCAGATGATTCCAGCTCCAGCTGACATCTAACTATAACTACATGGGAAACAGCAAGGGAGAACTATCCAAGTGAACCCAGACAACCTGAAGAATCATGAGGGGTAGTAATAAGCTTATTTTAAGTCACTGGGTTTGGAGTTGTGTCTCAGGCAGCAACAGATCACCAGAATGCTTGGTAACTATAAATATCTGGACTGGGCATATAGGGCTTATGGCTTTCATCTTCAGGAGATTGAACCTTATTTGGGGGACCTTAAACACTACACTATGGAGTACTGTGTTCCAAAACACTAAGACCTGTACCAATTACTCTAGTTCTCTCCAGAAAATTCTTTAGAAAAGAACCCTATGAATTTTTCTTCATCTGAGACTAAGTCCCTGCTGCGATCTTTTCTTTGGGCAAGGTAAAGGCAAAGAAAGTAAAGAATACAGTTGTGAACACACACACACACACACACACACACACACACTTTCCATCTGTAATTCCTGGAGATTCAGTATGAAGACTCCAGGGTCATAAATGATAAACACACTCCCTTCCCCACTGTAGTTATTTGGGTGGATTTTCTCAGCTTTATCTGCTCTGCCCCCACCCCCATACACACACAGTGCTTCAGTCATTATTTTTTTCTCTCATTTTCCAGATATTCATTAATTTCTTTCATTCTTTCTCTGGTTAATGGATCACCTCCAATCCTGTTTTATTTGTGTGTGTGTGTGTGTGTGTGTGTAGGGAACTATTAATTTTATTTCTTTAAAACCACATTACTTTGTTTAGATCATTTTAAATTTAGATAAAAATAGATATGTTCACTTTATATTCTAGAATCTATGTTTCAAATACTTTAATATGTCTCCTAAGCAATTGCGGGCTTGAATATTTGAAAACAAATTCTTTAAAAATTGGAAAGCAAAAAAATACAGAAAATTCAATTACCATTTCCAGTTGGATATGGAATTTTACAAAAGCACCCATCTCAGCCTACCCGCTTAAATATATAGATTCTCTATAAAAGTATAGATTTTTAAAAACCATCAGAGAAAATTAATACAGAGAAACACCAACAAAATGAACTTCAAAAAACTAGGAGCCCTTTAGAGGAGTAAAAAGATTTATTGCTAATCCGTTCCCTTGTAAAACTGCAGGAAGAGGAGAAATCCACCATAGTAGAGTAAAGAGAACTTTTGAATAAAGGATAAAGAAATTGTTAAGGCCATATGTGGACTGACATAATAGATTAGAATCCTGGAGGTCACTCACAGTTACAGAGTAAGTCACCACCCTCAACCCCATCCCCCACTAATCCCATGGACATCATGATGCATTTGGCAATAGCATGCTCAAAAGAAGGGACAAAAGACAATTGAGATAGCTCCTCTATGAGACAGGTGAGACTACCACCAAATGCAAGATACAGCCATTTGAAATCAGAAGGACGAGATAGAAGGGTTGTGAAAAATAAAACAGAAGCATTTTAAGTTCTTAGACTAAAGGCAAGGAGAACTGAAACAATTAACATTGACAATTGAGATAGCTCCTCTATGAGACAGGTGAGACTACCACCAAATGCAAGATACAGCCATTTGAAATCAGAAGGATGAGATAGAAGGGTTGTGAAAAATAAAACAGAAGCATTTTAAGTTCTTAGACTAAAGGCAAGGAGAACTGAAACAATTAACATTATAGGTACTCCAGACTTTAACCTAAAGGAGATTGGAGTGGAAAAGCAAAGCTGAAGAAAGATCACAAGGCATTCAAATGTTTCAACCACCTGCACCTTTCTGCATGAGGCAGAACTGTTGAAAGAAATCTTTCTGTCCATCCCAGGTGTTCACAGAGGTTAGAGATGCTACCCTAAGAAGATGCAGGGGTGGAACATCAGGATTGAAAAGATCTCTCCAGGCTCATAAAGAAGGCAGTTAAATTTGTGAGCAACTATAACTCAAGATTCAGAGTTTAGGCAGATGGGCTACAAATGATGGAGAGATCTCCCCAATTTGGAAAGTTTATATCAGATCTCAGAGCTCAAACAATATTGAAGGTAATGCCCAGAATCCAGTCTCAAAATATTTTATCTCAATTATGAATAAACTTAAAACCACAAAAAGGCCAGATCCAGTTCTACCCCAGATCAACTGGCCTGACATAAGAAAGGTCGGTATGGCCTTTCCTGAAGACCAGTATTATTTATGTCAGTCCCTATTTTTACGCAATGTCAGAATAAATCTCTACCTCAAAAAAATACAAAGAAAGAATAAAAACGACACGAGTTGCCAAGAAAGGAAATAATCATTGAAACACAGAGATAACCAAGAGGACAGAGAGGGGCTTTAAAATGATTATGATAAAAATGACAACAAATTTAGTATAAAAGATGGGTTAGATAGATGAAGATATAGAACATTTTAGCAGATACATGGAAACTCTAAAAGTGAATAAAATATACATGTTAGAAATGAAAATATATTATAGGCATACTTCATTTTATTGTACCTTGCTTTATTGACTTCTCTTTGTTGTACTTTGCAGATACTGCATTTTTAATAGTTAAAGCTTTGTGGCAACCTATATCAAACAAATCTATTGGCACAATTATTCCAATAACATGCACTTTTATCAAGTTTCTATGTCACATTTAATCAAGGTATATACATTTTTTTTAGACAATTTAACACATTTAACAGACTACAATACAGTGTAAACATAACTTTTATATGCACTGAGACCAAAATTTTTTCTATGACTCACTTTATTACAATATTTGTTTTAGCAGTAGTCTGGAATTGAACCTACAATACCTCTGAGGCATGTCTATATAAAAAATGAAGAATTCATTAGATGGGCTCAAAATACCAGAACAAATAAAACAAAACTTCCTAAATACAAAAATTTTTTTAAAGAATTAAAAATATATATCATAAAGAAAAATATTAAGTCAATAAAATACAATACAATTCATTTTTTTAAATTGGGCAAAGGACTGAACAGACATTTCACAAAAGAAAATATCCAATGTGCCTATGAAGAGATGTTCAATAATATTCAGCTATATACATACTTTAGAAGGACTAAAATTTTTAAATGAATAATACAAAGTGTTGGTAAGAGTGGTAAGTTAAAATTGTGTGCAGTGAAAGTAGGTGTATAAGTTGGTACAGCTATTTTGAAAAACTAGGTAAGCAGTACCTACTAAACCTGAATATTTGCATAATCTAAAACCTAGCAATCAGACTTCTAGATATGTATGAATCCAACATAAATGTATGCATATGGTGCACACATGAACATAGACAAGTATATCCATAGCTGTGCTTGTAATAGATTGAAACTAGAAAGACTACAAACATATACCAACTGCAGAATACCTAAGTAAAGGGTAGTATAGTTATATAGGAGAAAACAATGTCATCTCAATGCATAGATGAATCCAGTCATCTGTGAGGCATAACTTTAGAACAAAAAGATCAGACATAATACTGATCTATATCAGTCTATTTATGTGAGGTTCAAAAGCAGACGAAGCTGATTCATAGTGAATAGAAGTAGACTTGATGAGAAAACATGCAGGCAGCACATGGATGATAGCAATAGTCTAGATCTCCATGTAGGTGGTGATTACGTGGCCTCACCTATTTTAAAATTCAGTCATATACAATTTATCTATTTTATATGTATATATATATATAATTCTTAAATAAAGACTTTCTAGCTGAAAATGAATTAAATTTCCAACTCGAATGTCAAGAAAAAGAGCACCAAATTAAAAAGAATGTGGCAGAAAGGAAAGGGTAATAATGAAGTCAGAAATTATTGAGGTAGAAAACAGTGAACACAACAAATCAATGAAAAATGCTTCTTCCTTGAAAAAAGTAATTTATAGACAATCCTCTAACCTAAATAAAAAAGGAATAAAGCACAAATTAAAAATTAATTAATTAAATGTGGAAATAACCATTGAAAAGAGGTAGCAAAAATAAGAGATTGCTTAGCATAATTATACACGTAAACTGAAATGCTAAAAGAAATAGATAAATTCTTAGGACAATGCAGTTTACCAACTTTGACCTTAGTGGATATAGAAAGCTTAAATAAGGCAATTTTCATAAAAGAAACAAAGAAAGTCATCACAGAAATAAGTCACAAAAGAAACGTCAGGCCCATTGATTTCACAGGATAATTCTAAGAAACCTCCAAAAATCAGAAAATCTGAATGCTACTTAAATTGTTTCAAAGCACAGAAAAAGAACAAATATCTGTTATAGACTGAATGTTACACATAATTCATATGCTGACACCCTAACCCTCAAGGTGAGCAGATTTGAAGGTGGGGTCTCTGGGGTGGTTAGTTCAGGAGGATGCAGCCCCATGAATGGGATTAGTGCCCTTAAAGAAAGAGACCCCGGAACTAGCCTTGCCCATTTTCCCACCATCTGAGATCTTAGCAACAAAACGACAACCTATCAACCAAGAAGTGAATTTTCACACATCGAATCTGCTGGCACCTTCATCTTGGACTTCCCAGCCTCCAGAACTTTGAGAAATACTGTCTGTTGTTTATAAACTACCCAGTTGATAGTATGGTTACAGCAACGCAAAGACACTAAGACAGCATCTAAATTCCTTTCTATGAAGCAAATAGATCTACAAGGCCTGATAAAGATAGGGTCCCCCCAAATTACAAACCAATGCCATTTATAGATATTTATGTAAAAAATTCTAAACAAAATATTAGAAAACAGAATATAAAATCACATTAAAAGTAGAGACAAAGAGAAGATTTAACTAAATAGGATTTATTTCAGTAAGGCAAGGAGAGATCAATATTAAGAAATCTATGTAATTTCTATCTTAATAGAGAAAATGAATATGATTTCCTCTAAAGATTTTGCAAATAACTTATATAAGATTCCAAATACAATCCTGGTAAAATGGATTACACTGGATGTTCCCTTAATAAGATAACAAATGCTAGACTCTCTTTTTGCAGTGTGGAAACAGCAGAGGCATTGTCTCTAAAGTCAGGATTAAGGCACAGTTGCCCACTATGTATTGAAAGACATTAGCCAATGCAATTAGACAAGGAAAACCTTTAGACATTAGGACTTAGATAAGAATTGTCTCTATTTCTATTAATTTAATAATACACCTAAAAATATATGTCAAAGGACAATCAACACAAACGATAAAATTCTAAATGTATCGGGATATTAAATTAACATACGAATCAGTAGCTGTCATGTATTATATCAAGAATCTATTAAAAATACAATGGGGAAGAATATTCAATTTACAAAAGCAGGAATTAGGCTTAACAAGAGATGTTTAAACCCATATAAGGAAAATTTGGAAAACAGTCTTAAAATCACAAATATAAACTTGGGTGAGTAGAAAAAATATCATTTTCTTGGATGGTGTGCTAGGCAAAAATAATGATTTACCAAAGATATCCACATGCTAATTACAGAGACTGTGAATATGTTACTTTATATGGCAAAAGGGACTTTGTAAATATAATTGCATTTAGGATACAGAATTGGTGAATTTATTCTGGATTATCTGGTTAATCTGGTTCATTGCAATCATGAGTTCTTATAAGAGGGAGCCAAGCATGTCAAAAGCCAGAGTAGTCAGTAAGACTGAGAGACAAAGGTTGAGGTTTGAACAATCTATGCTGTTGACTTTGAGGCTGGAGGAAGAGGCCACAAACCAAGGAAGATGGAAAAGGAAAGGCAAGATTCTCCCCTAATCTCCAGAAGTAGCATGGACTAGGACTTACTAACATCTTGATTTTAGCCCAGAGAGACTGACTTTGGACTTCTGACATTCAGAATTGCAAGAAACAAATCTGTGTTCTATTAAATCACTCAGTTTGTGATCATTTATTACTCAGCAATATGAGACTAACACAGATTTAATGACTCACCAGCCCTGAAATACCAGTTCTCTCACATTAATATACTTTGAACATAATCCCAATAAAATATCATTAATTTTTTATTTTATGAAATTAGATAATTTACATCCAACTTGTTCATATGAAAAATGAAATCTTTTCTAGCCATACCAAAAATTGCAAATAGTACAAACCCATGTTAATTAAAACATCAAAATGGAACATATAGTAGACAAACCGTGGAAACAGCAAATCAAGAAATAAATGAAACAAAAGGCATAAACGGAAAATCCAAGGGAAAAGATATACAAATGTCCTTAAGGCATGAAAAAAATGCTCAAATTCACTAATAAGATAGATGCAAAATAAACTATATTGAGTCACCATTTCCCACCATCAGGTTGCCAAGAATTCAAAAGCTTGACAACATTCTGTTAGTGAGACTGTTAGGGAACTAACAATCTCACACTTTCTGGTGGAAATATAAATGGTATAACACAATGGAGGGGACTTTGTTATAATAAGAACTGTATATATCTTAACTCTGTAATACTCCTAGTATTACGTCTTTAAGACACACCTCCAGAATTTATATGAACTTCTGGTTTCCAGTCTGCCAGACAAAGAACATAGGAGCTGGCTTGAAAAGATTCTGATTAGAAAAATGTCAGACAAATTGAACATCACAATTACTAATGAAGATAATAGGTATATAACACATTGAGGAGAAAAATCCATGAATTCATATTGATATTCAAAGAGAGAGAAAGGGGAAGAGAGAAGAAGGAAAAATGCTATCTAGTAAATGCAGAAGGAATAATAGAAAAATCATTTGGCAGTCATCAATACAATAATTGCTTCAGGTAAGGATAATCAATGGACACTGAAACCATTGGCTAAAGATTGTTGGGGAGTAATGTATTTACAAGACTTCAACATATCACTATCACTCATCGCCTATGCCAACACCCCAGTTTCCTTCTTAAGTATAAAGATAAAGTTACCTTTAAAAGAGATCTCTGAATACACCAGCTATCCAAGTGACCAAATTTAGCATCCCCAATAATGGAACAATCTGGAGTTATATATCTTCTTTGTGATGTTTGAGAATACACATCACCAACTATGTAGTATTCTTGCTAAATATGCATACACACACAAATAAAGATCTCAAATCTAATCATGAAGTAGTAATCATACAAATCTAGATATATGCTCTACCAAAAAGCTAGCTTGAACTCTTCAAAGTCTTAATGTCATAAATTACATGTATGTGCATACACACACTCTAGAGTGGGGGAAGTGCTCCAGATAAAAAGGGACTGATGATAAGTGATAACCAAATGCTATACCTGATGTTTGATTGGATTTTAGATTGAGAGAGAGGGCAAACAACTTTAAAAGAAATGTTTGGATCATTTCAGACAAGTTGAAAATGGACTATACATTAAATAGTATTATTATATTCATATTAAAGCACTTGGGTGTGATAATGATGTTGTGGTTCTGTAGAAAAATAGTCTTATTCTTAGAAGACTCATGCTGAAAGATTAGGATGCTGACAGTTTGTGGATGGGATGTCAGGATGTCTAAACTTAACTTTCAAATGATTGAGAAATAAAAATCTATGCGCATGTAGTGAAACAGAGAGAGAACTAGAGCAAGAACAAGAGAGAAAATGTGACAAAACATGAACAATTGATAATAACTGATAAATTCATTTGATAAGTAAAGTATGATGATGTTTATTTTATTACTATAATTTGTATTATTTAAAATATTTTAGAATAAAAACTGGAGAAAATATACAAAGGTTAGAAATTATTTGCAGACTTGCAAATGGGTGAAAATTAGGAACTTACATAAATTTTAACCTGACTTGTATCTCTAGCCATGTAAATTATTTCTACTGTAAATGACTGAGTAAGCTAGGAATGATAAAATTATAAAATGTAAAAAAGGATAAAAGATAATTTGTATACTGTGAGCATTAAAAAAGTATACAATTTGAATAAAGAAGTCATGATTTCCTCACATCTTCACTAACTCAACAGTGAGAAAATTAAAGACCTTCATCTGTTAATAGTGAAAGCTTTCACACACACACATCTCTTTCAGATTCCGGATTTATTTTATTTTATCTTTTGGGATAAAGTCAAACCAAGGACAAAGGATACTGGAAAGAAAACAAAAATTTGAAAGCTAAACAAATAGATGGACAGGTAGCACTGACGCGGCAGTTGGAAGACCACTGAGTCCTAAACTCTGGTGGGGACAACCAAGAAGCAAGTCACTTCTCATCACAGAGTCCCCAGAGGATCAAAACTGGCAGCGAAGGTATTTTTGGAAATGATGGTGGATTAAAAAGAGGTGGATTAAAAAGAGGAGGATTGGCTGAAAGTTTGTTTGAAAATCAAATCTCTTTGGCACTCTTAGTAGCCATGAGTCCATCCCTTCCCCATAAACCTCCAGTTTATTCTCCAGAAAGCATAGCACTGGCATGTTGAGTATCACCCTGAAAACAGAGATTAAAGTTAATACCAGGCTACTGAGAACAGACCTCTAATCTTTCCCATTTGACTTCCAATCAGCTGGCAGCCAGGCACTCAAGCATCAGGCAGGGAGTTAGGAATCTAAACTAGTGTGATCAACCCAAAGATTTCAAGATAATGAGACAGAGGGTTCTCAATATGACAACCCACACAAATGACATAGCAGGAAAGTCACAGATGACAAGCTCCACCACAGGAGCGTTTTGGCCCCCGACTATTTTTTTTGTTTTAAGGAAAGGTACAGGAATGAAGGCAAGTAGGCAAGTAGGCAGGAAGAGAGAGGACGAAGAAGTGCTTTCTTGATCTTACTGAGCTGCTCCCCACCCCCACCCCTGGGTTCTTCCCCAGGGATGTGAACCCGGGTCTTATGGATGGATGTGAGCTATACTGGCCAGAGGTGGCAGACCTAATCACTACTCACTGCTCCACCAGGGTGTGGTTCACATGTGCTTAAAGTACATTTGGCTAAATACCAGGAGATGATCATGAGTATTTGAGAAAGTATTTAATGGGAGAAAATTGGGATTAAAAGAATGAACTGTGAAACAGTAACAAAGGAAATAAATGATTCAAGAGAAAAAACTGAATTAAAAAAATCACTATAATCCAGAGAAATGAGTGACCATATTGTCCCTACTAAAAAAAGAACAAAATGTGTTAAAAGAACACAAGGAAAAATTTAAAGCTCAATAGGAGTGGCTGTAATTGAGAAAAAAATGTCCAGGCATTAAAACAAATAGGCAAATAGGTTGAAAAAAAAAAACCAAGAAGGGAAGAATATAAGAAAATTAGCAAACGAATCCAACATTTAGATACTAAAATTTTAAAAGAGAAATAAAGACAATGAAGGGAATATACCATTAAGACAAAATAGAATTTTCCAGAACTAGGGGTTATGAATTTCTGGTTAGCACAAACTTCCTCTTTATTATACTTTAAGAAAATTAAACTTAGCTTTAGTTTCCTGTAGGAATCTCATTTCTCTGTAGGTATAATAGCTAAGCTTTTTAAACAAGCCAGTTCAACTCGCTCTAATTTTTCCTTGCCCATTTTCTCTTGTTTATGCCCCACAGCGCCACTAACACCGCTCTACTCAAGAACACCCGTGGCTTCCAAGTTGCTCAAACCCATGCCCATTTCTATTCTCCACGCCCTCCTCCAGCAAAGCGACTCTTTACATTTTACCGCCTCTTCTTTCTTTCTTATGGTTCAAAGAAAAGGTTATCATTTCTCTTTTCTCATTTATACCCTTATCCATACCACCAAAAAATCCTGTCAGCCCCAATTTCAAAAAGAACCAAAGTTTGGCCAAATGTCATCCATTTCATTTTGATATGTCAGTGGTCTATAAGGCCCTATTCAATCTGTCAGTCCTCTCATACTTCATCTCCTCTGCTGCCTCCTCGGCTCATTCTGCTCCAGTGATCCTGTGTCCTATGACCCCTTGAACACACCAGCATACTTTGTCCTGACAACCTTTACATATGCACTTGAAATGCTATTCTAGATGTCAGTATCATTATTCCATTAACTCTTTCAGGGCTTCCTTCAAATGCCACCTTCTTGGTGTGGCATCTTGATCACCTTATTTAAAATGGCAACCACCTTAATGGTTCATCTATCAGAATTCCTGTCCCTACTTTCATTTTATTTTTTCCATAGTATGTGTCATTAATTAGCACACCGTTTTGCTTATTTTGTTTATGGTCTTTCTCTTTGACTAGAAAGTAAGCTATATATGGCTGGGGACTTTTTCTGTTACATTCTACTATAAAAAACATTGCCTGGCATATAATGAGCCTTCGATAAATAATGGTGGAATAAGGATGCTGAGTGAACAGCACAATGGATAAAAATAGATCAATGGTAAGAATGTGGTCGGAAGCCAGGCCAAAACAACAAAAACAAAAACAAAAAAAATACAAGTTTTCAGAGAGAAAAAGTAGGTCACTTACAAAGGATCAAGAATCAGAATGGTCTCAGTCTTTCAACAGGCATAATAGAAAGCAAATGCAAGAGAACTATGTCTTCAAAATTCTTTAAAAAAAAGATTTCCCTCCTAGAATTCTATATCCGAATTATCAATTAAATTAAATTTACATTAAACATACTTATAAATAAAATTTAAGGACTGTGTGTTAATTAGTCACTCTACATGAAATACTCTTCCCCTAAATAACGTTATGGGTTACTACTACTGCCTTTAAGTTTTATTCTCACGTTACCTTCTAACAAGGCTACCCTAACTCACTCTAATTCGATTTTAATGCTTCTGATTCCAATATCCCTCTAAGCTCCAAGGAAGAGATCTCTGATCTGCTTCTTGGTTTTGTAGGGCTCAATCAATGTATCACCAGCACACACGCAATCATACACACTTTATTAATATATATGTAAACATGTATTAATATATATATGGACACTTCTATTATTGAGATCTGACCCTCCTAGTTGGTCCAGCGCTATCAATAATTGTGAACATCCATTTTCATGACTAACACAATTCAGGCGCCAAGAAAATGCATCTCTCCATCTCTTTCCCTATGTCCTTGAAATAAAAGGAAACCGTGTCTGAATGCCATGAAGATTTGTGGATTGGGCCACTGCCAACATCAAAGAGGGACACTGCTTTGGAGTGCAGGGAGATTTTGAGTGGCAGAAACACTTAAGTAGGAGACAAATTAATTAACTTGTCAAATCCTTTTTCTCTGATAGCATGAATGCCATAGATTCTTACATAAGAAAGTAACATTTTCTAGTGGTACTGTACATCCATTTTCTTACTTCCCTTTGAGTTCCAATTTGTGGTTTCAAGGTCCTCATAGACTTGAGAGTTATCCACAGCAGGAGATGGAGAATGTCAGCTGAAGAATATTTTGCCATATGAAAAAATCCATATTGCTCTCAATTTGCATGTATGTAGGTCTAGATGTAAGTCAAGAGTGATGCCAATTAAATGGTTCCTCACCTGAACTCTTGCTTCAGGATCTATAGATGTTAGAGGCAGTAATGATCCCTTTGTTCTCTTTTTCCTTCCCCTGGAAGCTTAGCCACTTTCTAAAATGCTATATAATTTATATATATAATAATTTTTAAAATTATAATATATATATAATATAATATTATAATAATGATTTATATTTATTACTGTCACTTAGAATTTTTCTGCTAGAATGCAAAGCCTTCTAAGGCAGAGATATTGGATGCTGCTCATAGATGGGTCAAAAAACACCTAGTACAGTGCTAAATGCTTAAAAAATATTTTCTTTCTAGAGTTCTCAATAAGTGCTCAGTTAAAATGAAAGAATGAATAAATGAATGGATGGTTTGATTCTCTGCAACTTCTTCCAAGAAGCACGTGTGACCCCCAGACAAAGGGATATGCCAAATAATGGAAAGACAATGGATTCAAACACATGGGATTACATGAGATCCTATAGAAGAAAGAATCAAAGGGCATATCCAGGATGATGGGGTAAAAAAGACCCAATATAACAGTTGTCTGACAGGCTTGGAGAGCCCGTCTGCGACCAGTCCAGACTGCAGCAGTTTGGAAATCTCCATAGAGATTTCAAGAAGATGAAGCTGACTCAATAACTTATGTGGCTAGAAACACTGAGAGGAGATATATGTGGCTGAGGATGTATTTGAGGTTGAATTATTGATAACAACAGGAAAAATAAACAAGCAAGACAATTATTATCTCCAGGGAACACCACATTAAACAGAGCAGGAAAAGTAGGCATGTGGCTTATAATAGCCCTGTTCATGTCAGCACAAGGCACCAGTGTGAGTGTGAAGTGGGGAACTAGGGAGAAAGACAACTAGATCCTTGTTTTCCATATGGGGAGCCAAGAGATTATGCCTGAAACAAAAAACTCCAGAAGTAGTAATATAAGAAATGCACTTAGTGATATAGGTGGAGATAAAAACCCAAAGCATCAGTTACCTAACTAGAGATTGTTTCTGGAAAGAGGGAAATGGTGAGGTGGGAATTAGAAAGGACTTCAGTTTTTCATAATACGCCTGGAGGAAGAGCTGATTCTCTCAATCATATCCATAGAAAACTTAGATAAAAAATAAAAATGCAATTAAACACAAAATCCACAACGGCCCCCACGTGCACATATAGGTATATGGATGTCAGTGGACAGGGAGGAAGCCTGTGCGCCAGCCGACAGTGGCTTCCTCTGGTAACCATGGTGCCTCTGGAGAGGGGGGCGAGATGTGGGCGTGGGAGGAGGGCGGATGACTCTCGTGTTTAGCTCCATTTACTTCCATATTATTTTTGTCTTAATGAAAATGCACTCATGTATTATTTGAGAAATTAGACAAAGAGATACAATGCAGAGAGGGAGTGGGGACAATGCCACTGTGAAGAAGTTTCAAATTAACTGTTAATCTAGGGCAGTCCTTTATCTGACTAACAATAAATGGGAATAGGAGAGAGAACAGGAAAGAAGTAAAAGGGCTCAGGAAAGACAGGGGGATGATCCAGGAAGAGGACTTTCAACCCTGAACAAAGACAGGAAACTTCTGGGTTCTGTGGAAACAGTGTTTCTCAGAGAGACTAGTTCTCAGTTCAGATCTTTGATGGAACCCCAACCCATCTATTCATAGCTCAACACAACCACAGAGCACCATTGCAGATGTGGTTCCCACCCACCCCATAACCGGAATTTAGATTTGCATCAGTTCACAGTTTTGTTGTTGTTTAATAAAAGCACATAGTGCCTTCCTAGGAATGTGCTGCATGAAGCCTTCCTGCTGACCTCTGGCCAGCCTCACAGATGGGCCACTCTGGCCAGCAGCCACCCAGCACTGCCCTTGAGTGTTCTCAGTGTGCTCAGCCCTGGACTGCTCCCCTGCCAGAGGCCCCGGGGAGCTGTAATGTTGTGGGCCATTACAGCAGAACATTGCGTTGCGGCAGGGGCAGCTGGCTTGCCCCCAGAGAACTGGACTCAGCAGATGTTATATCTCCCTCTCCACCAACACCAATGAGCAAGAGGCGGGAAGAGGCGAGGGAGTGTGTCTCTAATGGATAGATGGGGGCCATCCAGCAGGCAGACATGATGCCTGAGAGCTGGAACTCTGGTATAGGGGTAGACCAGAAAAGCAAACATAACATTTTGTGGGTTTTGCTTGGTTTGAGAGGCATCTGAAGAGGGAAAAAGGCTGTCAACTCACAATAAATTATTATCTAACTGGGTCACACTCAGCCTTGACTATTTCATTTATTGACTCAATCATCACTAATTGGGAAATACTTTAAAGATTGCAATATTGGTTGAATACTCAACTCTGTGCCATACTCCATGCTAATAATGCAGATACATCACCTCAGATAATCATCACGCACTGATGAAGCAGATGCTCTGATCATTCTAGTTTTATGGATGAGGAAAGGAGAGGTATTTAATAACTCACTCAAGATGATAAAGACTGAACTGAACCAGGACTGAACCATTCATCCCTAAGTCTTGGGATAACTATACTCTACTGCTGTCCATAAAAATAGGAGATTTTGAGCTGGACAGTCTGTACAAATAAAAAAAAAATTGTATTTTCATTAGGTGTGGTCTTTCCAAACCATTTAGGGTTTGAGGACAGTGAAGTTAAGGAGACAAGTTTGGGGATTGGGATGCAGAGTAGAAAAGCACTAGTTTGGTGATAGGCCTGGCCTTACAGTGAAAGAAGAATCCAGACTGTGCTCATTGGTGGAAATGCAAATCTATTAACTTCAGGCCTGTCTCTTGTTGGTTTGGAGACCATGCCAGATTGTACACACAGAAGATGACCTTCACCCCTGCCGCTGAGCTACTTCGGAGTAGGCAGAAACATTGAACGGGAGGGACTGACTGATGTGGTGAGGGAGGGAGTAGAAGGACTATTAGAAGGTTAGTCAGAGAAGGTTTCCACTGAAGATTTTTGAGTAGGGCAGAGTCATGATTAAAAAAAGATTTTAGTATAGCAACTGTGTGTGTGTGTATGTATGTGTGTATGTATATATATATATATATATATATATATATATATATATATATAGCATTGGTATGCAAAGCAGACTGAAATAAGGAAAGTTGGGAATTAAGGAAGCAGTTCAAATGGTCATGAAGCCATTCTTCTAAACTTTTAAGGCCTCATGGCTATGAAAATAATGGAGATGACATTTAGAATGATCAAAACAGCCTGGCAAAGGAAAGAGAACCCCGGCTTCCATCACCTTCTATGAGACGCCCTCTGAGCTGCCTCCCCGCCTACTGCCTGCTTCCTTCCTTCTGTCCTCCAACAGGAGAACTCTCTGTTGACAGTGACCACAGCAGGGCAGGAGGCCAAGGATGATTTCTTTTCCATGAGGACTGCTTTGCAATTGCCCAGTGCCAGCCTTACACATGCAGCTCTGTGTAGAGGGGAGTTTGCATTGAATCTGTTAGAAAGGAAACTCCAACAACCCCTGTCGGAAATGACAGCTCTTGACAAGATGAAAGGAGGTGTCTTGCTCAGATCTTCACTTAAAACAATCTGGAGTTCCATTAGTATTCATTGAGGAGAGGCAGCATGGAGCAAGCAGAAGCCCATGAATAAAATTAAAACTGGTATTGACTCTCAGTGCAGTCGAGGGTGGGAAGGGGCCACCCCAGCTGGCCAGGCTTCCACAGCCTTGACTCTTAGTAACCAGATGTGACCCATTCAGAGACTTTACATGTATATTTCAATCTGGCAATTTGCTGGTTCAATAATCACCCCATCACAAAGCCTGGCAGCCAACTCACACCCACGCTCCCATGTCCGGCAGTGAAGTCAGCCACAGGCACCCCTTCCTGCTTCCAAACAATAATCCCAGATGGCCACCAGGCCTCGTGCTGCCTCCACCTGGCTCCTGATTCTTGACTCCATTCAATGCTATGATTCTTACCCGCACCTTTGGGCTCCATCTTGGTATTCTCACTAATCCAGATGCTTGTGTCTTCGTAAGGCCTTTGGTTTATGTTTCCCACACTCCACCCTGCCCCCATTCTACTCTGCGCCATGGAACAACCTGGTTTGGTCTTCCCATTGAGGTCCAACTTCCAGTTCAATCCTGCTTTGTTCCCCTCAAGTCTAGGATTTATGTAAGTGGGCATGAGGTTAGGGCCATCTTCTCAAAATTGTCCCTTGCAAAACCCTCAAGTTAGACCTGACCACAGTCCTCATTTTCATGCCCCAACTACAAGGATATAATGTCTACCATAGAGGTATCAAGAGGAGAGGGGAGATGAGTCCCCTAGAAAGTGAGATTATTTCAGAAAACATCGCTGAAAAGCCCACTTGCTTGTCTTGTCTCCTTTCGGTGATTTCTGAAGAGTTGGGATGACCCAGCTCTTTAGAGATCTGACATGTCCCCAGGACTTATTTGCAAGGCCATGTTGACCCCTAATTGTGTCTGCAGCTGTAGCAAGAGGCTCCAGAAGGTCCCCTGCTCAGGAAAGCACCTCCGTCTGGCGTTTGCCGTCCGTATGTTTCCCATTTCCTAGACCCGCCTGAGCAGCTGTCTCCAATGAGCCGCAGACAAGTTTCTGCTCCAGAGCATGGAGCTGAGCAGGGCACTCCTCCGTCGTCCACTACCCGGGCCATGAAGGGAGTGTCTGGGGAGCGCAAGCTGGCCGCTTGGCAGGGGTCCTGCCCCATGCTGGATGGAGCTCATCAGCTAACCCCCAAACTGACAAAGGCACCATTTCCAAGGGCTCTTTATACTGTTTTTCAGGTTCATTTCATGAGAAAGCAGGGACGGTGCTCTTGGTAATGTTCGAGCACTCCAGAAGATGCTGTCCTACACCCACCTGCCCTTACACATGCCTTATGCTAGTCCGCACACGACTCCCCATCCTTTGCCTTATGCCCGGCTCCTGCCACAATGCTCCCTCCTCTTCACCCTGGCCTCCTGAAGGTCCTCTGAGCCTGAACAAAATAACTGTTTAGACTCTAACATGACTTTTCAGATAGTGTTTATACAGCTCTTGCGAAGGCCAGAGCCCCCAGCCCTTCGTGACGGAATGCCAGGGGACCTCTTCCTGTTAGGCCTGAGCTCAGGCCCTAGAAGTATTGCGCCTGAGCTCTGGGGCACCTGCTGTCACACACATCTATCCTTACTGTGAATCTCTGTTCCTGCCGTCGAGGCAAGAAAAGGATGAGACAGGAGCAGGTGTGGAAGAACTCACTCACTCTTCACCCAGTTGCCATTTGGTGACCCTCAGATGCCCCCTGGTCCTAAAAAGTGATTCAGATTCAGTAGGGTGCCTTTCTTAACTAAACTGCATTTAACAAGGTTGCCACTCTACCCCGTCAGCTTCCAGAAGATACTGCTAGAACTCGCACCTGGAAAAGTTGGGTGGAGATCACCCCGGTGGGAGAGATAGAGACCTTACGGCTACCAAACCAGCCTTAAAGCTCAAGAGGGAGTCTGTGTCCATGCACAGGGGACCCAGGATCTCCTGCAGATTTACATTCCCAAGCGAACAATTCTCCATGAACAAGTCTCTCCTATGAACGATGTGCTTTTCTAATGAGGTGTCTGTCCCAGTACCCTGACAACCGTAGCAAGTACTTTTGCAGTGCTTACTATGTGCTAAGCACGGCGCTGCGTACTGCACAGGTATTACTAACTCACTTGATCCTTGCAATAACTTTTGAAGCAGCCTCCATGCCAATCAACCCTGCTTTCTTAGACAAAAACACCAGTAGAGAAGTGAAGCAACTTATTGGTTTAGCAAGTAGTGTTTGCCTGGATTCAAAGCCTGAAAGTCCATTTTTACAATTCAAGTTTTATAAATACCAGCATAAAACTCCTCTATCACCGCATGCCTTAGTCTATTTATTATATATCGCTGTTGCTTCGTTGCTGGTCATTCTGGTGCCTCAGATCCAGGCAAACATTAGATCTTCTAATGTTTCAAGAGCAAGACAGTGTTTGACACATCTTTGCATTTCTCTCTGCTTTGGCACAATGTCTCACATATATAAATGCTTAATAAAAGATTACTGATTAACATGGTGAACAAAATAAAAGAAATTAATCTAACCAAGTTCAGACTTTTCTACAGCTTATTTTTCCTTCCAGAATCCCTCCAAGAATATACTTTACTCCCCCAGGAGAAGTTATTTTAAAATCTAAATAACCAAGCACTTAAGAAAAAAAATCATTCCTCCTGATGAACTGATGTTCATGCTGTTTGCCTTTTTTATTTTTGCTGCCAAGAAGCTCACGGCTATGTTTTTTCTTTAGAAGACTTGTTATACTTAGTTCTAAATATTCTGCTACAATTATACCCTTCTCTATTATTTGACCTTAAATATGCTATTCTGGTATCCTTGTACTGATAGCTTAATGATTTTTTCCCATGTAGTTTATGGAAGTTACTTCACTTTTTTTCTAGATAATAGTCTGCATCAGGTGTACCTCAGTCTTCTCATCTGTAAAATGGGATGACAATGGTCCCTGCTTCACCGGGTTGTTTTGAGGGCCAAATGAATTAAAACATAAAAACATGGGATGGAGCTTGGGAAATAATAAATACTCTGTTGTTAAGGAAGATGAAGCGTGAGGGTGGGGGAAGAATTGGAATTCTTCTGAAAGGGTTCACAGAACACTTAGGTGCATGTATGTTGAAAATAACATATTTCCAGTCCATGGTTCTTCCCTGAACCTCAGTCTTGTATATCCAATATTGATGTGTTGCCTCCACTTGTATAGCTCAAACATGTCCAAAACTGAACTCCTTAAATTACCATTCCAAATATTTCTTCTAAAAATCGTCCTTATTTCAAGTAATGACAGCTCCACTCTTCTAGTTACTCAAGTCAAAAATTTTAAAAACACCTTGAATTTCCTTCTCTCACACCCACCCACATTCAATCCATTAGGAGGTCCTTTGGCTCTGCCTTCAGAATAGACTAGAAGTCAACCACTTCTCACCCCTTCCCTGCTGTCACCCATCTGAAGGCACCTGCATTATTGAATAGCTCTCTAATTGGCTCTATCTTCCCTGCCCCAGGCCTCTTCTGTCTATTTTCAAAGCAGCATCCAGAGAGATCCTGCCAGTATGATACAGCTTCTTGCTTCACTCATAGTAGAAGCCAAAGTCTTTACCGTGACCTATAAAGTCCAAGGTGACTTGCCCCGCAGGTCTCCTCTAACCCTCACTCCTTCCCTGACAACACCTCATGCACCTCATCATCCTTTCTGGAGAAAGTGGACATCTGCTCACTGTAGCCCCATACCCCTGTCCTTCCAACTTGTTTGCTTTACTCTGATGAGCATTTCGCGCCACGTAGTATAGTATATACTATAGCTAACCGATCAGAATGACAGGCTCTGGAGACAAATGATCTGGGCCAAGATGCACCTCCACCCACCATTGGCAGTGTGCTCTTCCATGAATTACTTACTTCATCTGTGCCTCACTTTCCTCATCTTTAAAATGGGGTTGACCGCTCCATGCATTAACATATATGAAAGCATCTAGAATAATGCTTGCCGTAATGTAACAGTCTAAGTGTTGGCTGCTACTTATTTTATTGTCTGTCTCTCCTGCTAGACACAAGTGTCCCTACGAAGGGGAGGTCAGCTCTATTCCCCATGTCAGGAAACAAGTCTAGCCCTTCTCAGATGCTCAATAAACATTTGTCAAATGAATAAAGCTACATTCTGGATAAATGTTATGTACAGAATTATCAGTCGTTTTGTAAGAAATAGTACTTTAAACTTGAAAAGTAAGGAAACCTAACAGTGGGAAAAGCTAGAATGCAAAGAAAAACTGAGATCTGAATCTTAGTGATTTTGATCTATAGTTATGGAAAACAGTAGAAGAATCAACAAATGAGGTCAAGAAATGGCCAGCAAGTTTAGACAGGACTCGTGGTAGCGTGTTATCATAAACACTCAGGAAAAGAAACCTTAAATAAAGGGGGTAAGCAGCAGTGTTGAATATTACCAAGAAAAGGAAGAGTCTGTGGGTCAGGTAGGACCCCTGGATTTGGCTACCAAAGAGGAGTGGTTATTTCGAAAGAAAAAAAAAAAAAATCAGTCACACATAAGCAAGGAAGCCAAGACCAAAATACATCCTGGAGAAATGGCAAATTAGGAAGAGGAAGTAGCAACTATCGACTGCTCTTGACATTAAGCAGTGAAAGCAAATGGAAACAAACCGAAGAGGGAAGCTGTCAAAATAAAACCCTTCTCATTTCACACATGGTAGAAGCCCAAGTCATGACTGTGACTTTTTACAGACGCATTGTTTTCAAGCGAAGCATTGTTATATAGCTTGCTAGTTATTTATATATAATACATTATTGATCACTTCTTACATACTGTGTTTGCATGTCAAAAAACCTCTTTCCCTCTCTTTCTAGATTTATATTATCAGAGATGTTTTAAGAATAGGTATGATTTGAGTTCTTGTGTACATACTGGTTCCAAAATGAGATTTAAAGGGTAAATTTCACAAGCCCTCATTTTCTCTTCCTTGTAGAACCCAAATCTCTTTGTGGATGAAACCTCAATAAATGAGTACATTCAGATGGTAAAAAAGAATGGATCTGTTCTAAAGCAGCCATGCCCCACCGACCCTACACAGGTACTAACTGCTTTTCTAAATTCTTTTAAGGCAACCAAAACAAGTAGGGATGTAACTCAAGTTCAACTGCTTATTACCCTGTGTTACAACAATTACAAAGGGGTTAGGAACTGTCTCTCACCAATAAGCAACTGAGGATGCCCATGTGAGACAGGAGGTCTCCTGGGCAGCAGAGAAATGGGACAATACAGAAGCCAAGTCCTGGAGGGTCTCCGGGCCGCATGGAGACCAGAGGAGTGTGCTGGCTTCCCGGAGCTGTGTTCTGCAGTTAAACCCCCACCACTCACAACCAGGTTATAAATTTCAGGCCATAGTTCATTAACTCCAGAAGTTCAAAACGATACCCCCTGCTTGCCCAGTCAATGCAGCTGAGAGTCTTCCCGGCGTGTGATGATCCATCAACAATTGGATTCCAATACCTTTTGCTTCATTAATAGAGTCACACGGGCCCCTCCTATGGAGCTGGGGAGGCTACGGCCTGCACGCCTGCTTGGCTGCACGCTAAAGCTCCGGCTGCAGGCAGATCCCAAGGTGCCTTTTCCTGACCTCTTCTCGCTCAGGAGCTCCAGTGTGACCAAAATTAACCCCAAATGCCCTCCTTGAAGCTGGTTTCTAGCACTGATTCAAGGCAGGACAGCACTCGGAAAACCTCCTCAGTTCTGGGAATCTGTCTTATCGCCTAAAATATGTACCTGTGGCTTCGTTCACTTTCAACTGGACAGTTATCTGCAGTCTGAGATGCCAGTGACTTCTCAACTACTGAGCCCCTTGGAAGTCACCCCCTATACATGCTGACCAAGTAGCGGTCAGCCCTCAGCACAGGCTGGGAAAGTCATGCCCGAGAGGGCCACGTGAGCCACAGTCAAGAAGGGGGTCCTCAGTTCCAGTTTGTGAGACTGAGTGATTCATACTAGGTCTGCATGACGAGGTGTGTGCACGATCGCATTCAGGGGACAGGGGTAACTGTCCAAGCAGGAGACCCAAAGCTAGCAGGGAGGCTAAGGGCAAACTCGGACTTGAAAACAAAGCAAAGCCAACACCAAGAGTCACGCTAACCAAGGAAACCAAGAGCAAGGGCAGCACAAAGGTAGCAGATTCCAAGCTCTTTGCTGCAATTGCCGCTGGAGGCTGGAGGGTCAGCCAGTGTCTGGGCACTGGGTGGAGAAAGGCCCCATCCCTCACCCACCCCCTCTCCCACCAGCTGACAGGCAGCCACTGAAAGAATAAGGGGCTGCAAGACAAACGCTGAGGGCACCACCCCATGATTTTCAAAACCTTTGTGAAATTCAAATGAGGCTTTCTTCCTTAGCAACCCTTCTCCACTGGGAATTTTTTTCCAACTCCCAAAGTCTCTTGCCTTCTAAGCCACTGAAACTACATATATTGTGGGCCCCACAAAACCCCCATTGCCCATAAGCAGTGGCAACATTTTCTGCCTCCTGTTAATAAATTGTGCCTCTCTTTGCACAGCAGAGAAAAGATGAAGACGAAATTGGGGAGAATTATTTCCCAAGTATTGTTTCTCTAACAATAGCAATGCCTGCTCCTGAGAACTCTATTTTGCTTAATATGTTCTTTCTGCAAAGTGGTAAAATGTGACAGTGTAATAACCCAAAAAAGCAGCGTGAAGGGCCTGATTCCCCAAAGTGTCCACTGAGAAAACATACAAGTGTTTCCATCAAGGAGGAATTGTGTGCATTGAGAGGAGGTAAGTGCACAAAATAAGAGTCTGCAATAAAGTGGGGTCCAAGAATCAAGGATTAAATGTTTGGATTCCTTGCTTCACAATAGAAGCATTTGCAGGAAGAATGGGTCTCCATTTCTTTCCTTAATGGGGATATCACACACACACCAAGTGAATGTCTTCTTTAGGATAAAAGGAAAATTGGTTGGTTTAAACATAAAAAAGCACCGGCCAACAAAAAACAGCAACAATGTCAAGTGAAATCAGAATAGATTTCAAAGAATGGAACTTGGAGCTTGGTATTGGGGAGGACTTCCATACACCACATGTGCTGAACCCCTGACACATGTGGCCAAGGGGTGTTTTGGAGATGGATCCAAAGTGACCTTCGTAGGTCAAGTACTGGCTAGCCTAGGACTTGAACAGATGATCGAATCTGTTTTCCGGAAGATGCATTTGCTTCCCACTTCCTTACTCTCTCCCCCTTTTCCAGTTCCTACCTCCTCCAGGACATACCTTTGGGTCACATCATGTGCTTGCAACACCTTGCCAGGTGGGTAGGAATGCTTAGGGGTGCTGAGAGAGGTAGGGGTGCACCCTATCATGGGCCAGGGAGGCTTCACCATGAGAGAAAGGCTGGCTGCCCATCTGGGGAGAGAAAAATTACCCAGAGAAGATCTCACATCCTAAGTGGTGTAGGCAACAGGCTTGAGGCAGATAGAAAAGGTTGCAGATGCAGGTGGGACCAAGAGATTCAAGGCCGAGAAAGAACCTCTGTGCCGCGTAGAGCTGCCGCCTATGGTGAGGCGTCTGTGGCCTGCACACGGGGGTCTCCCTGCACGTGTGACCCCGCTACTTCCCCTGCACCTCTTGACTGTGCAGTTCCTCTCGTCAAAGAGGAAGATGATGACCCCTGCTCCTGACTGGGACTGACCATATGACTCGCTCTGTCCAGTGAAATATTAGCCAATGTAACAGCCAAGGGTTTCAAAACACTTGGTCTGCTCGCTGTACTCGCACTGGTCATGAGAAGACCAGACATGGACTAGCCCGGGAGTCCCAAAAGGGGGATGAGGGGCCAATGAAACAGTGGTGAACGTCCCAGCTGAGTCCAGTCTAGACCTCCCAAGCCAGCTGTGTTCACCAGAGTAAAGGACTCTGTTTTCTAATCCACATAGTCACCTACTCTGGCTTTGGCAATCCCTTGAAAATCAATTCCCTCCATGCTTCCCTATCTTCCCGGTCCTTGAGCCTCCTCCCTGTTTTTCTTGGCCTCATTTTGGCCTGAAATCCAGATTCCATCTTTCCACTGCATGCTTGCAAACACTCTAGGCTCTCGCAGCCCTGACCTTCTGAAGCAATTTTGTGTGACTCTCCTGCCACGGTCAGCCCCGCCCGTTACTCTCGTCCTGTGCGTGGGCTTGAGACCAGCTACACAGTTGGATAAAGGGAAGTGCTGACTGAGTGCCCACCACCCATCATCCCCATTTTGGGGGGTACTGCCTCCCTCCTGGGCTGACTCCCCACTACTCTGGTCCCTCTCTTTATCCAAGTTCTATGGGCAAATGGGGTGGCGAAGCTAGGTCAGGGGAACAGCTGCCACGGAAAGATAAAGCAAGTGAGAACACAGCAGAGAGTGACTCGCCCATCAATGAGCTGCAGATTAAGGCTGTCAGCATTCGGGGGAGAAGTTTACTTTTAGTGGAGGGTCTCCAGGGAGGTTTCAAGGAAGAGGTGACTTTGAACCCGATCTTGAAGGATGGAAAGGCTCTGCAGATGCTGAAAAGGAAGGCTGGGGAGGGCGAAGGCCTCCAGGCAGAGGAAGCAGCAGGAGAGCGTGCAGGCCGCCTTCCTCAAGTTCCTGAGCAACCTCAGAAATGCCCAGAGATATTTGGCGCAGGTCCATAAGCAGCATTGGCACGTGGGGGTAGGGAATCTCCTTCTGAAAACCTAATTTGTCAACACCCTGGACTCAGAGGAGAAAAACAGAAGCCAGGGCTTCGTTAGCTTTGAACGTCCACGGTCCCAGGCAACGGACTGGCTGCTGCGACCTAGCCGCGGCCTGTGTAAATAGCGCCGGATGGGATTGCGGCTAATAGGGTTATTAATACCTGTCACATCCCAGGATGGCAGAATAATGTGGAGGTTTTCTACTATAGATTAAAACCAACCAACAGGGAATTTTCTGAGTCTGGCAGTCACAGCTTTCTCTTCAGACATCTTTTCCTCCAGCCATGCAAACGGGGGTAAGTAATTGTCCTGGGGAAGGATTGTCACCATGGTAAATGCAAAAGCAAGAACAAACCGCCTCACTGTGCCGCAGGCAAGAACATGGGTATTTGAAATTCACAGAGAATTCCCCAGCCTCCCCTCAGCCTACAGCTTTGACCTCCTTCCTGACCCAGGCGATCACCCCAAGAAAAGCTACCTTTATGTGGGCTTCATGTCTTCCACTCCTGGGAGGATTCAGAGCAAGTCAGAGGCTGGAGGGAGAAGGGGGAGAAGGTAGGGTCCGGCTGTCCTGTAGGAGGCCGGCTCTGGAACCAGGCCCAGGCTGGGAAGCTCTAGGAGGACCCCAGCTGGAGACACTTCCACCTGATCTGGACTCACAGCCCTCCCTAGCATCCAGGGGATGAGGCCCTGCTGGAAGCTTCTACTTAAATAAGATGCTTGGGCCCACCTCACCTGGAAGAACTTCACAGAAAAGGAGCCAGGTGAGAGACAAACTCCCCCTCATACTGGTGCCTTTGACCACTCATGGCTTCTTTGGCTTCCTCTTTCAAGTTTGCTTGGATGCTCTCTGTGGGGGTTTTCAGGTCGCTCAAAGAACCCACCCAGAGTTAGGGAGTGAGAAAGCAGAGGTTTAATCAGAGGGTAAAGGTCTGGAGCTGATCAAGGGAGTTTCAGACCCCGTGGGTTCAGGGTCGCTCCACATTATCAGACAGGCACAGCGAGTAAGCAAGTTGGGGGTCCATTAGTGGGGAGCAGAGGGAGAGAGAGGATGTAGTCAGCCAGGAGACTAAGACCAGAGGCCTTGCCAGTGGCCTGGGTTTTTAAGGGAAAATCCCACATGGTGAGGAAGGGGGATGGAGAGAGGGAGTTGGCAGACCAGGTTTCAGTTCCTGATTGGACAAGGTGACATTGTCCTTTGAAGTTATTGGTGGTCTTCAACTGGTGTCATTCCTTTGTTTCTTGGTGGAGGGTCCGTCCTGGTCATGTACTACACATGTCACATGTCAAACTCGTCCGTCAGCTTTCCTTATCCATCTGGATGCATCCACAACTAGGTGCTGTGGCCAAAGGCAATTCACTGTCCTGATAGCTGAACTTTAATCCCTGGTCTAAGGCTTGCTCTTGTGGGGGCTCTGACACTCTTCTCACAAGTAAAGCCCTGGTCACCAGTGGAAGACCTGTGGGTGGCTGAGCAGGGCACTCAGAGGGGTCGGGGGACACACCCTGCTCCTCACGGGCTCTGCAGGGTGTCTAACCTGTAGGCTTCACCTGTTAAGGTCTCCAGGTGAGCTCTGGGCTATCACAGACATCCAGTAGGCAAGAGGAATAGAATGAAAGGTGGGGTGTGCTCTGTCCTCTTTGGATGGGGCACCTGCCCCACCCCTGTACCACAGTGATGCTGGATCCCCGCCCCCCCTCCTCAGAAGAGTAGGTTCCCTGGAAGACCCTGCGGGCTGACATATAGGCCTGTGGTTCCCTTTGGAGGGGGCAGGGTTGCCCTTTGATTTCCATCCTGCCCTACTCCTGCTTTGCATGGCAACTACTCCTAGGAGTCAAATTCTTTACTCAACTGTTAAGAACTGAATTGTGAATACCATCCTCCAACTCTGCATTGAAGCCTGAAGCCCTAACCCCCAGCATGACCGTGAAGGAGAAAGGACCTTTGCAGAGATGATTAAGGTTAAGTGAGGCCATAGGTTTAGGGCCCTAATTCAATAGAACTGGAGCCCACATAGCAGAGGAGACCCAGAGTGTGTGTGAACAGAGGAAGGGCTGTGGGCACAGGGCAAGAGGTGGCCAGCATGTGCGAACCAGAGAGAAAAGTCTCCCCAGAAACCAGCCTCACTGGCACCTTGACCTTGAACTTTCAGTGTCCAGAACTGTGAGAAAATGTCACCCAGGGTGCTGTATACCACAGCCCCGGCTGACTGATACTTTCCGCCTCTGGTGTCTTAGAGGAGGGAGGGTGAGTTTTTCTGATTCCAGTAACTACCTCGAATCAGTGTGGCAGGCAGCAATACGGATTCGAGGACAGTACTGCCCCATAATTAAGAACATGAGCTCTGACTTGAAGAACTGGGCATGCAGGAGGGTTAATTTCCCCTGCACACCCAAGGATTCTCCTCTGTCAAAGGGGATGATAATGGATGCATTATCATAGGCCTGTGTAAAAATAAAATTAAATCACAGCACAGAGTAGGCACTCAGTAAAACGCAGTCTACTGCTCTTATTATTACTTCAGCGCCTGATATACAGTCTGACCTTAGGCCTGGCTTCTCCACGAGGAAGTAATGAAGACAGATGCTTGCCATCCTCCAAGTATGGTGAGTTTGTAGAGATAAGGAGGTTTGTGAAGATAAGGAGGTTGCCAGGAAGTCACAATGCCTCAGAAATTCAAGGTGTTTCTAGTCTTCATGTCATCAGAGTGCGGCTCTTGTGTTACTTCCATGTCAGGCTGCCCACTGGGAAGCCACACCTGCAATCTGCCCCAGGAGGCGGGCGGGGGCTCTGCTCTCCCTGCTGCCTGCCTGCAGCACCTCCCACCCTCCAGCAGCACAAACGGACCGGGACTGCGTGGGAGGACAGGCAAGAGCCGAATGAGTCACTCTTGTGCCTTCCTGCCACCCACCATCGCTGCTGGGCCCTGGGCCTCTGCCAACAGGGAAGGCACGCCCTTGCTTCTGTCCCCCCAGTGATGTGAGACACAGGAGGTGGGACAGGACACACAGGAAGCCTCCAGCACCCAGCCACCATCTAGTGCCAGCCGCATCCTCAGAAATGAGTGACAGCCTGCCCTCTGCATCCCCACCTCACACAGTGCAAGGGCCCTTCCTCACTGTGATTCTGGAAAGAGACAAACTGCAGAGCGGGAAGCTCTGAGAGTAATCCTAGGCGGTCAGCTGTTTGCAGCCCAGTCCTTCCTTCTTTACTGGCCATCCTTTGCCCATCCATCTCTGAGGTGACATCCCAGCTCCAAGTCCAGCTGGGCCAGGCTTCTCGGAAATTCCAGATGACTCATTGACCAGTGGCATGTTGCAGGAGGTGAGACCTTTGGGGGCCCCCAGGGGTCCCTGAGACCTCAGGATTGAGATCTGAGTACGCTCTGTCTCCAGTGACCTTGACTTTCCTCCCACCTACAAGAAACTCTGGGAGGCCCAGGGCAGAGGAAAGCAGGCGAATGCTTAGCAGAAGGGTGAGAACATGCTGGAATTCCTTCTCTTTGGTGGGGCCTGCTTCCCATTAAAAAAAAGAAAGGAGGAGGAGGAGAAGGGACAGAAACATAGTGAACAGCACAATTAAATCAGCAGGTGACTTGGGTATTCATCCCAGGCCCTGCACACGTGAACAAATGACACAGGTAGGAAGTGCACAGGAGAAGTGTTACTTCTGAGTGGGGACAAATCCCTCAATCTTGCCAGGATGAGGGAGGCCCCTCGCCGCCCTCCACCCTGTCCGCTGTTTACAGTAAACCTTCATCACAAGATGCTATTAAGCTTGGCAGTTACTGTAAGCGCGCCTGTAGCTGTTGACTTCCAACATCCCAGGAAATGTTGTCCAAGACAGAGTGGCTTCAACAGAGACCCAAACTGCTGCTTGCTTCTCCTCAGAAAGTAGAAGGTACCCTAGAGAGAGGGATGAGCTACTCCTGGCCAGGGACGCCAGGGCCTCCTGCTCCGTGCTGGCCAGAAGGGAATGAAGTTAGCGCTATGGGAGAGATTCCAGAAGAGAACGAAAAGAGTTTGGCCATGATGAGGAAGCCCAGAGAACACAGTCTCTCCTCTTCTATCTGTCTTCTTGCTGCCTTGATGGAGGGAGAGTAATAGCCTATTCTGGGATCTATAAATAAAAAAACAGACACAGGCTGAGTTTGACTTATTTGGGGCTAAGGAGGCAACAGGATCTGTGCTGGCCCGAACAACGGTGACAAGACACAAGGGCACCCCTGGGCATGCAGCCCCCCAACGCGTTCCACTTCCTCCCCCCCAAAAAAAAAAAAGCAGATACAACCTCTGGATAGAAGCCACCGAGGGACTTGTTTAAAATTCTCTGTGATTAACTCATGGCATTTATCTTGCTTTCATCTGAATTTTAGAAAGGAGAAGAGCTTTGGTGCCTCGCCCCACATCCTGAAGCAAAGCCTTATTCATCTCCATATCTCTGGTGACACATTGGTGTTCACTGAACACCAGCCGGATAGATGGCTTTGCTCATTCGCGCCAGATGTGGAAGAGCAGTGGGTTTTGAACGAGAAAACCTGGGGTCAAATCATGGCTCCCTGATTTGCTGGTTAGGGAACTTTGAAGCATATCTCCAATTTCCTCTTTTGTAATTTGGGGATAATAAGACCTACATGATGAGGCCACTGGGCAGACTCAACGACATAGAGATGTTTAAGTGCTTATCACTGTGTTTGACACATCAATAAATCTTGCTGAATCTGAATCAGAGGGATCCAGCACTGACCTCCCCAGGCCCCACGGAGAAATGCCCGCACCTCTGAATTGGGCACAGTCAACAACAGGGGTCATCTGCTCCAAATCCAGGGTCAGCTGCCACCTTCCCCCACATCCTTGAGCCTCTGTTTTCTATTTCTCCACCAACTCCCCAGCTGATGATGCCCAGGGAAAGCTAACAAATTTTAATATCATCCTAAGTCAAACATCATTATGAAAGTAAACCTGCAAGAAAAAAAATCATGTAATGCATCCCAAAGCCAGATGTAAATGGCTTTTAGATTTTCCATTATTTTAGGTTATCTGTGCCCAGGAGAGACTGGGAAGATAACCTGAATTCATACAGATAGTCAAGAACTGATTATATTTCCGGATGTTCTAGATTCTAACGATCCTTAATTGAATCCCAGTGAGAAACTACTACTCCTATCCCAAGGTGCTTATGGTCATTTGAGTTAGGGGAAGTAAGTGGGCAGACAATTCAAATTCCTGGGCCTGATGGTTATGCTAACCACCTTTAAGTTGTGGCGAATGCTCATGTTCTAGAAGCTTCTGAATGAAGTCATTTCCTTAAATGTGCTTAAGTCCATCTGTAGGATCCCCTCTGCCCCAAACTTAGAAGATCAATCTTTACTATAAATAGGAGGACTGGCCTAGTTAGATCTCTCAGTAATGAGGTGGTCTCTTGCTATCATGTATAATAAGCTGTTTGGACTAGAAATCAAGTCACTGGGTTATTGTTAGTGTCCTCTGCTGTGAAGCAGTTCCAGAGGTCAAGGCTCCTACCTGATAATCCGACAATGGTGGTGTTGTCCTTAAATGAGCCCAGGTCCCAATAGCACTCTCCTGTCTGCCTACCTGCTTCCTCTAAGCCTGCCCTTTGAACCTCTGCAGACTGTTGGTCAAATAGACAGCCTTGGATCTAACATTCAGCTTTGCTCTTGGATGATACCACTTCAAAGACTGTAAACTGGAGAAGGGTAGATGTTTATCTTTATTTAACTCATGTGACTAGAATACTAGAATATCGAACTATTGCCTGGCACAAAGTAGGTCTCAATCTCTAGTTATCAATTGATCCCATGCCTGTCTCTTTCCCTAATCTCTGGGTTTCTCCCATCTTGGAACACAGGTTCTTGTATTTCCATCTCTGGAACATCTGATCTCTAAGTTCCTCCAAAAGAAGGTATGAAAGGTATAGCGCAAAGCTCAAGGACTTCACTGTCAGACAAATCTAGACGAAAAATCTCAGTTCTACTACCTTTATATTATATAGATCCAAGCAAACTGCTTAATGTTCTTTCTGAGCTTCCTTTACTCTATCTCTAAAATGGGTAGGATAGCCCTCATAAGTGTATTTAAAGGCTTAAAGTATGTATGTGAAGCTCCTGGCAGATTTCCTGGCACACAGACCAGGTTCAGCAGGTGTCGTCCCTTTCTCTACTTTCCCCCACAAAGAGATGTCATCAAGAGTCAGTGGATAATTTAGATAACATTTCCTGAATATTTATCTTGCCTAATGTATGCCAACGCCTTTGTCCCTATGTCCATTCAGTCATAAATACAATTCCCTGTGCCCCCAGGATGTGCCAGGTAGGGGGCTGGGTGCTGGGGGTACGAAGGTGAAAAGACACAGGCACTGCACTCAAGGAGCTCAGGGTCTGGGGTAGGGAGGAGCACTCCAGCAGACAATTGCACAGAACAGATCAAGGCAGCAATGAAGACAGGCACAGGGCATGTGTGGGCCCTGCAGAGGGTACCTAACTTGGAACACATGACTCTACCTGTGAATGAATTTTTGATCTGCTCAGCCAGCCGGTATCCAGCCCTGACTGCAGAAGAGCTGCCTGTGACTGATAAGAATTGGTTCAGTATAACCAATAGGTCTTAGAAATGTAGAATATGGGGGTTTTCCAAACCCCTCTGAGCAGACCATTCCAGTCAACAGCCACCACTTCTTTCCATCGGCCTCTGCCCCAACTTTGGCCACAGTAGGTGTAGTTGTCAGCTTCTCTCTTCTTTCACCCACTCCTAGGGTAGGCAGGAAGTTAAAAACAAAACAAAAGCAAAAACCAAAAAACTTCCAGCGAACTTCCAAAAAACGCACCATAGGTTACGTGTGTGACAGGAAAAGAAACTAACGCTCCATACTTATGTTGTGCCTGGCACCCTACTGGGCATTTTGCATGTTTGCTCGTTTAATTCTCACAGCAGTTCTAGCTCATGTTCTAGAAACTTCTGAATGAAGTAATTTTCTTAAATGTGCTTAAGTCCATCTGCAGGATCCCCTCTGCCTTAAGCTTAGAAGATCAATCTTTACTACAAATGGGAGGATGAGCTAGAAGTATGGCTTTACCCATTCCGCAGAGGTGGAAGTTGAGAATATAAAAGTGCTTGTTCAAGTTAGTTACTAAGCTATAGACAAAGGGTGGTCTGAGCAGGCTCAGCTCATCCAGCTTGGCAGGTCACCCAAGAGTCACAGGCACTCAGCTGAGGTGGTGCAATTCAGTTCCCAGGTGAGCACCTGGGAAGGGGCTACAGGCACCTGAGCGATGGAGCCTCCGATTCAGTCACACGCGAGCACAGTCTGCTTGCTCCCATCACCCATCAGGCTGCACTGGGTCCTCTTCTTCAGAGGCGCCACCCGGGCTATCAACAGTCTCAGCCGGGACCAGATTACCCCAGCTCCAGAGTCCAAGTGCTCCCCCAATTCCCTGTGTCCCCACGCTCCAGCATCTTCAGCTTACAGATGAGGACAAGGGCTGCTCCACGCTAGACCAATTTTCAGAACAACAGTGCAGGAGAGAATTACTGCCTGACCTTAACACTCAAGAAAACCAAGACTGAAAAGGTTAAGTGGATTGTCTCAAGTAATATGAGTAAGCGCCAGAACAAGGATTTGAACTTAGGTCTTTTTGGCCCGAAAGCACATTCTTTGCATTCTGCCTGGCAGAACCGTTTACTCGAAGAGCTACCGAGGAGCACAGCGGGGATGAAAATGTGGTCTTCTGATTCAGAATTCAGAGAACAACATTATGACTGAGGATACTGCCCCTTATCTATTACACAGCACAACGCTCTCAAACACAATGACTCAAAGCCGTAATAGTGACTGCTTTTGCTCAAAAGGCTGCAGTTTGAGCAGTATAGTGGGGATGACTGGTCTCTGGGCCATGTGGCTTTAGCCAGGACAACTTGACTGGGGCTGGAAGACCCCCTTCTAAGAGGGCTGTCACCAGGGGACTGTCACCCGAGGGTCTGGACTCCTCTCCACATGGACCTCTCATGGAGTCAGCTGGGCTTCCTCATCACACGGTGGCAATGCTCCCAGGACAAGTGTTCTTAAAGACTGGCAAGGTGTCTTCCAGAATGTCATTTCTTCTGCAGTCTGTGGCTCGAGATAGTCAGTAAGGCCAATCCACACCCAAGAGGAAGAGGAATAAGAAAGAATTTGCAATAATTCACCTTGGTTCTAGGGAAAGGTATCATTAGCATTTTTCCAAAAATAGGCCCCATTCAGCAGTCAGAGCATCAAACAGCCTTGTGACACAGACAGTCCAATGCCCACAGGTGGGGACTGGGGTGAAGCCTGGACAGGCATGCTCACCCCTGACCTATAATGAATGGATAGCCAAGAGCGGATGAGCTGAAGCTGAGCCCAGTGCTTAGGGCACGCCACAGCCCTGGCTGCCCCTCGCTAACAGAAAAAAGTCACCGGAGCAAAATCAATCGGCACAGCATCTGGTCCCCGGGCACCAGCTGACTCCAGCCGGGCCCTCGGCCCCTCACTGTCACGGGAACTAAATTCCCCTGGACATGCATGCCAGAGAAAGCCAGGGTTGAAAAAGACTAATAAATCCATCTGAACACTGTGCTCTCTTGGGGCTTATCAGTATTTCAGTTCTAGTCACAAAAATAACATACTGTAAAAGACTGATTAGTCATCGGATAATTGAGTTCTTAAATGTCAAAAACAATATCGTATGAATATTCAACAGATCATGCTACTGAAACTTACCTGTTCCATCAACAATGACTAACATTTCTCCCCCATTGTTCTTTCCCAGAAATTATGTTAATATGACTTTTCTAAGGTGATGAATGTGGTTCTCTTTAAAACATATTGTCTTACAGGTTAATGCATAAAGAGCTGGTGAAAGGAAAACTGCTCGAGAGTAGTGCTGGGTTTGTGTCTCTCGACAGGAGCCAGGGGGCATCAGAGTAGGATTCCTCCCAGCAACAGAGATTCAGAGCTCCACTCTTTGTGAATTCTAGTTCTTATTTCATTGGCTTATTTATTTATGTATCGGTTGCCAAAGACCCATGGAGGAAGGGCATACACTATTTTCAGGCAGCTTAAGTTTAAATATGGACGGACATTCACGTTTTATTGGAGGCAGGAGCAGAACTTAGGGTAGGGAGGATTACATATTGACAAGAGCTTATTGATGGTTTTTGTTTTTGTTTTTGTTTTTGTTTTTTTCTGCACTCTCATGCACGCACACACCTGCTGTCTGGTGGGGAAGGGGCACAGGGGTGCGGTGTGGTTGGAAAGAATTTCCTGAGCCTGGAGTCTTGAGCGGACCGAGCTCCCCCAAGGCAGATCCTGCTTTCTGTTAGCCTGGCCTCAGCAGATGCTGCTGCAGCTGCAGTCAGGAGCAGCTTGGCGGGGTAGGAGCTGATGTTGGGGTCAGTTTGCAGCCCTGACAGCATGTAGGCAGCCTTGCTCTTGGTGGGAGCAAAAGGGTATGCCAGGCACCAACTGCTCCTCCAGTCTGCCAGCCTGCTCCTAAGGCTGTTCTAGCTCTTTCTAGCCAGAAGCATGAGCTCCACCAGCCAGCTTCTTCACTCCCAGCTCCCAGACAATCCTTGCCCAGCCCACTGGGACTTGCATGTCCACAGATGAAGATGTTGTGGACCGGCCCCTGCTCACTGGTTCAAGGACATAACCATGAGGCCCACTCTGTTCTCTTGAACCCCTCTGTCATCCCCAGCCCATTTCTGCCTGTCCTGATTCCCTGACACTCTCATCTACCCGCCACCCATTCTAGAAATCTATCATGTTCCTTCTCTCCCACTTCTGTCTTTCCCAATGGAGCCTTTCTCTCTCTCCCAGACATGCTGGCCAAGGTATCAGAACTCACATAGGTGTGAAACAGTATTCTCAGGCTTTACCTTCAGTACATACTTCCCCGTCTTCCCTGCCCAGCTCCACGCTTACCCACGCACTGTCTACAGATATTGGACTCCCTGGTGGGCACCTTGACAAATACATCTGCTTACACAAAACACTCTGAGAGCCACTCCTTCCTTCCCCAAGATTCCAGGAACCCCAGCAAGTGAAAAGAGATAATAAATTATTCATTCATCCCGGAGATGCCTTCTCTCTGCCGTCCAGTTTCCCACGTACAGGCCCTGCTCTAGATTGCGTTGGGCTAACCCATCAATGGCAGATAATAAGCCTTTGACTTTGGGATGATAAGTGCTGACCCCATACAGAGCTCTCACCCAGGCATCAGTGGTGGGGGAGGCCTGTGCCTGCCCGGATGGGGATCGCAGACCGTTTTCAGAAGCAAGACCTCTGAAGAAGCCCCCTGAGCAACTGACCAGGGAGACAGGCCCATGTGCCGCCCAGGGGAGGGTTCACAGAACAGACCAGAACCTCAACCTGGCCCTCCTCTTTACCAGCCAAGTGTTGGAAGCAGAGGGGTAGAGTCTCCTTAAGTGTGTTTTTAATTACTGCAAAAATGTGTCATCCTTAGCGGCAGCATGGTTCTGAGTTACCCACATGCAGATTGATGCTCTGTATGAAGCGGTTAGCACAGACATTTAAAAACAATTAGGATCGTGGTGAGGCAGCTCGGAAAGAGCTCGTTAGGTAGGGGACTGGGGAGGCAGGCCATTATGCTCACCAGATAACGAAGTTATTTGTACTTTTGATGGGGAGGAGAGATGATTGGTTTCTTTAATATTTTCCTTTTGATGTCAGACACACACACTCACACACACACACATGCACACACATAAGCAGTGTCCCCAGATGATGAGATAAATGCAATTTTAATGCCTTAGGTGGCCTTGGCAATGAAGAGGGCTTGAGAAAAGAAGGTGGTGTTTTTGATGGTGTCTGTGGCATTCTGTTGTGCTCAGCAGGCTGAGGAGCAGGGAGGGGAAGCAAGACAAGCAGAGCTGGGTTTGGGGTGTGGAGAGCAGAGTCCACAGCGGCAGCAAGGCACCTCTCTCTGGCAAGTGGTTCCTGGGGCCTCCAACATTCCAGGGGGGCTGCCTCTGAGAGGCCAGGGGAGCTGACTACACCTCCCTGCCCACATCTTCACTGTGAGGCAAAAGCAGGGGTTCTGAGGAATGGTGGGTGCAAAGGGAGGGAAGATGGTGATCTCGTGCCAGTCTCAACATGGAGTTCTCACTTCCTCTAGGAGGCAGGGCCTCTGAAACCTAGGGGCTTTTTCCCCCTAGGTTTCCAGGTAGCAGTGAGCTCTGCATTTCTCAGCAATATCTGCAATGACCCCTTTTCTTACCTGCCCATGGGAGGCCTCTGAAAACTTATCTGTATTAATTTACTTTGTTCCCACTTACATTCATTCATGCAAACATTTAATGAGAGGAATATGCCAGGAGTGAATGGGAAGACCCAGAAGGAATTGAGTAACCATAGTTGGGAGTTATGAAAGGACTGCTTCAATCCACGCCCTCTTCCCCCTTTCATCACACACTGTTCCCTAAGGTCTACCATTCCATGGACTTTGGGATTCATCCAGATTAGGTTTGAAACCTGGTTCCCTGCATGCTATCTGTGTGAAGCTGGGTAATTACCTGACCTCTTGCAAGATTAATGGAGAGGATACGTAACACAGTCATGACAGTAGGGATGACATTAACATGGGTAGTAATGTCTTGTGGCTCTCTGCTCCACCTATGCTTTCTTCACAGGCAAGAATCTTCTTATCCACAGAGCTCTTCCAGAATTTTACCACGCCATAGGTTGACGGTTCTCAAATTCTTTGTGATCATGACAGTGAGAACTCTTGTCCCATCTAGCCGACATTTTCCCATCTGCTGCTGATTTTTAAAAATGATACCAAAATTTTCATGTGCGTTAGGCACATTAAGAAGTTGTTCTCTGATAAAGCCAAAAATGTTATCCCCGTAAAAGGGCAGAACAGAACTATTTAAAATGAACACCAGTGAGGACATGCATTTTTCAGTTCAGCACTAGACAGATGAATGAAATACAGACCATGTTTCTCAGTTTATTTCTAGAAAATCTCGCTCTGAACCCTGAGCCAGAAGCAGAGACTTCACAGCAGCAGGCCTAAACTAACCAATGGGAGCCAGCTGCTTCCCCTGTCCTCCCCTTGGACGGCTGCAGATCCAATCTCCCAGTGGTCAGTTCAACTACTTGTGGGCACCCAAGACTTTGGGAGTCTTTTGAAATTGACTTGGTAGTTTGCAGAGATGTTGGTCTCTCCATATGCCACCTCGGAGTGGGATTGTCTCACAACAAGCGTGAGCGAATCACACCTCGCAAGGAGTTCAGTAAATTCATCTGTGAAACATATTTCAATTCCAAAGGCAATTGTCTAATTAGTAACGACACACAAAGTCTGGGCAATCTGAAAGCAGTTCTCTCAGCAGAATCGGGTTTTGGGCTAAACTGTGCCAGAGAATGAGACGGCAGCTGCCTCTCTGGTGGAAGACACCTGGGTCGGGAATGGAGTCGGGGCCCCTGGGCTTCAGGCACCAGAGCACGGACAAGCAGGCTAAGAGGTGGATCTTCCCCTCCACCAAGACCCTTCTCTTTCCGGCTGGTCAGTAGCCACTTGGGTTTAGTAGGCTGTAAAGTGTATTCATTCATTCATTCATTCATTCAACATTCACTGAAGTCTTGCCAAGGGTACAATCAAGAAAGATATCATTCTTACTCTTCTGGGGCTCACAGTTTACTGGAAAATGCAGAAATGATTACACCAGTAATTGAGTAACTAAGGAACCTAGCTAGTCTACAAGGTAGAGAATGCTTTCTCAAAGGAAATGATGCTCAAGCATAGGGAGGTAGATTTGAATTCCAACAGATCACTTATTTTAGATGTAAATTCTGGACAGCTAATCTCTCTGAGACTCATTTTCTTTATCTATAACATCAGCAAATGATAACTTCTCCTACGTTTACTGTAGGGATGAACTGTGATCATGCACTTATAGTTCCTGGCACAATTTAAGGCATGGAATAGGTGGTCAGTTAAAAACCCCTCTTGCTATAGTTTCAGAAGGCCTCTGACCTGTGGCTGATGGACCGCACAAGGGGTAGAGTACAAGCAGGGCCATGGAGGCCCAGCCAAGAGAGCTGGGCCCAGTTTCCAAAGTCAGTGCACTACACCTGGCAGGACAAGACGCCAAGGAAGGTGCCACACTATGGAGCCCATCTTAGAAGAAGGACCCTGTCAGAAAATCAGCCCATTGGGTCTTCCAAGCCTGGCACTGAGGTTGCTGAGAGTGGTCCTTGTGAGGAAGAGAAGGACGCGAGTCAGGCTGCAGAGCTGGGCCTCCTGTCTGCAGGAGCAGCAGCATTTCGATCATAAACAGGGTTTTGGGGGCCTCAGACTGCCCCCTTGGGAGACTGGCTCTTGTTTGTTTTGCATTTTTAGAGGAAAGGAAGCAGGTAGGAATGAAAGCAAGTAGGCAGGCAGGCAGGAAGAGAGAGGAGGAAGCATTTATTTAGTTGTTCATGCTGGTCGTTCCCCCTAGCCCTGAGTCTCAAATCTGGGTCCTTGGGCTTTACAAAGTCAACGCCGGAGGCACAGACTTACCCATGAGTCACCAGGATACACTGAGATGGGAGCTTTAATCTCAACTTTAGTCCAGAGTCCATGGCCTTCATCATGTCCCCTGTCCATGTTCTCAGTTGACTCTATCGCTAAGATGGGAAAAAGCCTTCCCTTTGTTTCCAATGTCCTATGGAGGCTGCAGTAAGAGCTAGTGAGATCCTGAGTGGAAATGTGTTTTCAGCTCTAAGGAACTCCCAGGTGTATCACCTGCAACCAATCAATCCTTTTTGTCTCCATGGGAAGCAGATGGCAGCACAGGCACCCCCAGGGACCGAGCCATCCTTCTACTCACCTACATTCGAGAGTCACTCCCCTGGCTCCCCTGCATCCAGGGTTTGCGCCTCCAAGGCCTGTGGTGCCTCCCTCGCCTCCACATCTCATTTCACTCCACTCGCTTCCCCCGGGCCAGCGCTCAACCTGGATCCCCAGCCCTGAGCCCTCTCAAGCTTCTGGCTGCCATCATCAGAGGCGCTGGCATTTGTTTTCTGGCTGCACGGGGCTGCACACTGATACATTTGTACCACAGGAAGCAGAAAACTAGTTTAACATCTCATTTATTTCATAGATGAGAAAGTAATTCCCTGCTGAATGATTGTCCCGAACCAACAATTCAGAGAGGAGGAATTTACAGTGCCGCCAAGGACCGGGGTGCATTACTGTAGCGCCGTTATATAACGGAGCTGGAACCTTTTTTCCTCTCTCCTCTTAGCCTGAAGAGAAAAGCCATTAAATATGATTAAGGTTAAGAGATTGCTAAAATTACAAACAGCCGCCATTCAATTATTTTGCTCTATAAAATGCAACACAGATTGGAGTTATTTCTCTGAAATGTGTTTTTAGAAAATAACATAACACAACTAATGTGGTTTGATCTAGCAAATCAGGTTCCAGATACCACTTCTAATGCAAAGCTAAAAGGTTCATAATTTAACTCAAAGTTTGTAACTTAAAGTCGTCAGGTGCTTACTTTATAGAAAAGCTTTATAAAGAGAGAAAAAAATCAATACCATCCCAACTAATATTCTGAAGTCATCTTCAGCCAGAGAGTCAATCAATTTTATCACCCATTAAAGGGACAGACCAAAATTTTAAATTTTGAAAGAGCCCACGACAACTTGGGCTGGCAGGTCTATATATTGGAGCAGGAGTGAGGGGGAAGGTCTTTGATATTTTCAGAAGGCTGAAGTTGGGAACTGAGGGTGTCAGCTTTCACAGGGAAGGTGGCAGGTGTGTGGGGAAGCAGCTTTCCAAATTATTCAATCTGATGACTCCAGGGACCACTGCTGGTGGCAGTGAGAACTCTTTGAGGACACCCCCTTGCTGCCCCTGGATTTAAGGTTCACATAGCAGATGACTTACTCTCAGCTTAGAATGAACAAAAAGCTCAACTGCATGGAAATGAATTTTCTGTCCAGTTTATATTGAAAGTCAAAATAATTGGAAATTCAGAAAAACCTCTATGCAGATATATTAGTGGCTAGAGACTGCTGGTTATTATGGTTAATAAAACACAAGAATTATATTACACTCCGCTCACAGATTCCAGCCCAGGACTCGCAGTCCCTCTAGACAGAATATAAGCCATTTATGAGAGTAAAGTTTGTACACAAGCTGAACACATAAAGCCATGTATTAGAATTGGACAAAACATTGCAAGTCAAATAAAAGCTAGCTAAATGCCATATTCCCAAGGACAGTGGGGGAGCACCCCTGCTTTTCTGAACCCCACGTGGAATTTTTCTTGATTGTTCCAGCAACAAGATCCCAGCAGCCTCTCCCAACTGCTGGCAGTTCAAGAGCTGGATGAGACTGCACTCTCTGGTCCTATTTTCAAGCCTAGACTCACTCATCCCAAATCCCAGCACACGGGCCATGCACAGACCTTTATGCAATAAATCATCAGGGATGGGTGTCAGAAGCTTATAGGCAAAGGCACAAGGGAGAATGACCGGGACCACTCCCACATCGGTTACAGTGACAGTGTTCTCAGAAAAGCAGCAGAGCATCAGACAAAGGATTCTATCTGACGTGTGGCTATATGTACATAAAAAGAAAATAGAACTAGATATTTTTCATTAGGAGAGTCTCTGGAAATCAATGAGAGGTGACCATTGGGGATGTTGTAAGGACATAAAAGCTGTCCTCTTCCAGTCTCCTCTTCAGTCCCCATGGATCCCTGACCCACATCCTCTGCTCTCATCTCGCAAACTTCTTACATTCTGTTCAATACGATTTATTGAGCATCTACAGCATGCGCCAAGTTTTATGTTAGGAGTTTAGTTCCTGCACTCAAGAAGCTGTTTATTTAGTGAGCAAGAGCTGTGTACATACAAATAATTATAAATCAGATGGCTCTCTGCCATCTGATACGATAAAACATGGCGATGTGGACAATGTGCTATAGCCACACAGAAAAGTCCTTTTCTCCCTGGGGGCAGTCAGGAGAGGCTTCCAGGAGAAAGGGGCAGGGCAATTGGGTGGGATAAGTGTTAGCCAGGCAGGGAGATGGACAGAGCGGGGCAGGAGAGGGCCTTCCAGGTAGAGGACAGAGCAGACAATAGAATAAAGTGAATGAAAATGACACATCAGGGAATGGTGAGTAATTCATCATGACTGGAGGACAGGGTGGGAAAGAATGAAAGAAAGACAGTAGATGAGTCCAGGAAGACAGACTGAAGCAAGCTGTGGAGGTCCTGGGACAGCTCCCTAGGGATGATGTAGAGCCCCTCAACGGGACAGTGACGTGATCAGGTGTGTCTGAGAAGGTAGCAAGGGTAGCAAAGTAGCAATGGTGGTGAATTGAAGGGGGTGGGATGAAGGCAGGGAGAGCAGGCAGGAGAAGAGGTGATAATCCCAGGCGAAACCACAAGGGTGTGAGCTGAGGCTGTGAGGAGAGATGGCTGGAGGTGCCGATTTAAGATGTATGATTAGACAGTGGAATCCTAGCACTTGATGTTGATGGAATGTGAGCAATAAAGAAAAGGGAGAAGGCCAGGATGAATCTGCAGCTCCAGCAGGCATTTTGAGAACACAAGTCTGAGCTTCAGGACGGAATCGGGGCATTTGCTGCCACTGCCACCTCTGCTCAAGGCCACAGAAGCACGGGACCATCACAGTCCCTGGAGAGAGATAGCCACAGTTCCCAGGACATGAGTGACCTTTTGCTTTGAGTCCAAAGTTCTTAATTCCACATTGAATCAGAGATCATTGTGAAATAAAAGGAAAAAAAAAAAAACGTGGAAACACAAGTTGGTGTCAACTGCTTTCTCTGGGCTACAGTTTCATCTATAAAGTAAGGGGCTGTAAGACACAGAAGAGATCTACTGAATCAAGGCACTATGTCGAGGACTTACAAATAAGGTCTTTCAAAGTCCACACAGAGCAGGGTATCTTGGTCCAGGGGGCCAGGACACGAGAATTAGACAATATGGTAGAAGCTCCCAGATTCCCCCACGACATTAACACGGGCCACTATTTTGTTAGATGCATTCAAGGTAATCAGACAGAAAGGAGCCACATCTGAAATAGGAAGGGAGACAAGTCATGGGACATTTGGTTCCCTGCCCCAGGGATATACCCGGGCTCTCCTATATCTGTCTAGATGCTTGTCCAAAAGTCCTCTCCACCTAGTGCCACCCTCAATGGCTTAGCTAGGTCTTTGCAGTGACTCCATGTCAACGTCTGCCCATCCTGCTGGCTCAGGGACAGCTGGATCTGGGAAGGAGACCCCAGTTCGTCATACATCCTCCCTCAGGAGATGCTCAGACTTGCTGCATAAGACGTGCTGCGTGGGCCCTGACAAGAGCTTGGCCATATCTCTGCTCCAACCCCTTACACCCTAAGTAGGCACGAGCTGGCGGGGATAGGAAGGCATATGACCAGTTCGGAAAGCTTTGCTAGAGTCACAGACTTTGGGAGAAACATGGAAGAAAGTAACATTCTCCTGTGGCATCTAGATATTCGGAGCATGGAAGCGTAGACTAAACCAGGGTGCAGAGCTCCCCGTGGGCAGCAGTGCCTGACCCCAGGGCTCTCTCCAAGAGCACATGATCCAAATTCCTTCCACTCTTCCAGGTTTGAGGGGAAAGGCGACAGAGAAGCCTGTCAGTCATGGGCCCATCTGAACTATAATCAGCCTCAAGAGACACTTTTGTAAGAAAGCCTTTATGATGTCCATCTGGCTGACGAGGTAGGTCTCCTCGCGATTTTATTCTCACTTCCATATCATCACCCCGACAGCCATCCGCTCTCCAGGAACTGCCCCCTCCCACCCACTTCTTCCTCAGCACTTAGCCAACTGGAGCTGAGGACCTGGCAGCAGGCCCCACATGGTGAGAGGCGGATGGGTCTCACTGCTCCCAGAATTGGGGGACGGGGGGCGAGGGAGAGAGAGGGAGAGAGAAACTGCTCACACATTGCTAAGCTTCTGTAATGTAATGTTGTGGCAGGCAAGGCTGGGGCTCCTTTATACACTTAATCATGTTCCATTTCCAGCTGACACAACTCAACCGTTTATGACACAGCACCACTTAATAAGACTCACTATCAACTTAGGAAGGGATGACAGGGCTGGGGGAGGGAAGGAGGAGAGAAGGTGCTGAGAGGAAAGGAGGAATATGATGGGACTTGGAAAAAAATAAACAAAAACAGAAAGTCTGTTGTCAGTTTAGATTAAAGTGTAAGTAACCAGGGCAGGCCCTTGGAGGTTAGAAACGTCTCCGAAGCAGAGTAGAATCTTTTATGTAGAGGCACTGGGCTGGAAGAAGCAAAATCCTTGCTTAAGAAAAGGGGATAACTGTGGGTATAGGGCCAGGGTGACACTGATCTTAGCCTCTGAAAGCAAGAGACCAGTGAAAGCAGAGGTTTCTTTCCATGTCTTCACCTGGACCGTTGCCTGAATCTGTCCGACTGCATATAGTGATTTTGCTGAGCGTACGGGGCACACCTTCTATCTTTAAAAATCTGGGCACCACCAGCTGGTGCCTCGCACTGGACAGTCACTAAAGACTTACTGCCTGACAGAAAACACGGTTTCTACCCAAGAGAGGGTCTTTCTTGATGAGTTAGAGAATACAAATAAATTTAAAGCATGAAGGAAACTTAAAAATCAAATCTTCACTTTTTCTCATTTCACCCAATGGAGAACTGATGTAAAGATGTAAAGAAAATTACAAATGATGTCAACCACTCTAGTGACTTAGTCGGATCCCAACCCTAGGTCTTCAAGAACGTTCTGCAGAATGTGGTTTTGTCTGCAAATGCCTTTAGAGGCATGCGTTCAACACCGACCAACCACCCATCCATCTGTCCACCCACCCATCCATTCATTCATCCATTCAATTAATTAACCATCTATCTGTACATTCATACAACTAACCATCCAACCATTATTCCCTCCTTTCTAGGATACAAGGCTAACTCTGTGTGTGGTATCATGGTAAGGGGTGGGCAAAGCATAAGGAAATGAATGAAATCATGTATCACACAGTCCCCTGCTCCCCTCACTCCTGAAAAAGGATGACAGGCAGACACGAAAAATATACCCAGCTCAATATTCTGAGTTAGAAGATGCACAAAGTGCTATTTAGAAGAGTATAGAGTAGTTTGGGTAGGATGGAGGTGGAAGAGTTTGGGAAGACTTCACCTAAATAAGGCCCATCTGAATTTCTCTAGTAGAGACTGGCCAATTGTAAGAGCAAAGGAAGGTATTCTAGGCAAAACTCCCTTATCCTGTGTGGCTTTCAGGGTCCCATTCTACTTGGGCTCTTCTCCCGCCTCTCAGAGAGCACCCTGAAGTCTCTCTCACGGGCAATCCCATAGTCATCTCACAACGATGACCACAGGACACTGACCCTGATCATACCTACCTGTAGTGCTCTTGTAAGAACACATCACATTCCTCTTAAAACTTCTCTCCATTGTCACCTGATGTTTATTTCTGTCATCTGTATTAATGTCTGCCTGGCCTAGTAGACAGGAGTAAGATCTTAAAAATTAGGACGACTGGGCTGAACCCTGATTTTGTGTGTGTGTGTGTGTGTGTGTGAGAGAGAGAGAGACAGAGAGACAGAGACAGAGACAGAGAGAGAGGAGAGAGAGACAGAGAGAGAGAGATACAGAGAGAGAGACAGAGAGAGAGAGAGAGAGAGAGAGAGAGAGAGATAGCATGTGTTCAATAAAACTGGCCAACTGAGGCATGAACATTGGGAGCAGAAATTCACTTTTATGAGCCAGAAGGCAGACAGAATTAAACCAAGCACAACAAATGTTGATGACCTTTTCAAAAAAATGTCTGGCGACAGGGAAGAGGGTACAGTAGGAAAATGGAAAGCAGTATTTAGGAAAGGTCTTAAGAGGAAAAGGACTTATACAGATTGTGGGATAGAAGCGGTGGCCAAGTAGAGGTAAAGTTAGCAGGTGGCACAGGGTGGGGCTAATGGCACTGGGTCAGGTTTCTGGAGGGATGAGATCATAAACACAGATGAAGGGCTCTGCTTAGAACACTGGAAGGAACTATCTCTTCCAGAACAGAGAAGCAGAAAATCCACACCACCCCACACTGGCATCTTACCTGCCCTCACTGCTGTGGAGTACTCTTTTGATATGAATTAAGGGGGTCTTTGTGGATTTTTTTTCAACTTTGCTCCAGGAGAGAAGAGTAAAGAGATTCCCTCTACATAGCTTTGGTCCTCCATCCACTGTCCCACGGAACCCTGAACACATCCCACCCCAGCCCTCTGCAGGTCATACCCTTCTCTCCACCCTGGGATACTCTCTCCTGGACTCCAACCTACTGTCTGCAGAGAACCACAGCATGCTTGTTCTCTCCTCTACTTCGGGTTAACCTAAGAACAGGCACCCTGCTGCAAGATGTTTCAAACCTATGTGTCTCTGAGCTCAATCACTTGAAAGCAGAACTCAGACTCTCAGGAGCTCTGGGCCCGGAAAGCACCTGCTGTGCTAGCTCAGTACTGGGTGTTGTCCTCCTAGATGGGATGGTTTGGCCACCTTCTCTGAGAGGTGAGTCTGCAGCCCCTTCTCTGCCCAGGTTCTTCTGGGGGCTGAACTGTCAGCCTCTCTATCGACAGCCTCTCCCCAGTCTGATCAGGGCTGCTCTCCAAGCCGGCACATCCAACACCTTTCCCCTTCTCCTCTTGACTAGAAGAGAAAATGAATTCTCTGCTCAGGAGTCCAGGTGTCATGGTGATGGGCATTACTAAAGTGCAGGGAAGGAGGGGAGTCGGTGGGGACGCGTAGAAAAAGGGACCTCCCAGGATGGAGCCTCATTCCCTTCTGACTTGGGTCCACAGAACAGCCTCACCAGCAGACAGGGTAACAATGGCTTCTCCATCTTTCTCTAAAGACAGGAACACCACTGTGGAAAACCCTGTGACCTCCTGCAAATTGAAAGGGGAGCTTCTAATTCATTTGTTGGAAAACTTGGCTTGTAAATGTTATAGAGGGGGTACTTTCATCTTGGCGTGAGCCTGGTAGAATGGATGGAACTTAGTCTTTGGAGACAGACCATTCTAGGTATAAATTCCTCATCTATTAGTAACTGTGTGCCTTCAATCAAGCCGCTTAGTCTCTTGGCCCCCAGTATTCTTCAGATACAGGTGAGGGTGATGATGCCATCTTGGACAGTTGTTGAGATGGCTGGAGATAGTGCAGGGGTGCATCCAGCACCTGGTGCCTGGTGGGTTTCCACACCCCAGAACTTACTATCGTGACGGGGAGCTGAACAGGCTGGAAGACCAACACCATTGTTTATTGCCCCTTTGCTGCCTCATGCCTCCCTCCTCCAATTTGGCTGCTTAGGAGGGGTGGTACTCACAGACAGCCCAGGGGTCAGGGCCGGGAGCAGTGTCGGGGATGGCAGAGGGAGGACACGTGCCTCCAGTGCACCCTTCTCTGACTAACATGATACTAGCTTCTCCTCTTCCCTAACCTGTTTCCATGGTTCCCGCCCAGACAGCCTCTCAAATGTGTCACACTTTTTGTGTAATGTGTGGCAAGCACCGCAGCAAATAGCTCTGTGTCACCTGTGGGGTCCAGGCCAGGCCCTTCCTCCTGTTTCCTGAGGAGGCTTCTGGTCTGGGGTGTCCTTTGGGCACCTGAAGTTCGGATCGCCCATGAGTGCCTCGCTCTGTCCAAATTACCTGTGCGCGCCAGGTTCCCCTCACAGGTGGAGCCATTAGCAGCATTGCATGGACAACCTGTCAGCTCTTAATTATACCCTTCAGAGGAGAGCTGGCTGGGAGAGCTCATTGCTAGCTGGTGGGCACTTGCTCCATGCTGTTATCAAAAAGCTACCATGTGGCCCGCCTGTCTGAGGGTAGCTGCCTGCTCCTGGTTAGCTGGCGGATTATTTGTTCAGGAGGTTTTGTTTTGCCACTCCTTTTTTTTTTTTTTTTTTTTAAGATAAGCCAGCTATTGAAGGGAGGACTGACAAGTGGCAAATACAGAGAACATGCACATGAAGTCAGAACACAGGGATCAGAGGCTCCCTGCCATCATTCGTTTGCTGGGTGATGGTGCACACCCGGCATTCACCTCTCTGGGTCTGTACAGTGGGGACGCTGATGCTCCTACCCCTGCAGAGCTGTCGTGACAATCAGATCAGATAGTGTATGAGAAAGTCTTTCGTGATGATGAAACCATAAATAAACCTGCGTTATTCTTGCTGAACCACGAATTTTGGGCCTGAACATGCAGTTAACTTGTCGAACGACTTTGGATAAATCACTTAACCTCTCTGAGCCTCTGCTTCCTTATCTATAAAACAAGATGAATAATACACACCCTATCTTATGGAATGGCTGTGAGGACCAGTTAAGATTAAAGACATAAAAGTCACTTTGAAAAACATAAAGAGCTCCATCCCTCTAAGCACTGGTGTCACTGGGAGCAGGACTGCAGATAAGAATGGGAAAGCCCGGCTCTGGGCATCTCCTGGTCCTGCTCCTTGAGGCCGCCACTGGGCCTGGGAGTGGGTCCTGGCAGGAGTGGACGTGATCTTAGATTAGGCACTAATCCAGAGTGCCACGTCTAATTGTGGCAGAGCTGGGGATTTAAACCGAGTTCTATCAAAGCCAAATAATCATAACATCTGCTGAGAGTTCTCGAGGGCCTACTGTGTGCATTAACATACTTCGTTGGCCCCTATGAGATAGATGTTTTTCTGCTCTCATTTACAGATGAGAAAACCAAGGAACAGAAAGTTTGGGTATCTCTCCGAGGTTGCGGTTTGTAAAGCCCCACATCCGCTGTTTCAGGCTGAAGCTGCAGGAGTTCCTAATGCAGGAGACTTGATCAAGAGGGGCAGAGACCAAGTCTGATGGCTGAGATTCAACAGCTTAGACCCAACACTTACACTGGCTCTAGCTCCTCCCTCACAGGAGAGGGTTTATGCTGACAAAGATCATCCGAATGGAAGTCATCCTTTTATCACACTACTGATACTTCTAGCAAGCTGGCAGTGAAGATTTAGTGCTAACAAAATCTTATTTTTTAAAACATTACCTCCCTTTATTTTATGTATGGACGCGGTCACATACATCCCAAGGACCTGGATTTTTGACCCAGGGCCAGTGGGAGGGACCAGTCAAGATGAACATATAAACGAAATGAAGTGTTTCTTCCTCCTGTCTCTGCTTGCCTACCTCTGCTCCCCTTCATTTCTGCCTGCACCTTTCCTTTAAAAAAGTAAATTAAATAATTTGGTCAACTGGGCACTGTTGAGAGGGTTACAGGCTAATGTGGAACCGGCCTGGGAATGAGGGACTGCCATCCAGAGAATACCCTGTTATGCCCCAGGTCACCTGCTCATCCACAAGAGTCTCGTCATACGGATGAGAAGTCTAGGGCTCAGGGAGAGTCTATAACAGGCCAAGGTCACATGACTAGTAGAGGCAAGCTAGGAACTGAACTTTCCCACTAACCCACTAGAGGCTCCAGGGAAACCCCTCTGAAAGTTCACAGGACGCTCACCCCAGGAGGCGGAGGGACGCTAGCCTGGCACAGGGGCTGGTACCAAAGAACAAGGGAGACTCAGAAACCCTCAGCAGAACACAGATTACCATTCTCTGCAGGAAAGCTGCAAATCTCTGTCACTGTCCCTCGGCGGTGTCCCCTCCTGTGATGTGTGTGTGCAAGTGCACACACTGCGGACACATGTACCAACCCTGCTCCTCTGCAGCCAGGGAGACTCCACTTGAGTGACTCCGAGGGCCCAGCACCTGCTAGCTGGCCCCCTGTTGTCACTACCAGAAGTCTCCAATCACCGGCTCAGCCCTCACCCTCTCTGACAGCTGGGCAGCAATCTTCACCCACCCCAAGGGGCCTGTCTCTCTCAATGGACTCCACTGGACAGCCAGAGAAGACAAAGTCCACAACAGCCCCTCCTGCTTCTAAAGAAAATTTCTTTTTTTAAAGGAAAGTCACAGGCAGGAATGAAGGTGAACAGAGGCAGGCAGGTAGGAAGAGAGAGGAGAAAGAAGTATTCCTTTTATTTAGTTGTTCCCCCTGGCCCTGGGACACAAACCCAGGTCCTTGGGATATATGTGGACTTCACTGGCCAAAGACAACTAACCAAACCACTATGGTACCAGAGCACAGCAGGAGAACTTTTCTCAATGTCACATGGAAGGCCGTAGAGAGCGCTCCCATGAAGAAGCACCCAACCTGAGGCTCGTGGCTGCACAGCCCCTCTTCTGCCTCCTGTTCAGGCGCTCAGCACCATTCCTGTTGAGCCAGTGTCAGCAGAAGCCCTGCATTTGTGACCTTGAGAGCCAGACTCAAGCCCCAAGTTTGCTGTGTTCCTTTGAGTCATTTAATCCTCCCCTTGGAGCTCCTGTTTCTGCCTCTGCAAAAGCAGACATTGGACTGAAAACCTCTTGGGGCTGTAAACCTCCACCAAAGCAGGGCCCCGCCCACTTCCCTGCAGAGTGTCCGTGAGCCATCAGCGGTGACAGGAAAGTCTTGCTCTTCCTTAGATTTGGACCTTGGATCCCTTAACTCCTATCTGCAGCTCAGGAAGGGACATTAGATAGCTGCTGCTCCTGGCCAAGGGGCTGGCTCCAAAAGGGTGTCTACAAATGTTTGCCAGAGAAGAATATGAGTAAATGAAGAGCAGCTTGGGCTGGCTGTTGCCTCCTTCCATTATCTTCTCATCTACTGCAACGTGACCACCTCCCAGGGCCTGCGCAGGACCCACTGGCCCCAGAACCTGTCCTTGGAAGGTGGTTTGCCCATGGCCTGATGGATAAACACCCTCTGTGCAATGAGTAACCCTTTTTCTGACAGGTAATTAGCTAGGGGGAAAGCCAATTAAAATAGAGACCGTATTAATAAGAGGGTGTGAGTGTGTATTTGACTACAGATGCACAATGAATTACTTTAATTTGCGGAGAAAACTCTTCTGGTCTGAAGAGCTTGTTTTGCTGCCAGAGATGGATCCCTTCAGAAGATGAGCTCTCCACTTCAGGGCTGCTCAGTGGGGGAGAAAGCTCAGGATGCAAATACTTGCCTCACTTCTTCGAGCAGCATTCTAGTTCAACATCTGTACAGCTGCCTGAGTGAGTGCCCTGCCCTCGAGGCCCAGGCAGCGCCTGGAGCACCCACGCTGCCATCACTATCCCATCATTTCTTCAGGTGATGGAGGGAGTGAGCCCGGCCGCCCATCAAAGGGCTGGAGGATGCTATGATTCCATTCCATGCATTGTGCTGGGAGTGCACCCCCTGTAGTTTTGAGCAGGACAAGTCCTATGTCTCTGAAGGCTCCTCTAGATGCCACCTCCTCTGGAAAGCCTCCCCTGATTGCCTAATGCTTCACCCGGAACCTGAGACACGTTTCCTGTTGTTGGTTACCTAGAAGTTGTCAGTGGTGAAACACAAGCCTAAAACCGAAGGATCTGGGTATCCCTAACTGTTGAACAATGCCTGGATGTTCTCATCTCTAAAATGGGCTCACATAGCCCTCCTCGCACCTCTGTGGCTCAGGCTACTGAGGTACATTTTTTTGACCATCATGGATCCGGGTTCAAGACCCCCAGACAGGAGGCAAAAGTAAATCAGATAAAATGGACCGACAGCATCTTTCTCCTAATGGGGGTTAGGAGAATTAAATGAGAGAGTGCAGGAAAACATCTAGAACAGTGTCAGACACAGGTAAGTGCCTGCTATCACCACCAAACCCTTTTCTGTTTCTGTAGTGGTGCCCCTCTGGGGACTTGCCCTTCTGTGATGACAGGGGCCACATGTGTCTCTCACAGTGCCGTAAATACTTGCTCAGTGATCGAGGAAAGCCTGGGCAGCACTGTGCTCTGTGTGCGACTCAGACAGGCTTCTGGAAGTCCATGCCTAGCAGGAGATGACCTGTCCCTGAGGGTCTGTGCCTTAGCACTCTCCCTACCTCTGTCCCTGGGGAGAGCCACTCTTCCCTGTCACACAGGTTCTGTTTGATGCCTAAAAGCAAAGCGAGAATGGGAAAGAGAACTGAATAAGCAACTGAGCATACGCAGCTTGGATACCCCCTCCCAGGCAGGCTGGGGCCTCTGGAGGGTAGCAGCATCAACTTCGTGGTGTGGACCCTGGAGGTGCTGGCAACGTTAAATGTCGATTACCCCCGGGGGGCTGGTGGTTACAGCTCTGTGGGAACCCACCCCCTGCAGCGCCTGATTGCTTAAGTATCTCTTTGCAAAATGTTTATTTTATTTATTTTTTCCCCATGAATGTTTAATCAGGTACCCTGACGAGGAGCACAGCCGCCCCCTCCAGAGAGCAGCCAGAGGTGGTGTGATCAGCCTCGCTTTGCAGGGGGCGGGGCGGGCAGAGAGAGGTCACCCCCTGCGCTTTCTGCCTTGCTGCCCCAGTCTGCACCTCCAGGCGCCCCCACCCCACCCCCACCGCGCCAGACCCCGGCGTCCAGATCCCCAGTGTGGGGACTCCACTTTGTCCCTATACACCCCAGCCTCTGCTGCAGCACCAGATCTCCAAGCCCAGAGAGGGACAGAGGGCTAGTCAGCCCCAGCCTAGCCTCTGCTTGGACGCCTGGGTCTCTCAGCGCACAGACCCAGGTAGAGGGCACCTGGCCTTGCCCATGAGAGAATCTTGAAGTGGCTTGTCAATCCCTCCTTTTCTGGTCTTCCTTCTGTTGTCCGTCTTTACCCAGAACCATTTGTACAAACAGGGACTGTGTCCCTCCTTGCTTCACCCCACTTCTGACAGATGCCTTCCCCAAGGTGATTCTTCATGTTGAAGGCCTTTCCCTCTGAGGGGTGGGAAGCAGGGGTATCAGAGACTCCGAGGTGAAGCGGGAAACCCAGCTCCCCTTTTTACCATCCCCATTCTCCCACTCTCTCAGGAAACTCCTGATTCCAGCTCCCCGACTTATCTGCAGCCTCCTGGGATTATGGGGAAGCCATACCACAGGATTAAGCTTCAGTTTGATTCTCATCAAAGACTCTGGTCACTGAGTATTTGCTTAACAGCAGACCTTTCAGGCCCCATCCAATTTAACAGGGCCTGACAGATTTGGGATCAAACAGAGAAACCCAGACAAATCCATACTTTCATAGGGGCCCCGGCTGACTGCAGAAGAACAAGCAGGCTTCTCGGGAACTGGAGACCCTAAAGTTAATTTCTTTTCTGGGTGACTGCACACAGGGTTTCGCTCCCAAAGTCGCCCCTTGCCCCTGCCCCCCAGGTCAGCTTTGGTGCCTGCAGCTTCTCTCACAAGGAAGCTCCACTTAGCCGCCACCATTGCAGCACTTCCTGTGGGGAATCGGGGGAGCAGTGGGGACAGTTTGGGAAGGACCCTTCCCTCTCAGCTCCCGCCTTTTGTCCTTCCTGGGCTCAGAGCTATCCGATTTCCCCAGATCTCCTCTGGGTGGCTCTCCGATGTCCTCCCCAAGATCTTCCAGTGACAGGTGCCCCCATCACCACCCTAAGCCCTAGCTCGCCATCATGCCAGACACGGAACAGCAGCCATACCACGCTGTGGGCAGGAGACCAGCACAGCCTTGCAAACTGATTTCAAAAGCATTCAGTTCCACGTGGAATTGAAGCGACAGCATGTTGAGTGGAAAGCTGGGGAGCCACAAAGCCAGTTTCAGATCCCACTTACTGACCTGTGACTTTAGAACAGCCCTCAGTTTCCTTGTCTGTATTATGGGAGCAGAAGTCACCTGCTTCAGGCAATTGCTACACAAACAAGCAGCAGAGAGTAGAAGGTCCTGGTGCAAAGAAGAGACTTTCTTACCACCATCTTCTTATTTGGTTATGCAATCTGGTTAATTAAAAAATAATTAAACACCTCCACTATGTGCTCCGCTATTTAGTATTTCAGCCAGAAGCAAACACAGCCTAGCTCTCCCTTTCCAGCTCCTAAGAGGTACAGATTCAGATTAAAATGATGCGCAGTGAACAAGCAGCAGTTACTGCCTGTTGGTGAGGCTCTTAGACTTCGGCCTTGCTGACCATGTACCTGTGTCTACGAGTCTAGCTTAGGCTCAAACTCTGTCTTTAGAAGTGGAGAGAAGCAGGGCAGGGAGCTAGGGAGACATCACTCTAATGTTTATTATCGATACAAAGAAAAACAATGGCTTGTGTTTACCGAAAATTAATTTTTTGGAAATTACTTCGTCATTTGTTTTACTCTTCTTAATTAAAATTTACTCGGTGAAGAGAACATCCCATAAATTAACTCAAATGCAACAGCAAATTAATTAGCATTTAGTTACTAGGCATTACTCACAGGCTGGACAAATTGTTTTTAAGGCTGTCTTCTGCCTTGGCATCAGCGAATGGGGTGGGACCGCAGGAACCTGTGTGTTATTTCTGCTGGTCTTCTCCAGGCGGTCCCTGCTGGAATCCTTGGTCACCTGCCCTTCCAGGCCCTCAGGTCACTTTTGGTCCCAGGTCTCTCTGGCTGTATGTCCAGGCCAGCCCTGGTTATCTTCACATGGGGCATGTTCACACCCTCCCTGGAAACATCAGAAAAGTCCTCATCAGGATGGCAGATTTGTGTAGCAAGCTGGCCTGGAGGTTGGATGATGAGCGTGTGACCTCAAGAGGCCCTTCTTAGCCTTAGGAATCTTAGATTTTATGAAACACCTGCTTAGAGAAACCAGAATCCTTTCTGTTCTTAAGGTACAGGAGGTATTTCTGTTGGACATGAGGAAGAGCTTCCCCAAGAAAGAACCGGAAGGGTGGAGGTGAGTCAATAATACAAAACAAGCCAGAGTGAAGTGTTTCAGCTGATGAACCATCCTTATTTCTTGTAAAAGGGGGATAGGCGGCTTTGGGCAAGGTGGCTAAGTAACTGAGCCGGTGGCCTGAATTTCATCAGCCCACCTTCTTGCTGCTGTGCGAGTGTGGATCTGTTCCTTAACCTCTCTCAGCCCTGGTTCTTTGCATGACAACATCTATCTTTGAGGATTCCTGGGGGGATTAACAAGACAAAGCATGTGAATCTCTGCTAAGAGGGCTGTGAGGGTGGTGGCCTCAGGGTTAGACTCAACCTGGCCACTTACCAGTAACTGAACTCCATGCCTCAGTTTCCTCATCTGCATGACAGGGACAAAAGGAGGGTTTTGAGGAGTAAATGATCTAATAGATGCAAGTGTTCAGAATACTCAGAATAGTGTCAGGCATGTGCAACAAATGGTTGTTGGTGATTATTTCATCTATACTCTCTGACATTGTGACCAAGTCAGGGAATGGGAATCAGAAGTTAATAGGGGTCCACTCCCTTCGGGCATCTGGCAGAGAGCTGAGCTGCCAGTATGGTGACGACAGCTATCCTGAGACTCATCTCCACAGGCACCAGGCCCTGAAAATGAACACACAGGTCAGCCCAGTCTGGACATGTCCCACCACCGCCAATGCGACCCTATTCCCTTCTAGCCACACAGAGCAGGAGGTACATGAATCATGGCCTTTCCTAACAAACAGGAAGCCATCTGAACTGGGTGTGCACAGATAAACAATGATGTACGACTGGCTTCTCCAGCAAACAGCTGTACTTCTGCAGGGCAGGGGCTCCTCCGCGGAGGAAGGTGGACATGGAGCAAAGCGTGTGAGCAGAAGGGCTGTTACTGGAAAATCTCAGCCACCCTACATTCCCCTCCACTGTCCCAGGAGAGGCCTTCAGATGTGGTCCTCTGACTCTTCCAGCAGCCAGCCACCTGAGCAGGTGCCCTCCCTTCTTTCCTGGACAGAAGATTCTAGAGACAGAGCTGGCAAGCCAGTCAAAGCAGCAGCACTGGGGGCACCGTAAAAGCAGGAGCCGGAGCCAACCCAGTCAGTTCAAATTCCAGCCCCACTCACTCACTAACCCGTCCCCCCAGCATCTTCTCTGAAAACCTAATTGATGGTAAGATGATTTTGGCATAAAAGAGAAAAGAATGAAAACTAAGAGGGACTTTCAGAAGGACATCAGGAAACATGAAAAATGAATAGCAACATTGAAAGACAAAATACAAAATATTCTCATACAAGTATATTGTGAAACATACAAGAGATTCCATGTTTACAAATGTGTGCAAATTCTTGGCAATACTGCACAGAGAGATGATTTTCTTTTGTATATTATACCCATGCTCATGTCTTCTAAGTCCTTCATTTGTTCATATTATACTTTTTTTTTCAGTGATCAAACTTACTCCAAGTGTGAAATCAGAGCAGAACGCGTAAATCCAGATCGAAGAGTACTGAACTAGAGAATAACACATCCATTTGCAAGAGTTGAGTTTTTTTTATTTCGTCAACGGAGAAATGAAACCAAACTGACAACTAGCTTAAATACATTAAATTGATTGATTCATCCATGGAGAAACCAACTGTCAACCATTTAGTTCTCTTCTCTTTTACGGCAAAATTGCCTTCCGGCCAATTAGTTTCGCGGTGAAATTGCTTGAGGCAAAACTACCCATTGCCCCACTAACCACCTCTGTAGCCGCAAACAAGTTAGTTAAGGCCTCGGTGCCTCAGTTTTCCCAGCTGCAAAACAGGGATAATTACAGTACCTAACACACAGGGTGTGGTGAGGGCAGAAATTCACACATACGAAGTGCCGGCTTCACCCAACACAGAATATACAAGCATCTTCTATTGTTAAATAATAACATCTTCCATAAAATACTGCCATCCGTTCAGTTAACATCTGATGGAGCACTTACTCTGTGGAAGACACCGTGTTCCTGGCAGACAGCACGAGAGCCAGCAGAAACAGCCCTGGCACTCGGGATGCCTGTGACACGGTAGGGGCCTCCACGCATGTCCATGCATGGTGGTGTCCTCATCACATCCATCCAGACTCTCGCCTACTTCATTCAGCAAGTATTTACGGAGGATTACAATGTGCCAGGTCCTGTGAGAGGACTGGACACATAGGGGGTCGCCCAGACATAGCCTCCACCTTCAAAGCCTACAGCCTAATGATAATGACAGTGACATGGTCTGGGCCAGATACTGGTGTTGTCTATCAGCATTCTGCACCTGCCTTTCTTCCTGCCCCCATGTGGTCCAATACCTTCTCTTCCGCAAACTCATGAACTCGATTGATCCACAGGGCCCCTTCCTTTGAGTGTCCTAGGACTGGCAGGTGAATCAATTCCTGTAGAACAAGAGGTGAGCGGAAGACTATGGGAGGACCCGTGACAAGCTCGCTCTTTCTCCAAAGAGAGAATTAAAGAGAAAGAGACTATCTCTCCCTACTCAGCATAGTGCTGTGTCTGCAGAGGATCCGCCTGAATCTGTTAAGCCATTTGAGACCAGGCTGAAGATAAAGGTGACACCCAGGGTGGCAAAACAAAGAGATGAAAAGAACCAGGCCCCTAGAGGCGCCCCTGAGACACTGAGACCACCCACCCTGAAGGCCGATCAACCTGTGGGTCTCCTGTTAACAGGAGATCATAAATTTCCCTGTTGTTAAGTCAGTTGGAATCAGGGCTTCTGTTCTTTGTTGCTAGAGCATCCTGTGGAATCATAGTCTAATAATAAAACATATTACTATTAATAGTTGACATTAAAAAGTGCCTGATATTTCACAATACCCTTTCACATTCATTATTTTATTTGAGCCTCAAACCAACAGCCTCAGAAAGGTATTCTGTTCATCCTCACTTTACAGATGAAGGAAGGCTGGGGGAGTGTGGCTGACTGGCACAAGCTCGGTCCACTGGAAAACGAGAGGCCGGCTCTGTCATGAGAACTTGGGTCAGCCGACTACACATTCTGTGGTTTTCTCCTGTTCTGCTAGGGCTGCCATTACTCCAGCATCTTAGGGAGTCTCTCCTGGAACGAATGGTAACCCACTATAATAAATCATCTCCAGAAAGGGGCTTCTTGTTGTTTCTGGAAGAATCCAGACACGCTGACTTGAACCATGAATGCTCTTCATTCCTTGGTCTTTAGGAGATCTCATTGGAAATTGGAGACTTTCAACTGTCAAAAAGGTTGAAAGTGAACCTGTGCTCGTGGGCAGTGACCTCCACTGGCTTCTCCCAGTGGAGAGCGGGAGTTCAGTATAGGGACACTGGGAATTCATTGAAGAAGGGGAACAAGTGGCTGTGACGCCTGTATTATCTCAGCACCATTCCAGGAGGACATGGTGCCAAGTTCAGGGAAGGAATACCACAAAACAGGAAAGGAGGAGTCACTGAAAGACCTATTGGCAAGTACTGGCTCAGAGAGAGCTGGGGTCCCCTCTGGGGAGGTCTGGGAGCAGATCAGCACTGGATGGACGTGGGCCCAGGGCAGAGACCCGCACTGTAGCTACTGAAGGGCAGGTCAAAACGGCAAGGACCAAGGAGAGACAAACGCTGTGATTTTGTTCACAGCTGGTAGGTAGAAAAAGGAAGCACACAAGTGAGCAAATCAAACAAAAGTAGACATTGAGTCTATAAAATCAAATTCATAGTAATAGAAGGGAAAGGGTAGGGGGTGGGAAAATTGGGTCAAAGGGTTCCAGTCTATGGTCAAGGATAGAATTGGACTGTGGGTGGTGAGTTTAATATAGTGTATACAGATGTTCATTTATGATGATGCACTCTTTATAGCTATATAATATATCAGCAGTGTTTCTTCAGTAAAATAAAAATAGATGATGAAGATAGATAGATAGATGACAGCAAAGACCAAAGGAGAACTCAGGGAAAGGCCAAAATCTACAGTGAGTCTGATACCAGGGGATCCTCAGAGAGTGAGAGGCTGGCCCCATGGCCAGAAGGGCGCCTCAGAGAAGATGCTGTGGAAGAAGATAGTCCAGCCAATTATCCTCTGACCATACTTGGCCCTTTGATTTCTTCCTCTCATTCTTAAAGGAGCTGAGCTCAGATTCTGAAAGGTTTAGAACAAGAGGTATTAGAGATGCAGAGGGGCCAGTACTGTGTCGGAGTTGAGGACTTGACTTGGGGGAGAGGCACCAGACCTCCAAAGGTAGATGAAGGGGGCCCTGCTGATTGAGACCCACCATGGGACGGCAACTGTGGATGCCGCCGAGAGGCTGGGGAGGAAGGAGACTGGCCCCTTTACCTTTAAATAAACCTTAAATGCCCAGAGAGCAGGTCACTCATAAGGGCAGGGACCAGTGGGACTCGAGGGAAGAGTTTGAGCTGCTTTGAGCACCAGGACAAAAGAGCTGCCATTTTTCAGGTCTACCCGCCTCTTCCCTCCCTCTTGATGTGTCCTGGGAACAGAGGTGACACATAGGCCTGTCATGCAGTCTAATCTCCATTCTTTGAGTGTGGATGGAGGGTTTGCCAAGATTCCAATATCTTTTGGAGACCATCACAGTATAAAGTGGATAAGATCGCATTTTGGTCAGTAACCACTTGTTTTGGTAACTGATACCCTTTCTAAAAGAAAAAAAAAATGCATTTTGAGGCTCCAGAAGTATGTCCTTGCCCAGGATCGCACACCACATCTGCTGAATTGGTATGTTTGAACGGCAGACAGGCTTCGAGTTGTGGTGACAGCTCTGTCACTTCTCTAAATGAGGAGGCAAATACCCACCTCTCAGCATCGTTCCAGGGTGCAATGAGATGAAGTGCGAAAAGGGTTTAGTTCCAAGAGAGCCACACTAGTGGCGCCCAGGAAACATTAGTTTTCCCTTCCTCTCCTTGAAACCTTGCCAGAGCAAGGGGTCACATCTAAGTCCCTGTGCTACAAACTCTCTCAAGAGCCTCAGAATTTCTGGCTTGCAAGCCTGGTTGAGTGTTTGACCATTTGGAATGAATTCTGTGTGAATAATGTGACTGATGTCAATGAAATAAATCAACATTGTCTTTACTTTCGTTGGGACTCACGCCCTCTATGGTCTAAGAGATACTGAAATTCCCTGCAGCCTGCCTGCTTGGGTGCTAGGGTCTTCCAGCTCACAGCAGAAAAGGCATGCATGGCGCCCATTAACTAGACACCAGCTATTAATTGCATCTCAACTGATGTAACCCTCCCAGAGGGCTTCTGCAGTAAGAGTCATAATCTGCATTTTCTGGAGAAGGAAACCTAGGCATAGTAGGCTAACTATCTTACCCAAGGCTACCCAGCTAGTTGCAGAAGAGATGGAGTAAACCCTAACTCCCTGTGGTGCTAATGCCTCTGCTCTCCTTCTGAGTCCTGAGTTACAATTCTATTTCAAAACGCACTGTTTCATCTGTCTTCTGCCTTGAAAAAATCAGGATAAATGCCAAGACATCATTGTTTCTCTTCACCTATCACTTGTAGTGCATAGCAAGAGTTGTGTGAAAAATATGGCCTGCCCAGTTGGCATTCCAGAATGAATCTGTCCCTTTATCTAATTTTAAACTCTTCAGCCATCCTTCTGAATATGCGAAGTCTCTGACCTTTTCAATCCTTCTGTTGGGCCACTGGACAGCTGCTCTATGCATCACGTTGGTCACTTGACTTTGGTCTCAGAAGGATGGGAGCCTCACACAGACTTGCTTCTGGTATTAACTCCATTGGCCAATGACACTTTTTACTTGTCAAAGGGTCTTACCTGCAGATTTAGTTGCCCTCATTCAAAATGTGATTTTATACTTTTGCTCTAAACTTCAGCCACTTACTTTCATGTCAGCACAAGCAGACAATGCAGTCTGGTCACCAAAGCTATTCTGCAGACAGTGACCCACCCTGTACCCTCTCTGTTACAATCAAGAATCCTCATCTTCCACAAACTACTCAAAACTTCATTTCAGTATTCTAGATTCATACCACAGAGATAGCCAGATCTCTTCATATAATTGTAGGCTTCCACTCTCTATCAAAATACAATCTAGCAGTTACCCTTTGACTCGGTAATATCACTTCTAATGATCTACCCTAAGGAAAAAATTGAAATACAAAGATTTATGTGATGTTCACTGCATTTTATATATAATAACCAAAAAGTGGAAACCATCTCAGTATCAACAATAAGATAATGGTTAAATAAATCACAGTGCATGACTACAATGGAACATTATAAGGCTTTAAAGATCATGTTTTCAAAGAATATTTAAAGACATGGAAAATATGCATGTTATAGAATTATATTCTTTTACAAAAGAAAGCATATTCAAACATAGGGAGGACTGCTAAGAAGAGGACAGAATTTACTTATTCTGAGTAACTGTGGAGAGATACAAAAGTAGCACCAATAAGAAAAATCTACCTAAAACATATTGTGGGGCAACTATAGTTTTTTTCTAATTGTTATAGTTATCCGAAGCTGTAAACGATTTCCTGAGCAGGTAAATACAGAGAGAATTCAAACTGAGGCTGAACAGCCGAGATACGGGCATTCAAAGGAGACTCAAGCACTGAATGGGAGCTTGACCCAGATAACTATCAAGAATCTTTCCATCCCTGATATTATAAGATTGTGCTTTTGTACCCTTCTGAGTATGATTAGTGTTAGGCATTCTGGCTAGACAAGACATGAAAGACAAAGCTATAGCCAAGGCAAGTAGAAAGTCTGACCACTCCTATAGAAGATGGGTCCAGTGTGGGGTAGGCCCTGGGACGTATTTCATTCAAGCATAGTTTCCCTTTACTCAGAGCACGTGGGTCAGGATTGAATGCTTCCAAATAAAGAGATTCATTTCTCTTCCTTTGTGGTTTGTTTTGCATGGGGCATTCACCACATGCAAACATTCTCTTCATACCCACGTAGAGCCTATATTCACCCTTTCAGAGGTAGAGTCATGGTCTCCATTGAATGCTGGATGGATAGAGTGTGATGACTACACCCTTATGAAAGTAGGCCCACAGTGGTGTGCCGTGTGACTCCATTAGCTGCAGGTCAGGGTTCTTTTACGTGTGTTTAGTTTCGGTGGGAGTGCTGGGCAATATTGGATTGCAAGGCAACTTCAAGTTGATGTCAGGTCACTGGGAAAAGGTGGAGAGGTTGCTTGGAAATGCTTGACAGAGGAATTTGAAGAGTTGAGATTTTAAACAGGCTAAGGAGTACCAAGTGCTCAGATCTTCATGTTTAATATCATTCTTCAGTAAAAGGAATCAAGACTTCTTGGAGGAATGGCTGAGTTTACAGCTGGGACAGGAAACAGAAGATGAACCCGGAGTATCTCATTGTACCTAACAGTAAGGAAGTGCTCAAAAAGTAAAAGGATGGACAGTCAAAAGGACACAGGAGCCAACCTGTTGGCCAAAGCTGATAAAATTAGAACAATAGGTCAAAATGTGCAGTATTCTAGTATTATGACCAAAAAGAGAAAATAAATATCTTAAGTCTATATTTCTATAAATGTCTGAATAAGCAAATACTTAGGGAAGAAGAGACCAATTCCCTAAACGAAAGAATTCCATATAATCTGTGTAAATGTTCTGCCCCACTGACGAAAGGATCCCTCATTCCTTTGGCATGTGTAGCAAATTGTGGCTTTCTTCCTAAGAGTTCAGTATGGGAAAGGAGTCACTTCACAGGGGGAGAGCTAACAGACACGACCTCAGGCAGGTGGGCAAGGTCAGCATCAACTGTGAAAAGTCATGGTGATGATATGTACCTGGAAACGATGCAATAACAATGGCGCTTCCATGGTCTTCTTCCCAAACCCAAAGCCTCTATCTAACCAGGAGGAAACAGCAGACACATCCTAATTGAGGCACATTCTACCAAACACCTGGCCAGTGTTCCCCAAAACTGTCATGGTCATTAAAAATAAAGTCTAAAACTTTACAGTCAAGAGGAACCTAAGTAGACAAGATGACTAAATGTGATAGACACCCTAGAACAGAAAGGTAACGTTAATTTAAAACAACAACAACAAATACTAAGGAAATCTGAGTAGAATTCAACTTTAGTTAACAGTAAAGAATCAATATGGATTTACTAATTATCACAAATATATCCTACTACTAGAAGATAGTAATAATAGGGAGAAAAGAGATGGGGTATATGGGAACTCTTTGTGCTATCTTCCAATTTTTTCAGTAAATCTAAAACTATTCTACAATAAACTTTATTTAAAAAAAAAAATTTAAGGGAGAAAGGTGAGGATTTGTCCCATGGGACCACTTTGTGGAAGGTAACTGGGGCCAAATGCTCAGAGAAAGAAACAAATTGGATGCATTTTTAACACAGGGGAAACAGGAACAAAACCGTGGGTCAGGAGAATCCGTCCTGAGCTGGAGTTTTGCCTGCTTCCTTCTAGAAATGCTCCAGCCTCTCGGGCCTCCAGATCTGAAAGAGATCATTTGCCTGTTGGAGACAAGGTGGAGATGGAGCTGAGATTAGAGGTTTTGTGTTAAACAAGACAAAACCCAAACTCTGCCGCACACTAGCTCTTTGAAACTTGAGCTATTTCAAGAGTCTGAACTCCAGTACTTAGCTGGAATAAAATCATTTTTCATCTTTCACAAATAGAAGTAGATGGCTCCGGCACCTTCCAACAGAGGAGCTAGAGGTACAGCTGAGAGTTGGGAACTAGGCTGCAGGTCCACCAGGCATCACTTAGACCTGTGCACAGCACATTGGATTTAACATCTCTCATTCCTGTTTCTTGGAAGCCAAGAAATTGGCAGCCAAAAAGTTTGGTGGAGTCCTTGGCTTCTGCCTGGAACTAAAGTGACACTGAGGACTGAACAGACCCAAGAAAAAGGAGAACCATGCAGAATGAAAGTCTGGGAAAACAGACACATCCCATGCTCAGCAGTCGGAAAGTCGAAGCTTACAAGGGTTTGCTGTGACTTAGAGCCCTCTGTGCTTGGCCCCAACTCCTGTTGTCCACCCTGCTAGCCCCTGCTTCCACCCTGGAACATCCTCCTCCCAGGGGCTTCTCTGAACCCAGCTGGTTCTCTGAGCCCTGAGGGTACTGAGCAGCTCCTACTTATTACCCCCACTTACTCACATCCCAAGAAAAAGTAATAGAGAAAAAAGTTTGGGGGGCCTTATGATTAAAAAATTGGCTGGGCAATGTTTTATGCATGCATCTGTTATGCTAAAATAACCATCCTTTCTAACCAGGCCCACCTGCTGTCTTTTTCAATTTTAAGTATTTCTAAGTAGCAATCAAATCAGTATAATTTGTTCTTTATCTCGGCAAAACCATTGTGAAAGAAAAATGTGACCATTATGTTACATCAGGGAAAAATACAAGCCCTTTATTTGCAGCCTTCTCTATATTCTATCAGATCTCACAGTTGTCATCATGCCAGTTATATTTAATGTTGTTCAAATGAACAGAGCTTTCTTTAATCACCACAGCCTTCTTCCCCCTAAACGCTTTTTCCAAGGTTATGGTTTTCAGAGATAAATACATAAATACCAATGTTATGAATACGTTAAGGGTATCCAAGAGACAGCTTTCAGGATTTGTAGCAAGAACCTGTTGTCACTGGAGTCGCACAATAGCTGGCTGATGTTTTGAGTATGAAGTACAGGTATTAGGAGAAGGCCTGATACCCTGCACAGAGGCGTAAGGCTATTTTGAGCTCATCACAATAGACCACTCAGCAAACGCTGACTTTATAAACCTGGCATCAGGATACTCACTGCTAATAACTGAAGGCAGCAAGTCCAGAGCTGGGTCACAGTCTTCCTTCCTGCCAGTTTCTGGGTCATTCCCACAGGCAGAGACCCTCAGGACCACTTGACACCAAAGGCAGGGAGGAATGAGGACCAAGGTCAAGCTTTGAGACCATCTACTGTTAGGTACTTGATTTTCCAATGAGAAACCAGACACATAAAAAGGTTCAATGATTTGCCCAAACACACACGTTCAGTGAGCACAGCTGGGATTAGAATCCAAGTCGACAAAAAATGTAATCTCACGTCACCATCAGTGTGAGGGCTTCAGCTTCTTAGCAGACATTACATGGGATGATTCCAAGGTTTTCTGAATCCTGCATTTATTCATCCAGACATTCTCTTAGCAAATATTTACTCTTTGCTGAGATGCTGAGAATAATTGTTATTATTGTCAATAGCTAATATTCTTGAATGCCTGCCACCACTCTGAGTACTTCGTGCCAATGAACTCATGCATCTCTCATACTGACCTGAAGTTCACTCCTGTCGACCCCATCTACAGATGAAGCCACAAAGACATAGCAAGGTCAAGCCGTTTGCCCAAGGTCACTCCCAGAAGCCAGAGTCAGCACTCCAAAATGTTACAAATTAAAAAAAAGGTGCCCATATCATTGTCAATGCTAAATAAATGTTTGTTGAATAAAGCATTGTATCTTACCCCTGAGAAGCTTACAGTACAGAGGAAACGTTTATGCAAACAAATAACTGAAATGAAAGATATGGTGTAATGTGTCAAAAGAGAAACATAAACAAGTACGGTGGGAATGCTGAGGAGGAAGGACGAATACCAACCAGGGGGCCAGGGACTGAGGCAGGCGGGAGCAAAAGGCTGGGAAGGGGAAGGAGAGAGGGTTCCCTCTTACACACCCGCAATCCAGGCTGGTCGCAAGATGTCTCTGCACCTTGCTATTCAGGTGGTGGGAGAATAATGTCTGTACTTTCCAACTCAAAGGGTTATGTCCGAATTTACAGGAGAGAGCACAGGCAAAAGTGATTCACAGATTGTAAGTGCCTTGTTGATTTTATGTTCCTGTGGTGGACTCCGAGCTACTTGAGGGCAGGAAAAACATCCTGTTCATGATTGCACACTCTTTGATCAACATGAGGTTTGACATGCAAAAGATATTGTTGGAGCATGGACAAAAAGGGAAGAGGGACAGAGGGAGGGGAGGAGGGAGGAGGGAGGGAGGGAGGAAGGAAGGAAGGAAGGAAGGAAAGGAGGGAGGGACAGAGGGAGGGAAGAAGGGAGGGAAGAAGGGAGGGAGGGAGAAGGATGGAGAAAGAGTAATGTGGGGGAGGGGAAGGAGAGAGAGCAATTAATTGAGTTAAGAACAAATTCTGTATTGGGTCTCTCCAGAGAAGCAAAGCCAATAGGAATAGGTTGGTAGGTATTAACACAGAGTTTAAGTTGTTGATTCATGATTATTCATTTGAGGGGGCTGACAAGTCTGAAATCTGTAGGCAAGGCCAGCAATCTGGAAACCCAGGCAGAATTAAGTCTATAGTCTTGAGAGAGAATTTCTGATTTTTTGAGAAATCTCAGTTTTTGCTCTTCATGCCATCAACTGCTTGGATGCGGCCCACATTATTGAGGTTAGTCTCTTCTACTTGAGGCCAATGGATTGTAGATGTTAGCCCCAACTACAAAACACCTTCGCAGCAGCACCCCCAGATGAGGGTTTGATTAAATACCAAGTTGGCACATAAAGCACTGCACACTGCTCTTCAGGAAAAAGCCGGTGGACCAGGGCCCAGAGACAAGGAAAAGACTCCCAGGCTAGTGATACGCTTATCCTTGGAGCTTTGGCCAGGGGTCAGGGCACAGGGACATCACAGTCAGCAGAAGACAGCTAAAGGGACACAGTTACCAGCAGGGAAGCTGCTCTTCCCTGTGGTGAAGTCACTGAGCTTGCTCAGACTGCAGGTTTGCCCACCCCCACCCCAAAAAGTGCTTATCTGAATACCCAGTAGACTCAGACATAGGGAACTGAAAGCCCCCGGGTGATTCTGATATGCCAACCTACGCTGCAAGTAAGGAAGAAGAGGTGCTCTTTTTAGAGAGGATGGACCGAGGAATCTCAAAGACCCATGGTGAAATTCTGGCCCTCATTAGTCCAGTGCCTTTTGGGATGTTTTCTCCTGGCAGCCTCAGTGTCCCCAACTATAAAATGGACCTCCTTGTGGTAACTTGATGGGGGTTGTCAAAGTGAAATGTGTCAGAACAGAAGGCAGCCCCAAAGACACCCCACAAACATCTATGAGACTGAAGTCGGTAACCATGGGACAGTCAGCCCCTGGTTCTGTGGGTGCCCCTCAAAGTTTGCTGCTGCAAAACTGGGGTATGGGAGTAAGGAGGCCAGACCGCCCTGACTCTGAAACACAGGCTGTCCATTTGTGCAGGATGTGGGCCGGGGCAGGGCATTAGGAGCTTGCTCTCTAGTTCTTTGTGCCCCTGCTGGGAGCCCGCCTAGGTCTGTGTGAGGACATGTGGCACTCGCACAACTGGATCACCTAGTGACGCCTCTCAGGAAGTGTCCCTGCTGCTCAGTGACAAGCACATCCCTCGGGTATCCAACGTCCTGGAAAGCAGTAGAGTGGAAAAGTATAGATGCTTAGAGACAAAGTGTTAGTCTGGCCCTACTTGTTTCCCAGCTCTACAACATCAAGGAAATGGGCTGATCTCTCTGGGCCTCAGTTTTGTCATCTGTAAAATGGGGACTATGATGTCTGCATGACCAGGTTGCAGGGATAGAGGTGGGGCTGAGATGCCTCTCTCCTGCTGTTCTCCCTCAGGTTAGCCCTCTCTGGAGTCTGCCCTGCACCCCCACCGCCCCACCACACACACACATACCAATTTGTCTACTCGATGGGGTTTCCATGTTAGGACAAAACTCATTCAAAAAGTTATTCTTACAGAATTAGGAATGATCCAAACATTGGGAAACATGATGCATGTGCAATAGAAGAGTCCCTAGGAGTTTCTATGAGCCCAAAAGAGCCCAACTCCAACGGGGTCCCCTTGCACAGGTTTTTTAACTTCTCACACCTCCTGTTCTGACTCTCAAACACGGGGATTGCCTTGGGGTGGGACTGAAGTACCAGGAAGGAAGTTCATCACCCCAGTGACACTGCTGTGGACTGTGCATCACAGGGACATCCTCAGCCCACAGCCTTCCCGCTCCCTCTGTCCCCAGCCAAGTCGGCTGAGTGGCACTGCTCTTCCCTGAGGTGTGAGTGCTGCCCACAACAGACATCTCAAACACACCAACGAAAATCCTCAGCTGGACAAACCAACCATTGGGACCCCGAAACCCATAATACTCAGCTTGCACACTGCTTTCCCCACTCACCCCCCACCACACGCCTTTCACAGACCCTGCGATTCTGAATCCTCTCAGCACAGAGGAAAGTGGCATACCAACATGCGGATGTAGTTACTTTTCTGGAGTCCATCTTCAAGACCCATTCTTGCTCAGCCCAGCATCTTCTACCCATTCTGCTCAGAACTGTCTGGTGTTGGAGAGGAGCAGGGAGTCATCAGGAAGCCAGGAGCCTGTTTTGTTTCTAGCCTGACTGGCTGAAACAAAGATGTGGGCTGCACAGGTGGAGACCAAAGGGTTTTCTCAGAAACACTCAGTTAATCAGAGAATTCCATTCACCGCCACACTCATTGCCACAAACATTGTGTAATTGAGATGTTAGAGCAAGTGATTAAACTTTGTCTAGGGGTGGAAGGGGAGGATGGTGAGAGTCTTCTAACTAGATGGTTCTCGGGGTGGGGGTGAAAAAGTGCAATTGAACAGCACTCAGGAACGAGAGGCCATCTTCACTTTCAGGACATCCCACCCTGGCCAGGGGCTGCCACATATGGTCATCACCTCACTTACAGCAACAAGCCATTTTGAATTGATGCTCATTTTAGAGGAAACAAAGTCCCAGAAAAAAATAAGGCCACAGAAATGTTTGCCTGACACCAAATTTTCATATTTTGCCCATAGGGATGACAGAGATATATCAAATATATCTTATATCTTTTATAATGTAGTACAGTGAAACTATATTACATAGCATTGATATATTTTTATATATTTATACTCTAAAGTACCACCTTTAATCTTCCTAACATTAAGTAGTAGGGATGTATCATAATGAGAGACTGAACAGTTATTCTCCCAAAGTTTGTCTTGGATGCTGTTGCAACTGAAGAATGTATGTTCAGGGGCTGAAGGACACCTGGGACCTGGTAGTGAAAGGGAAGGGGAGCAGAGGAAGCCACTCAGGAGTGGAGGGGACAGGAGGTGGTCCCCTCTTCATCTCCTTCTCCCTCCTCCTGTGCTGCCTTCGCTGTTTCTGATTCTAAGAAAAGTCCTCCAGGAACCTCTGGCAGCAGATGAAAACCTAAACTGGCCCAGAGAAAAACTACACTGATAAGCATAAACAACAATGTCCAACTTTGCTAGTAACACTAGGACATGGGAATAACAATGAGAATATAATCTTTCGGAGAGCTTTAAATCTAAGAAGGATACAGGAAAAATGCTTTCAAAAGACTATATCTTTGATCAGAAGTGTTAATATTACATGCCTCCCCCCATGAAATCTGAATAATTCAAATGTCACATTATTAAAACTTTTAAAATGGCATTCCATATGTATTGGTATATAACAGCAATTGACTTTCAATTTTATCTACATTATACAAACATGATGCTAGTGTGTGATAGTATAGGATTATATAAATGGTAATAGTTAAATTCTATTATTTTACTATTATGAAAATAATGGCATTTTGCCCCAATAAAAATCGCAATACTTTTGCACTTAAAAATAGTATAGTGCCCATAATACCGAATACCCAAAACCAATACTGCAATCATGAATGATGTTCTTTTTCTGTATTACCTCCCATGAGGCCCCGAATATTTTTATAGCTTCTCCGGGAGTACTTTCCAAGTACATTAACTCATTCGCTTCTCACAATGGGGTGAAGGAGGATTATTTTTATACACATTCAACAGGCAAGAAAAGTCTCAAAGTCAGGCTGCTTGTGAAATGTCTGAGCCAGGACCTGGACCAGGCTTGGGGACCCCAGACTCCACGTCTTTCCTCGATGTTTCCCCCCTTCAGTGACAGGTGTCGGGACTCTTCCTTTCTGGGCGGGAGGGGAAAGCAAGAAAGGGAGCAGAAGCTGCAAATGTTTCCCGGGCCTGGCCGCCCTTCTAAACGTCAAGGTCGCTTCCAGCAGAGGCAGAGGGAGGTCCGGCTGCCAGGATGGGCAGTGACAGTCATTTTCCTGCGAAGGGCCAGGGAGCTGAATTCTGCGCTCAATTGTCTCTCACTCTGGGAAACCCCGCGACAAGCAGCCACCGCCCTGCGGGGAGAATGTCCCCAGCTTCACCCCCATAAGCTTGCACAGGTGGAGGACAGTCACTCCATTTGTGACCCCTTAGGGAGAACGAGGCGGAGGCAGTGGCCCGTGGGGATTCTGAGCAGCACCAGGGGTGTCTGGAATGCTGGCAGATTTGGAGGTGGCCGAAGACCAGGAGAGAGTGGAATCGAGAAAGTAAGGCTCAACAAAGCCTAAGAGGAGGGCAGCTTCGCTATCATCGTTCAATCACTGCAGACCCATAGGGCCCCTTGCTCAGAAGGGGAGCCCGATGTCTGGGAGGTCAATCTCCATAGTTTTGAAATTCTTAATTTCATCTTTGAATTTGGGGCTCGCAGTAAGTCCTTCGGGCTCGTGCATCCTGCGCTGGGACTGGAGAGTCAGCCGTGTGTGGTCGGGTCTCCTTGCACCTGCCGGGAACGCTCTCAGCAGGCCCAGCTGTGCCAATGTCCAGCGAGCGCGCCCCGAGGCCAAGCACTGTGGAGGGCTGGACTCCCCCGCGAGGATCTTGTGCCCCAATAAGCGCGCACTAAATAGCAAATAAAACACCATGGCATCTCAAAGAAAGGGAAAAGTTTCCCCTCCTTTTTGAACAAGAAGCCTAGTGCTTTCATTTCGGGTCATCCCTGGAAATGATGTCATTGACCCTGCTAAAAGGGATCTACGTGACACAAGGAAACGCAGGGGCAGACATGTAGAAACATCCTGCTATCTTCCTGCGGCGGAAGTGGAGCATGATGAAGGATGAAGCCTTTCATTCCAGACACCCCGTGCCCTGCGCACCCAGGCGTCTTTTCTGTAATTCTACTTCTTCCCTCGATCAGACTCAGCTCCGCTGACCCCAGGCTGGAAAGAGTTAGTCACTACAGATGCTGAAGTAGTTACAGTATAACGATACTAAAGAATGTGAAGAAGTGCAGATCTTTCCCCCTTCCAGGGAGACGAGCACATTTTTGTTTTAAATGATACCTTAAATTCAAAGGAGTCATTAATAAAGGTATTTCAAATACTTTCAAAAGTCAGCAGGAAAACACTAATGATAATAAAGAGAATGACCTATTGGATGCCTCTGTTGCCAGATATGGACAACCAACGTCTTTCTATTCCTTACATGAACCCTAAAGGAAAACAATATTACCTTTTTCTTTTTTTTTTTTTTTTTTTTTGCAAAGGTGCAGACCAGTCTTCAGTGGTGGCTGAGCACTCAGGCTGAGTGGCAGTAAACCAAGGACTGGAGCCACCATTCACCCTGCGTGGTCATAGACTCTTCAGCAGCAGCCTGCTCTTCCTTTTCAACCTCCTCAGGATCTCTGAGGCAGCAGAGACCAGGCACGCCCTTCAGGGTGTTCACGGGACCTTCCCAGGCCAGTGCCCGCCACACGAGACCCACGAGTGAGCTCTCTTGCTGCTTGGCAGGATGGCGATGCCTGGATAGCACTGGAGTCCATGTCACACACAGGCCAGCATGAGACTCCTCTCTGAGAGGCTGGGACCAGCTCTGGGATCAGACCTGAAGTCTTGCCTACCGAGGCTGCCTGGGTTTAGCTAGTGAAGGTTCCAGAAGTGAAGCCGCCCGTGATAACAGCGGCTGTGACAGCAGCAGCAACTTCAGTCCACCGGGCCAGCATACCTGGATGACATGACACTGACATTAGCTGGGTTTTCAATGGCAGGAATGGCAGAAGCCATCCGCCGAAGCTTCTCCCGGGTTCTCTTCAAATTGATGATGAATTTGTCATCATTTGCCTTTTGTAGATGGATAATTCCATCTGAAAGTCAAGGCTGGTGTCCCCTAAGTGGCTTTCAGATGCAAGGAATCTGAGGACATCCTCCTCCTTCGTTTGCAGGACATCAAAGTCTCCAGTCACTGTGAAAGCTTCTCTTTAAGTAAAATCAAGAAGCCAGAAGAACACTCTCTGAGCAACTCTTTGGGTAGTGTGGAAAAAGCAGTCCAATTCTCTCCTTAAGAACAGGTTACAGTGCATTTTCTTCTCCCTTCTGAATTTAGATGCAGTCACAAAATTGGTTTGGTCCACTGTAATGTGAGCCCAAGTGATATCTGCTACTTTTTGTGGAAGCTGTAGGAGCCAAGGAACAATTTACCGTATCTATTTCCTGCCATGGCAACCCAGTAACCCTTAAGATGGAGCTCAACGAGCCTAACCACGAAGAGCAGAAAGTGATATAATTCACTGAAGTCAGAATGTGTACTAAGTAGAGAAGAGAGATACAGAGCGTCTCATGAAGTCCCCGCTGAAAAGGTAACTTCATTAAGAGTTGAAGATGAAGGAAGGAATTAGCCATGTAGGAATCGAGATGGGGAGCATGCCAGCCAGAAGGAGCAAGTACACTTGAAGGACAAAGGAGTCAATTTGACTGGAATGGACCCAGAGGAGCTGAGTGGGCAGTGATTACGAGACCACCCACCACAAAGCGTGTTCTCCAGCAGTCACAGCTTCTGGGACTCTCATCCACAAAACAATCTTTGGGGAACAAAGCCCAAGATCATCTTATCTCAGATTTTAAAAAGTGGCAATGACATGGAGGAACCTTGAGGGCATTATGCTAAGTGAAATAGGTCAGATGAGAAAGACAATTACTGTATAATCTCACACATGGCTCTGAAGAAAAGCAGACACAGGTCTGATCGGTGGTTGCCAGGGGTGGGGCGGGGAAGGGTCAGGGAATTGAGTGAAGGCGGTCAGAACTTTCAGTGAGAGGAGAAATAGTCCTGCGGATGCCGTGGATAGCATATATGATGTAACTATAGCTAACACTGGTTTACAGTATATTTAAAAGTAGCTAAGAGAGCTGATCCTAAGGGATCTTTTTCTAATTATATGAAGTGATGAACATCAACTACGCTTCTTGCAATCTACATACACCAAGTCCTAGGCAGTTAGAGTCTTGTATATCACTTATCTCAGAAACATTAGAAAGCAAACAGAAGAGCCCATGACTGGCTGAGGGCTCCTCAGACAGAACTTTGCTCACCTCTCAGAGGGACCTCAGAAACCGGCTGCTGCATCAGTACTCATGCAACTTCTGCACGGGAGACACAGCTTCCTGTGGTCAGATCTCCTCCCTCAACTTTTTCCAGAAACAGCATGCTTTAAGCAGATGAGCTGTACCGAGTTGCTGAGATTTTAAATCTTTTCTTGCTAAAAATTAGCCCCCTAACCTCAGGGGGTCTGCTCCCTCTCTCACGCTTGAAGCTGGGCTTCCAGCTCTTATCATTAGCAGTAATCTGAGGTCAGGAGGGGTGGCCTGGCTGTTCTTAGCTACTCAGGCTGCTTACTGATTTGCTGGGACCCTTGAGAGCAAAACACAAATTCTGCTTTGAGAACAGAGCCGTGTTTGCTTGTTGGTAATGATCCTCTTCTAAAGATTCTTGAGCACAGGCTTCTCCCTCTAGTCCAAAAGCTCCCCCTGGTCCCTGACCACTCACGTCTGCAGCTGGAGGGCAGAGATCAAGGTCATCGCACCTCCCTTTATGGTCCAGAAATAGACAGGAAGTTTCATCTCCCAGAGGAAACCTGAGTGAGGACAGGACTCAGCACATCAGTGACCACAGCAGTCTTAAGTCTCTGCCCCTGCTGCCCTGCCTGTGTGGGTGTCCTTCCCTTGTGCACGGGCAGAGCTGTGAGTGCTGCCCTGTCTGCCCTGTGCTGGCTCTGCATGAGGCGCCAAAATCATTTGATTTCTCTGTGCTCCAAAGCCACACACAATTCCTGAGAGGTCTACAGGCCTGGCACCCAGAGCAAGAGCACAGGTGGATTAGAGCAGCCTAGCCCCAGGGTTGGAAAATGAGCCAGACACAAGCATTTTATCTTTGTGAATAATGTCAAGTGAAAAGCTGCTAGACGCTGAAGACTAAATTATGGGTAAGATACATTCTCTGCCACTAGTGTAATTATTAGATACAGTTAATCATTTATAGTATATGTATAGATGTATATGTGTATATACACACACACACATATATATATATGAATGAGTGATAAAGCACGATTTGTGTTACATGATAAGTGTTTGAAATTCTAGAAGCCACAGCTAGAGGTAAAAGGGTATACAATGGAGGAAGAAAGCCAGAAAGAGCAAAGAAAAAGCTGATGGGAATCAATTAGCCCCTGTGCATTAGTTACCTCTGGCCACCTTGGGAGGGTAACTGCATCATTTTCTCGCAGCATGAAAGGACCTCTGTCATCAAAAC